>CM022392.1:150045984-150646110 GCA_011833715.1 Carcinoscorpius rotundicauda
TTTACAGAGAATATAGAAGATACTAACTTTCTTACAACTAACTAAATTATGTTTGACCCCGATATAGAGCAAAAAGTTTAGACATCTTAACCTCAGACTTTGTCATAAACGTTGACAGTAAAAAATAATATTTTAATAATGTTAACTAAATATTAACCAGAATAAAAGGGAACTTTGTAGTTTCTACACCTTACATATATTAGAGCAGTTATTAAATCCCATCAAATTACTCTCTGCGCCACAGAAGATGGGCGCGGAGGTTATGTTTTCACTCCAGTGTGTTTGTGTGTGTTTCTTTGCGTGGTGCTCAGCAAGATTTTTCAAGAACTGGTTAGTTTTGAAGGGTTAAGGTCACAAAAAGTTCGTAACAATAATAAGAATACCTATCTGTTAACACGGGGACAAAGTTTTCACACTATTTTTGCTCAGTAACTCAGTAAAAAATGATCAGATTTTGAGGGACATACGTCGAATATTATTCTCTATTGTTCTGCCAAAAATACTTAGTATCTGTTAGTAAAGACGGACATACGGATACATTTTCGTACGTTTTGAGAACCGAATATGATCAACACTATATAGCAAAAGTATGCGATCTATTGAATGTCCATTTTTACAATCAGACGTATTTCAGTCTTTATTGGAAAAAACGTAAAGTTACACCAAAAGCTAAACTCACGTTTCACTGTTATATCTGTCATGATAAATTAAACCAGTGTTGAAAGCAAAGACAGTGACTCCTTCACAAACGTATATTTTCCTAGAAGGTTTACGCTCTCTCCGATATTTAGCTTAAAATTTTCAGTAAGTTTTATTTTACAGTATTAACAGTTTAAGTCTTTCCTAAACTCTAGAATTGCCATTGGGGTCTACATCGGTTTACCGAGCCCATCTTTAAGTTATTTATGTAACCAATGTTTTTATTAGTCTACGAGGGCTGTTCAAATAATACGCAGACTGACGTCATAAAACAAAATGTACTTTATTAAGAAGTTACAGGTCTGGGACCCCTTCAAAGTACTCTCCTCCCCAACGCACACACTTATCCCAACGGTGTTTCCACTTGTTGAAACAGTCCTGGTACGCTTCTTTTATAATGTCCTCCAGCTCCTTCGTCGCATTTGCCTTAATCTCGGGAATCGTCTCAAATCTTCTTCCTTTCAAGGGTCTTTTGAGTTTGGAGAACAAAAAAAAATCGCAAGGAGCAAGGTCAGATGAGTAGGGGATGTGGGGAAGAACAGTGATCGAGTGTTTGGCCAAAAACTCACAAGTTCTGAGGCACAAATTTCACAGCAACGCGGTAAATCTTCAAATTTTCGGTCAAAATCTCGTAACTCGATCCAACTGATATCCCACACTCTTCAGCAAGCTCTCTGACAGTCAGACGTCGATTTGCCCGCACCAGGGTGTTGATTTTGTCGATGTGTGGGTCGTCAGTTGACGTGGAAGGGCGTCCAGGACGCTCATCAACTTTAATGTACTGTCGACCATCCTTAAAATGTTCATGCCACTTGAAACATGCCGTACGCTTCGTAGCAACATCACCGTAAGCCGTGTTAAGCACAGCAAAAGTTTCAGTTGCAGATTTTCCAAGTTTAACACAAAATTTCACAGCAAGTCGTTGCTCCTTCCTGTCATTCATTCTGAAATCCGCCGAACGAAAAAATCGCACTTCACTTAAAACCGCGTAGCTAATACGCAAATGAAGATATCTGCAATCGGGAAATGGTATCGTAATCAGCTGACTTGTGCAAACCTAGCGACATCAAGCGAATTCCCCTGGAACAAACTGGAGCCGCGCAGTTCAAACAGTCCGCGTATTTTTTCAACAGACCTCGTATGATTTTGTTGGATACATAACCCGTTATAGCATTCCAGTGACAGAAATAATTATAAGTAAAATTACAATCAGTATTGTAACTAATTCCAACAATTATAGTTGAGGTTCCCTCTGATGTTGCTGTCGTTGTTTTGAATTAAGTACAAAGCTCTGCCCACCACGGGTATCGAAACCCAGTTTTTAGCGTTGTAAGTCTGCAGACATACCACTGAGCCACTGGGGGATGGTTCTCTATGCATACTGCATAGAAAATGAGTAATTTTACTCAATAATTAAGGCACTTGATATGTAATATTAGGTTGCGGGTTCGAATCTCCGTGGGGGCGTCATAATGTGGCGGTCGACCTCACTATTCGTTGATAATAGAGTAGCTCAGACGTAGTCAGTAGGTGGTAATGACTAGCTGCCTTCCTTCAAGTCTTACACTGCTAAATTAGGGACGGCAAATGCAGACAACCCTCGAGTAGCTTTGCGCGAAAATTAAAAAACTATAACACTCAATGTTTTTGTCAGTTCTTTATATACGAATGTATGACTTTGTTGAATACAGAATCCTTGATGAATTACGAGTCAAAGAAATAATTGTAAGTAAAACCATAAAATTACTGATAATATAGTATACAGACATAAACAGGAAATGAATAACATAAGAAATTCACTAATTCAAGAAATATATTAATCACCTCTAAAGTATGTATTTATATATATATGGTGTAGATCGAATGTTGTTTATTCATTACTACGCATACATATTTAGTTAACCTGGCAAATATAAAACTTACCAGATAACATTCTTCATTATATCGCTTTATTGGTGTGTATCTCATGATGAAGAAACTTCTACGTCAAATACGACGTCAAATCAAATCATGACAGTAACTTTTTTCTTCCATCAAGTACAGTAATACTATGTACGACACAGTTAGCTCCACCAAATGCACTGTCTATAGAATCTCTATTCTCCTTTTTTAAAACAACTCAAGGCTATCAAGGAAGCAAATGGTTGGATATTTAAGACATGGTAATTAATCCAAATATTGCCGTTATATTAAACTTGCAACGTTTCGTTTCGTTGCACTATTCTCCAATAATATAGAATAGTTCAGTTTTTTTATCTTTATCACAAATAGAAGAGTGAATGTCCAAAAATATACATCAATTCGAATAATCTACCAGAACCATTGATGATATATTATAATTACAATTTTTACCTTTCAATTTTTCTTGGAAAATAATTAAGACATTGATCAATTGCTCTAATCATTTCTATTCCCTCTCTTCTGTCCAATTATGTGTTTGGGTTTTTGTCATCATGCTCTTTATGAAACAAAGCCATGAATGCTTTCGTTAAGTGGTTAAAAACAATAATTTTGCTCAGACAGTAGTTTTTAAAATAGAGAAACATTAGTCTGTGCAAAGAGAAGTGTGGTAAAGTGAATATGAACAGTCGAGTCGCATGGGTCTCAATTAACACGTGTTAAGAATAAACTTCCCATATTCTAAACCTTTCGGAATTGCCTGAATAAAGCTGACGCGGTCTCATTAGAGATTTCTCAATTTTTTTTCAGAGTAGGTGATAAAAAGATAAACGTTTATGTTTAGTATCACAACGTCAAAATCAGGTTTCGATACCGTTGATGGCTGAAACAAAATAATTCATTTTTTAATTTTGTGCTTAAAAAAAATCAAACCAAACCAAAAATAAATGATTCATGTGAAACGCATGCTAGTTGGTTGAATTTTTTTATTTCTAGAGCTTACAGGCTTTAGTACATATTTGGTATTTTTATTTATATCCAAATAACTTTATTCTTCTTTAACGACAGCAAATAATGGAACTTGCTGGGTTCGAAAAGTTTCTTTTGTAGCGTGTTTTCGAAATATTGGTAAATCTGCCCTTAGTTTGGATCATAACTCATAAATTCATGATCTTTGATGCTTTTCTTAGATGGAATGGTAGGAAATAGCTTTGTGTTAACAATAAAGTTGTGCACTGAATAACAATTTCCAAATTATTATTTTTATTTTAAAAACATGGAAAGACCACTAATTACACACGCATGCCTCGTGAGTGGCACGTGACCCCAGCTGACTAAGCACCTCCTACTCGTCAGCTCACGTATTGGCAGACACGATCTTACGACGTGATCTGAACCAAAAGGACAATTTCATAACACAAAAACACTCTCCAAGTACCATTGTGCAGCCTACCTCATGGCTCAGCTCCAAGTCTCAGAGAAAAAGGTCACGTTCCTTGCAATGGAACAAGTGTTTGCAATCAGACCCGTGCGATTAGTAGACGATCTCGAGATTTAACAACTACCATGGAAACACTGAAAATGTGATTAAAGAAATCTTGAAGGAAAAAAGAGGGAAAACAAAACTCTTTTGTATCCTAGTCAGAGTTCAGTTCTTGTGGTCATTTCCAATTCCAGAAACCACCAGCACTTTTGTAAGAGTTAAAGGTCAACTTTAATACATGTACACTAGCTGTTTATCACAGAACAGTATCAACCCGTCAAAGGTCAAGAATCTCAGAAAAACAAAAATCACGTTGAGGAAAAACATTAATTAACATCTTGACTATTGAGTTTTTGCAACATAAAACTCTCATCTTTGCATTTCTTTGGTTCCCCAAAGGGACAGCTGTAAGTTAACGAACTTACAATGCTAAAATCCCGGCGATGGCAACAGTAGATACCCAAATGTAGCTTTGTTCAAAAACAAACAATTTTTATGAAAAAAATCGTAATAACTGAAAGCCTGTCAGAGAAGGTTGATGCAAGGTTGTTGAGTCTGTACCTGAGAATAATAATGTGGCCTTGCAGGTCCAGCCCAGGATGGCAAGTTTACTTTGGTATAGCCATCAAAACAGCATTCAGACCATTCAACGTCTATCAAAGAATACCATTCCAAATACTGTGTGTTTCTTTTTACAAAAAAAAACAAAAACTATTTGACCATTGTAGATCTGTTACAGAACAATGCTTATATCACTGTAGATGTAATAGATTACGTTAGTTTTATCGCGTCAGATACTTTGAAAAAGCTAACAATGTAGTCAGTACACATGTGTAAAATAAAACTGATCTGATTGTTACCAGTCCTTAGGAAGTCAATAAATCAACTAGTGTAGACCTCACCGTTGCACGTCTAACAGAACAGTATTGCCTGTCGATAAACAAGATTTGAATTACAACCCCACCATTATCATTCTGTAAGAGAAGATCGAATACTAAATACAAATATTCCGATCACTGATGATTTGCTAAGAGAAAACAAACTGACAATGGCAAGTCTCCCAAAATGAAATGATTTAACCATTACAAGTATTAAGATAAAAATATTCTGGTTGCTATAAATCTATTAGGCATGTACAAGAATCAACAAATCATTGATTGAGTTACGGGTAATACAGACTATAATCTACTTTCGCAGTACAAACAACAGAGAATTATGTTTTTTTGGTTTTTAACAGTCACGCCCTGTAAACACATAAATTTCAAATGACTTAGAATGGAAATATTTCCTTGTTTTCTGTGTAATTGGTTTAATTTAGACCAATTCTCTTTGTTTCTGTTTCTTTTTCACTATCAAAAGATGGCTTTCTTTTCATGCCAAATTATCCATTCATATTTTTCGCTTTAGTAACGATAGAGGAGTCTTCGTTTCTTACGTTCTATTTAGTCCTCGCTTTCAACAACTGACAAGCGTCCTCTTGGCAGGCTAATGTTTGAAATCAGTATCAATATATCATTCTCTGACCAATAATGATTAAATAGTCTTCGTTCGTTATGTTGCTTGTTATTCCTAAGTGTCAACAACTGACAAAATTGCCTTGTTGCCATTTTAATGTTTAACTTCAATGTCAACCTTTATTCTCTGTCTTGTTACAGCTGAAGAGTCCTCATTCGTTATTCTGCTGATAAGTCCTAATAAGCAATAACTAACATGTCTGCCTGCCTTGTTCTGATGGCAGTTGAAATCTATTTATGTAGCTAGTATTTCGTAGTAGAAAAGGAAAATCCTACAGGTATGCAAATCATTTAAAAGTCTTAGAAGTATTCTAAATAGGTCACTTGTCCTACTAGTTTATCTTGCATCAACCACGTGCAACATTTATTTATACGTACGTATTGGCTGAAATGCCAGTATACAAAATGCAGTTGTTCTACATTATTATTATTTTGTTTTGTAATTAAGCACAAAGCTACACAAAGGGCTATCTGTGCTCTGGGGCCACAGGTATTGAAACCCGGCAGACTTGCCACTTTCCTACTGGAGGCCACTATATTAAAAATGTATCCTATCTTACTTTGGTTGTCGAGAGCACTCTCTTGTACTCCCCCCCTTCTTTTCATGTTTTTATTGATTTTCAGTTTAGCCCTCTCTTTTTTTCTCCTTTTCTGTTGTTCATTACCAGCTCAGATAATGAATAAATATTTATAAAAGATAATGCGTTTTTAAATTTTCATAAGTGACAAGTTAGTTAATAAGAGTTCCAAAACCTTATCGTCAGGCACAGAATAACCAGAAAGAAGTTAATCCATTATAAAATATGACACAAGGAGATTCTAAGATCATCTTAAATATTATTTTTCAACCCTGTAAACAGGCTATGTTTACTATGGGTGGTGTGATATCTCAAGTCAGTAAATTCTGCCTTGACATATATGTGTGGAGTTGACATTCGTCTCACGAGCCTTGGTGTGAAAGGTCAATCAATTTTTGACGAGTAACACAAATATTAAACAACTGCAGATATACAATGACTGACATCGGAAAGTACAAAGACATTACTAAAGCTATATACGAGAAAAAAATAATAATTCAAGATTATTTTCTGTTTAATATATAGATATATTTGTTTATTTATTATGGTCCTTGAAGTGAACGAGCGCCAATGAAATAAGTTGCTGTTACAACAAATCAATATCACCCATATTGAGAGATAACCATACTTTATGGGAACGATGTTTTGGGTCTGTACTGTCCTTAGAATTACGTTCTCCATCGTAAATCACATTCCCTCCAATGATCATGACTGCACACTGTTGCTCTACATCACAATTTCCAAAATAAAAAGTTTCTACGAAGAACAGATAGGTCAAGCCTTAGACCATCCATCGTGATGAATCCTCCACGGCCTATCCATTGAACGTAGAGTCAGTTTACAAAACCAAAACTTTAAGAAGGTTACAGACACAAAATGCTACCATCAAAGGGCCTAACAGATGTGTTGTCGAAAGGAGTTGTTGTAATTCCAGATTCTTTGGCTACTTTTCTCATGAAAAAGCAGCTCATTTCCAGATATGGTTGAAACTTGTGAAGCATATAAAAATCTGGTTGTGCCAGAAAATATGTCAAGTTTCATTGCAAAATACTTCCATTTGCAGACGACGGCGTCGCTTTTGAATAGGTTCGGAAGTGGTTTTGCAGCTCTTTGCTGTCCTAAACGTCTTGACGTGCGAGTTTTTCCGTCTTCATGAAATTGTTATGATAGTTTAATTATCTGGCTGTACGGAGAGCTTTCTTCTAAAATGGCTGTGGTAATTCACTTCAACCAGAAATATACACATGAAAATATCGCACTGTCTAATGCTTTGGAATTTCCAGTTAATCAAATACGTAGATGCTGAATATTTTGCCAATAATGTCGTTGGTCGCGTCTTCTGCGACGCGTGGCTGTATTAACACATATGAATAGTTCTTAAAACGTACGATTAACGCGCTATGTCACATGGTTATACTGTATAAATATGAGAAGTCATATCTAACACTCTGCTTAAAATATTCTACATCGCAGATATGCTCGCAATCATGTAAAAATTCTTGCTGATAGCCTGCAAACAATATTACAAACATCAATTAAGTACTTAAAATATTCACTAGTTTAATAACAGTATCCTTCACACTATAATTACAATATAACATATACAACACAGCTTACTAACCTAATACTATTTGTTAATATAATAACGCATTTCAGGAAGTACTTTAGACCAATTATACGTAGCATAACAAGTCTGCTAAGAATACCATATAAAATAGATAGCCAACTAATTATGTTAAATTAAATGCAATAGTATATATTGTGAAGTCTACTAATAGTACAAGTTAGCCTTAAGACAGTATCCCATACATTATACTAAGACGACTAAACATGTCGCACATTTATAGTTAGCCTGCAAATAACATGTCATACACATCTTTAGCAGCCTTCTAAAGATATCGCAAATATAAAGTGACTAACTAAAAGCATTATAAATGTCCAAACACTCTGGTGTATATAACTGACATTTCATTTGCCTCTTCACCCTTATTACAAGGGAAAAAAACGAGTCAAAATATTGGGAGTAGCTTAAGTACTAATAATCACGATAAGAAAAATAAATATTTTTAGCAACCATATTGAGCGCCCTATTGTGGCTGATTGATTGATTGATTGATTTAGTGTTTTATGGCACAAAGCAACGAGGCTATCTGCGCCCCTACTTTGGCTACTTTTCTCATGAAAAAGCAGCTCATTTCAAACGTAAAGTACCAATGTGTACTAGCTTAACATGCTAAGTTTATCTAGTTGGTTTTCAGCCCTAGCCTACATACGTAGGATCTTTTTATCATTAGCCCTTGGTCATATTCTTTAAGACCAGGTGATTAGAGCACCCGACTCATAATATCAGGGTCCCAGGTTCAGATCTCCGTCACACCAAACATTCCCGTCCTTTCAGCTGTTGGGGCGTTATAATGTGACGGCCAATCCCACTATTCGTTGGTAAAAGAGTAGCCCAAGAGTTGGCCGTGGGTAGTGATGACTAGCTTCCTTCCCTCTAGTCTTATACTGCTAAATTAGGAAGGGCTAGCGCAAATAGCCTTTGAGTAGCTTTGCGCGAAATTCAAACTAAACCAAACTTATTGTGTTATGTTTGCTATGAAATTATTCAATAAATTAGGAAGTTTTACTAGAGTTCCCAAAATGACACACTTATCACCCATGTACCTGCAATAGCAGATTAAAGTTTTTCAAATTCGAAACGATAATTTGAAAATGATGATAAAATTAGGGTTGTTATTAAAAATAAGGTTGACACTTAAATTTGTGTTTTTTTCAATAATATATTTGTATGCAATAAGTCAGAGATACGTGAATAATTTTTATTATCAAAAATCTCCTCAGATACACCTGAGGAATGTTTCCAAATCTAACTGCCGTCTGCATTATTTTTTCGAGGATATACGGAGTTCAGGACCATTTTCCTGCATTGGTTTTACCATTTTTGACGCATATAGGTAAAGTTTTATCCATTCTAAACCAACATTATGGGAGATAAAGGTCAGAGGTGTACTTTCTGGTAAATACAGTTAAAGTTATCCATTCTAAACCAACATTATGGGAGATAAAGGTCAGAGGTGTACTTTCTGGTAAATAGAGCAAAAATTTTATTTTTCCAAATTACCATTGACGGAAAGAAAACAAGTCATAAATATACTTTAGCAAATACAGTCACAGTTTTACCTAAACCATAATCCCAAAGTTAGAAGAAGAAATTAGTCATTAGTGTTCTTTCTGTTGTATAATAGTTCTAGTTTTCAGTATTCCCGTTATTAAACGTCAAAGAAAAAGAAAAGTCACGAAAGGGTTTTCCAGAACGTATAATCACAGGATTACTCACTACTAGCTTAACAAGAACAAACATAACACTTGTTGGTTGTATTGTGAAAAGAAGAACGATTGTGGATATAAAAAAAAATTAGTTCAACTTAACGATTACTGTAAAACCTAATAGTACCCTGTACGTATGAATTGTTTATAAAACATATTGGAGTTACGTTAGCTAGACCGATTATGAAATTAAACCACTAATATTCAGATATTTGGATAAGAATGGTTTTCGTAAGGTCCATGAAGAAGTTAGCGGTTGTTGTTACTTCTGATCTATACCTATTTGTCTTCAGATATCAAAACTAAATATTAATTCAGTAAAGAATAATGCCAATTTAATACAAAGTTCTTGCTTATAATAAGTAGAATGCATTGATTCCTCAGCTGTAATCCCAGTGATATTTCACCAGGTTATCCAATTTACGTGTTTAGATACTCCTAAATCCACATACTAAGCTCTGTTTGATGTTTTATAACGTAGCCACGTTAGGCTCTTTGCTGTATTCACCGCAGAGAATCAAACTTCGGATTTTAGCGCTGTAAGTCCGTAAATCACCGCTGCCTAACTGGGGACCATATTAATTTAACGTTGCAAAGTAATCCTCATAATACAAATATAAAATAATAATAAACTAAAAAAACAAAACTAAATGCACGTGTTAAACACTTTAACCAATGATGTTTATTAAAGTAACACTGAATAAAGATGGAATACGTGGCTTACAAACTAGTAGTTATCTTAATGCGTACAGTCAAGTTTTTAACAAATGGATTATAAATGAACGTATGTTTTAATGAATTTTTTAATCTAAACAGTTTCTATGCGATACATTTAGTCAATGCTAAACTGAACTATTTAATGTTTTTTCTTTTGATAAATTAAAAACAATAATAAGATTTCGAGAAACTATGGTAATGACTGAAGAGTTGCTTTGCCAGCAAACCGACTTCACAGGGGCGACAATTTCTCCGACAGTATGCTACAACACTAACAGTCGATCACACCTGCACATAGAGACCACGGCGATAGCTGTTTCCTCTCCTTGCCTTTCTCCCATGTAAATCAAATCATAGGCGGCCTTCCCGTTCAGCAAGCTAGCCCTAATCCAATTCCATTTCCAAAATGAAATTACTCGGCACTAAGTGATATCCAAATCCGGAACCTTGGCAGGGGGAGGCCAGCTTTGATGAATAATGCAGGGCCACAATGGACGCCATTTGTGCTCCTCTCAGAATTCAAAAGAACTCACATCTAGGTTTTTATGGGCTCTGCTCGACATACAGGGGTACGGCCTTACAGGGCTGTAAGCGACTTATTGGCTATGATGTCCTTTTAGTGCGGCTTGTCGTTGAAGTCGACATAGCTCTTTTTATGGTAGACCTGTAGTTCTGAGTTAACAACGCTGAATCAATAATTTCTTCAAAACTACTTCTATACAAGGAATGGAATCTATTAATGATGTAAAGTTAGGACAGGCGTTGGTTGGTCTCCGAATTTCTTTCTTGTACTGTTCGTGCCGCTTAAGAACAACCAGGGAGAGGTACGAGGATGAAAATTATCGCTTTCTATTATTACGCGCACAAAAGCGAGAAACCACGAGAAACTATCTAGTTAGGTCCTAATTATAATTATTCTTAAATTTTTAAACCCTTGGTGTCACATTATAGTAGTCGTTATGTCTTTAATTTCATTAGAAAAAGAGTACTTACACTACGCGGAAATGTGACCACTCGCATGAATGTTGACATTATAAAAACTGTAACGACATTAGTGTGCTGTAACAGAAAGGATTAGTGCTTACATTTTATAAATATGTGACAAAACTAATGTTGCAGCAAGCAGTAGTATTGGATTATAGAAATATAATAATATTAGTACGGCGTAGATACAAATATTAAAAATGTTAGGATAATGAAGGCTACAACATCAACACCACAACAGAAATAGACATTAATGTTAAGAGCGGGAACGTTACAATATCGGTACCATGACAGAAACGGATAGTGTTTAAAGTGTGGAAATGTTACAACACTAGTATCATAACAGAAACGGGCATTAGCGTGTAAGGTGTAAAAATGTAGTCGTATCAGAAAGAAGTATTGGTGTTTAAGTTGTAGAAATATGATCGTAAATCGGTATTGCAGTGAAAACATTTTTTAGCGAGATTCTTGAATGAAATATGGTTTATATCTCAGAACGGCTGGTGTGGATATTAACACTTATTGATAAGGAGAGAACAACGTTTCGACCTTTCTAGGCCATTTTAATTGTAGTGATCAAGAATATGGTTCGCTTTGTTTCAAATATTAATGCTTAGCTACATTAGCATGATGTGCGTCAGTTGTCTCTGATTCTGAACTGATGTAATAGATAAAAAGTAGCTTACCACCAATACTTGGCTATTCTCATTGAATAATAGGATTGGATTGTCACTCTTATAACGCACCTTGGGCGAAAGGTATGGATTGCGCGTTTGCTGCACTGAGTTGCAAGTCACGGAAACCTCGAATCCTAAGATTGGCATGCTAACCACTAGACCACATCCGACCATGTGTTATAGAAATTTGAGCACAATATAATAACAAGTAAAAATCAGATTTGAAGTAATGGAAATATCACCATACATTTTTGTATTAGGAATTAATTTAGTAGGAACAGACAATGTTGATTACAGTAAGGAACGTAAATACAGTTCTGTTTACAGAAGAAAAAGCTTTATTAAGAATGTTTCAAATCAGGTACGTGTGATCCTAGCAGAACCAGAACAGAAAGAGTAATGAGGTATTAATGTTTCTTGTGCCTCTCTCGAGATGACACAGCGGTACGTTTTCAGACTTTCAACGCTAGAAACCATATTTCGATACCCGTGGTGGGCAGAGGAGAGATAATCTATTGTGTAGCTTTGTGTTTAACTCTAAACAATTGATGTTTTGAATTAGCTCAATGTAACAATACCATTACTGTAGCAGAGATACACTTGTATTCACTTATGAAACAATCACATTAGCGCCGTATCAGAAAGCACGCTAAGGTTTTAAATTATGAGCATATGTATTTATGGGTAAACTACTAAAGCTATCCACTGTCGTCCCGAAATTTAAAACTGACCAGAAAGAAGGAAGGTAGCCAGCAATTAGCCCTAATCTCTCCCCTCTTCCATCAACGCCAAGAGAGTGACTGTTATTATCACATCCACAGCTTAAAGTGCGGGAAGAATTTTGTGATATCTTACGGTTCGCCAGCTGAGAAAATTAAAGCTTTAGCGCAGAGTGAAGCACCCTGTGAACATCATGTAGTAACAGAAGCTGACATTCAGAGTTAAAACCAGTCCTCTGTTGTAGAGGAACTGTAGTTTCCAGTACGCTTAGATCACTTACTGCTCCAGAAAATGATCCAGATTCCAATTAAATATCGCTGTTCATCTATAAAACAAGTTTTAACTTTTGTTTAGACAACTAAATATCACTGCCCTCTAACGATTGTTCATGGATGCTAGTGGGATACCGAGTTTTTAATATCTGATATTTTTATATATCTTTCCTGAAGCCATCTTGTGGTGGAACCAACGTACTTAAGTTTGAAAAAAAACAACAGGATGTACTTACGGGATTTAAACTCATGTGCTCAGAGACTTCATTCTATAGAAACAGGTGTTAATGGTTTATAGTACAAAAATGTAGTCAGACCAATACCGCAGAAAAACGGACACTAATGTTATAAATTATGTAAGTGTTGTCACACCAGTGCCGTAGGAAATTCGGACATTATTTTAAATTATGTAAATATGGTTACAATATCGCCATAAAAGGACGGACACCAATGTATAGTCACAATACCGTAGAGAAACTGATACTAAGGTTTTAAATTATGCAAGTGTGGAGACACAAATGCTGTAGAGAAACTTTTGATAATGTGGCCATACAAGTGCCTAAGAAAGAAGGAGACATTAAAACTTTAAACCATTGAAGCGTGGCCACACAAGTGACCGAGCAAAAGCTGACATTAATGCTTCAACTCATGGAACTATAGCTACACAGATATGGACGTTAATGTGTTAATTAGATACTACAACGGAGTCAGCAGAAATAAGAAACATTAAAAAGATTAGTTTATATTTACATAATAAATTAGAAAAAAAAATAGCCGTCAATATTTAAGGACACGTTGAGAAATTTCAAAACTCGCCAGCCTAAAAAAGAAATGTGAAATTATATGTTACTATAGGCTTTGATTTCAAGATTCTATTAAGGTTGCGAGTTCAAATCCCCATCACACTAAATATGCTCGCCCTTTCAGCTGTGGGAGATTATAAAGTTACCATCAATTCCACTATCTGTTGGTAAAAGAGTACCCCAAGAGTTGGAGGTATGTGGTGATGACTAGCTGCCTTCCCTCTAGTCTTACACTGCTAAATTAGAAACGACTAGCGTAAATAGCCCTTATGTAGCTTCGCGCGAAATTTAAAATAAACCCAATTTTTTCACATTCCTAAATTACTGTAGTCCGTCACACACAAAATTAGTCCATAATTATAAACATAAAAAAGATGGAAGTGTTCAAAAACTTAGAACTGGGCTCAGATGTGAATGATATTTTGCTTTGATCATCGGCAATATCCGGTTAGGTTGTGGTATCTGTATATCAGACTAGGCTATACAACCACTTAGACTCTGACCAACATAATTAGCTTACTCTAATTTAAGTGCTGAAGTCCTAGGCAGTCTAATAGTTTATAGACACAATGCTTGAAAACTAAATATTAATCTGAATTAAAGTGTTTATGTGCATTTTTCAGCGTAACGTTGAAGCTATTAATATTGAGAATACAAATTCCAGTAAAATAAGTTTGTTAGAACCCATCGTTTAAGCTTATGCTGACCATTAACTGTATATTAGATACTGGTTTGTTCTTTAAAAAAAAATTACGTGTTCTGGAGTTTTACAAGCATCGTTGTCGGAAGAAATATCATTTTTGGTTCAGAGAATAAAGGCACAGTCGCGGTCTCGTTCGAGGATCCTGGGTTCGAGATGTAGTTCCAAAAATATGTTTCGCACTTTCAGCTTTTAGCTACGATCAAGTCAATTTCATTCATGAACTAGATGATACAATACGTTGTAAGTAATTAATAGCTTATTTTTGAAACTACAACCAATCTTGTAGAGAAAAAGGAGGCGCAGAAAATGTAAATCAACATCTAATACTGTATCATGACTGAATGTTTATTATTTTTCAAAACAAGATATTGGAGACTGGATATATCAGTGTATGTATTTTTCACTATTAACACGAATACCTACTAAATATTTTATTTCAAATATTTAATATTTTTGTTTTTTTATTAAATGACTTATACATAGAATGTAAAAAAAATTAAACCCAAATTTACTGTCGTAAACCTTTCATGAAGAAACCTCAGAGTTTACATCAAATTCTGACGAGTATCCCCAAAAACTTTGAGTATACTAAATATTGATTGATAAAAGTTGTAACATAACGTTACCCACCTTTTCATTAATTAATTCTTTATTTTGTTTCTTATGTCTATATTTTGTAAGATCTTTTAATGGTTCTTACTTGCTCAGAACAATTTATTCTGCGATCAGTGGTAATACCCAAAACACTGTTGATGAGCACATTTCACATTACACGATTCATACACACACACGTATGAGTGTTTCCTTTTTACTTATATTTTCATTTTTATTGTGAAAAAGTGTAAATTTGGTATTCAAGATTTAAAAGCGTTTGTGTTTTTCTTATAGCAAAGCCACATCGGGCTATCTGCTGAGCCCACCGAGGGAAATCGAACTCCTGATTTTAGGATTGTAAATCCGGAGACTTACCGCTGTACTAGCGGTGGGCACAAGATTTAAAAACAAATCGCTATTACCAAACCAATAGTTTAAGTATCGAATAAGAAATTAATAGTTTGATCTAAAATCTCGTAAATTCTTATTATAAGCTATAAATATAGTATCTGATATATCATTAACATATAATAAAAACAATTTTTTACTTATCACTTTCTGTATTTATATCAATTTGTTAGGATATTTGTTATCAATATTAACTATTGAAATACTGTTAGTTAGTTAACTTTTCAAAAACTTAGTTATTTCTTATTCCCACATTGTATACTTTTTAACAATAACTATTGATATAAAGTCAAATACTATATCAAATTCATATTTTGTTATTATTAATATAAATTTCACATAAAACTTAAAGAACTTCTTGCATAATTTTATTATAAAATCCCTTCTATTATTCAGAAAACAAAGCAAAATCCCTAATTCCAGGGTCAATTGTCTTTTATAATATTTTTTTGAAAATATGCTCAATATATTTATCTTTTAACTCCCCTTTTTGAATATTGGCGTTTCTTTCAAAAACAACTTAAGTTACATTATGAACTATCAAATTCACATTTATTATCGTTGTGATTAGTTTTTCTACTTTTTTTTCTGGTTCATTAAAAACACACACGCTTTGCTTAGAGCAGCGATTCCAAATTCTTTTTAAACCGAGACTCCCTTGATGTGAATAAGTTTGAGCTCCCTCCCAACCAACAACTTTAACACGGCGATTGAAAAACAGTGTCATAGAAAAACAATATCTCCTTTCGACATGCTGCATCATTTAATTAATTCGATAATTTATTTTTATCGGCTTATTGTTTATTGAGAATTGAAATTATTTCAGCATCTTCGTTTTCGGCTCATTTCTGTTGGAAAAAACTGGCTTAAAGAGTCCGTTATAACTACCAAATTTTATGTCACCAATACACTGTTTTATCGATGATTTGTTCAATAATAAATTACTAATGCAACTTCACTTTCTCTTTGTATCACTATATCAATGTAAAATATCATAATAACAAGTTTCATCATATTTTTAATATAAGTTAGTAATTTATTTATAAACACAGCGTATTTATTTCTATCATCATTACTACCGTTCATCTCCGCTACTCAGTAGAGTAGCCCCCCAGTGGCTCAGCGGTATGTCTACGGACTTACACGCTAAAATCCGGGTTTCGATACCCGTGGTGGGCAGAGCACAGATAGCCCATTGTGTAGCTTTGTGCTTAATTCAAAACAAACAACAACAGTAAAGAGTAACCTTCTTAGGTTGCAAGTGTTGCTGATTGGTCAACTTTCCTTTAGTCTGCAGTTCGAAGACTAAGAACTGCTATACCTAAACCGTATAGTTCTTTGATTTCACTCAGCTCAGAGTTTGGTAAAATAATTGTCGTTCAGGTGAACAAACAAGTAAATCAAAATTTGCATTTCCACAATTCTTTGTCCACGTACAATCACTTTAAGAATGTTCTGGCCTTCTAAACGTTTTAGTTGGCAAGTCAAATTATTGTTACATATTTACTGTTATACATTTATTTTAATGCCTAACGTCTGTTTCAGCATAGTTTTTGATGCATGTGACGCGTATTACTGAATGTGTATTACACAAGTCCTTCTGTTATCTAAATTTGTAAAAGATTATCACGAGCGAGAATCAAAAATGTGATTTACAAAAATACTGTCGTGGCTTGGATGCAACATGGTCGAACATTCGAAAATCTCGCTTGATTGATATAAAGTTAGCCGAGAGGCAGTTATGTATCGTTTGTCAGCTACAGTTAGTACACTATAAGCTATTATTGTGATTGACGCTTATTGACAGAAAAAAACACAGAATTTGACCAGGTACAGTTAGAACAGAAAGTATTCGTACCCCTGCGTCGTGAGTAGTTTTTTCATCACAACTTAAAAAAGTATCATGATTAGAATAATGAAAGTAAAGTATATTATAAACATACTAACACACATCCACATAAATTTTAATGTAAAATAAACGACAAATAACCAAACATAGGAGGGGCAGAAAGTGTTCGTGCACCTAATTTAAAGCTTAGTTGTGTAGCCTTTCAGGTGAATTACTTGGCGCAATCTCTCCTCATAGCCCTCTATGATCGTTTGACAGTACTCGACTGGTATTTTCTTTCATTCTTCTTTACAGAAGGCCTCCAACTCTTGCAAGTGTTTGGGATGACGCTGATGAACCCCGGTCTTCGTTTTCAATTGGATTGAGATCGGGTGACTGCAATTGCCATTCCAGAACGCTTATATTGTTCCTCTGCAACCAGGATTGCACATATTTCGACGTGTGCTTAGAGTCATTGTCGTGCTGGAAGATCCAACGACGCCCAAGCCGCAAGTTCCGACCATCATTCTTGATATAAGTGCCTAATATATCAATGTACTCTTCTTTTTTCACGATTCCGTTGACGCGGTGAAGGCTGCTTACACCAGAAGAACTAAAGGAACCCCATGGCATGATCGAACCACCTCCGTGTTTAACTGTAAGGAAGGTGTTCTTTGGAAGATTTTGTTCTCCTTTAAGAAAAATATAGGAAACATCACTGTGGCCGAAAAGCTCGATTTCAGTCTCGTCTGACCAAAGAATACTCTTTCTAGAGGTGAAGGTTTTATCTACATGCTTTCTTGCAAACCTCAATTGTGATTTTAAATGAACAGGCTTTAAATATGAAGTTCTACGAAGACGGCATGCTTTGAACCCAGAAGAGCGAAACATGTTTGTAACTGTAGAGATGATTACTTCAACCCAAGTTTCCCTTACCAGTTTCTGTATCCTATTGCGTGTTAAACGAGGGTTTCTACTAACTTCTCTAAGAACCTTTCTCTTGCTTCTCTCTGGAATTTTGGTGGGGCGACCGGAACAAGGGAGGTTAGCAGTCGATCCTGTGAGCTTAAACTTGGCAATAATGCTTTTAACAGTAGATTTCGACACATTAAGTTGTGTAGCAATACCGGAGAGAGACACACAAGACTTGTATTTTACAATAATTCGATTTTTTAAATCACTGAACAGTTGTTTCCTGTTCGCCATGATGACCAAGCAGATAATAACGGAGACGGCGCAAAATTGCCGGAAGTAAATTTTTTGCTGGTTCAATTCAATAATTATGAACCCAATGTTTAGTTCGGAAATGATATAATGTAGTTTATTCGCTAAACTAAACAGAATGTTTGGAGGAATATCAGTTTTTTTCACACATTCTGAGATGTACAAACACTTTCTTCCTCTCCTATTTTTGGTTACTTGTTCATAAACAAGTTATTTGTCGTTCAATTTACATAACATTTATGAAGATGTGTGTTAATGTAATATTTATAACATATATTATTCGTCTTTCAGCCTAATCGTGATACTTTTTAAACTTATAAGCAAAAAACTACTCGGGATGCAGGGGTACGAACACTTTCTGGCGTAACTGTGCGTTAACATATTTTGAACGTTACGAACTGTTTAACCCAAGTGAATTAAATTCAGACATTAGTAATTTTGTGAAGACAGTAAATATCTTCGTTGGTAAAAATTAGCTTATAAGCGGCATGAGGCCAGCCGAGTTAACTAGCTCAAGCGAATTGTAGCAATATCAACTCAGAATTGCTTTGTTAGTTGTGGACTTGGATCATCGATATAATACTCAGTTCTAGGCCAGATATAAGACAGTATGGTTTATAAGCTTGTAAAACTCTTGTAAATGAACCAATATTTTTAATAATTATTTGCAATAATAGTTATAAATTATATTGTTGTTTGTATATTAAAATATATTTGTGATGAGAGAGAATAGTATGTATCAATCTTGTTGGAAAATATGATAAATTTAATACATATCGACATTTCATTAACTTATTACGATTTCAACTAACTGGAAATTTGAATTTATATCTATTGTACGTAACATAATAAATCGGAGACTCTTCCAAGGTAAATCGTAATACGCAACATTATATAATACACTTTATATAAAAATCAACTCCTCCCATAATATACAATTGCTTCTTAATCACTCCAATAAGTATATTTATTACAAAACTTGCTTCTCAGTTCAGGCATTATGACAAAAATATTGTTTGTTTGTTTTTAAGAATCATACCTTTCAAAATTTTAGTAGCAGATGGTCCATCTCTTCCCCATGGAGGGTCGCCGATACTCGAAAAGTCCCGAAGTTTTAGAAAGCTGATGGTCAGCCGAATTATGGAGGCTTTGTCCAGCTGAGAAGTGATGGCAGAAGGAAGTGGCAACATTTTAGCCAGTTCATAGAACTCGTAGTTCTCCTTGCCTCTCCTGGACCTCGCGGCGTCTCGTGATTTCTCCTTCCGCATCTCAAGGATACTGAATAGATAGATGTGGAAAAATATTTGATTCGATGATATTACCAGCGTGTATAAATATGTCAGGTGATCAATTTTGAAAAAAATACAAAAGTATGAATATCAATAGTACATTGTCATATTCTGTAACGCTTTACAAATTTAATTTAAAAAGAAACAAATAAAAGTAATATTATTATTTGGCATGTGGTTTATGTCCAAAGTACTCCTATCCATTCTGAGTAAAGATATGAATTATTAAGTGTACTACTAAGTCAAACGTGTTAATATTGGTATCCATTATTGTTTGTTGTATATCGGCAGCTCAGGATAGTAAACAGGGCTTGCAATGCTGGAAATCGGGTTTCGATATTTGCGGTTTGCACAACACATATAACCGACTGTGTAGCTTTGCGCCTAACAACAAACAAATACTGTTTGTCTTGTCTTAGCGCAAGACTGCACGTTAAACTGAGTTATATCCGTCGAAGGATAAAGCTAACCTGAAGTTTCAGCATTATTAGCACTCAAAATTATCTTCCCAGTCACTGGGTGGGGGGAGCATTACTGGCCGTATTCTAAAAGAGAAAACAAGTACAAAGCAAGTCATTATCGCACACCAGCCGAAATAATTGTTCAACTTACGTAGGAGGCGTGCGGACCTCTAAAGAGCGGACTTAGGGGAGTTAGAGCCGAATGCCTAACCCCCTATGTTATTCTACAAAAGGCCATAATAGTACTTAAGCACATACATGGGCCATATAATAATTTAGACTATGGTATACCTGCAGAAGCTCAGAGTTATGTTCTTAGACTTACGACGTCAAAAACCGAGTTACGATACGTGAAATAGGCACAGCACAGATAGCTCCTTTTGAAGGTATGCGCTTAACAGCTAACAAAATATCATCGCACTCGATATTATTCTGTATTGGGTAAATATTAATGGAGAGGTTATTATTGCGTTAAATGCTAGAATTATAAAAACGTTTAATTTCAGGATAGTAGGTAGCAATAATGACATAAAATACAATATTTTTATTTTTTTCGTATTCTTGTTAAACAAAAACCTACGCTAGGACTTTCTGTGCTCTTTCCAGGTATCAAATCCAGAATTTAGCGTCATAAACTATCAGATTTATTGCTGAGTCACCAAAAAGCTTAGATAATTGACTAGAAACTAATATCGTATTAAATTACAACCCCATTTTTGGATATTAATAAAATATATAAAATATTTTACGTATATAATTCAGACTACTAGGATTCAAATAAATTAATATAATGAAAGATATTATGATGAAAATTAAGGTAGTCCTATAATATTTCCAGAATTTATGTTTATGAAATAATGTTTAGATTCCCCCCCCGCACAGTATACTTTGTTTTTGAATTTCGCACAAAGCTACTCGAGGGCTATCTGTGGTAGTCGTTCCTAATTTAGCAGGGTAAGACTAGAGGGAAGAGTCATCACCACCCACCGCAGTCTCTTGGACTACTCTTTTACCAAAGAATAGTGGGATTGACAGTCACATAATCCCCCCACGGCTTAAAGGGCGAGCATGTTTGGCGCGATGGGGATGGGAACCCGTGACCCTCAGATTAAGAGTCGCACGCCTTAGCACGCTTGGCCATGCCGGTCTAGTGGTGGTAATCCGGATGAGACACAAACACTACACAGTAAGCTAAGTACAATGTTAAATAATTTGAAGTCGTCATATATTATGATATTTAACAAAATATTAAATCAGAACTACTGATTAAGATGTAAAATAGGCGATTTTATATAACACTTGTTTTCAAGTAAGGACTCAGGTTTAACTCGTCTTTTTTGTTATTTTTTTTAGTGGAAAATATAATCTTTGTATGCATCAGAACTAGAAAATCCATTCCGTTCATTTCGATACACACACACACACACACATTGTCTATTTGTAATCACGCACAAAGCTACATAATTGGGTATCTGTGCTGTGCTTTGCCCCTCACGGGTATCGAAACTTCGTTTCTAACGGTTGGAGTCCGCAGATATACTACTGTGCTAATGGGGGCCATACATTGTCAGACAGATAAGCCTAGAGTTACTGTTTAAGGTAAATGATATTTTAAATGAAGTTCACAAACAACAGTTCTATTGCATAGGCACGGCAAACCAAGAAATGGAACCCAAAACTGTTGCATTGGCTTGTTAAACCACGTGTTCACTTATGACGCTGAAATAAAAGTTAGATATTTGGCATAAGTTCGCGAACCATATTGTTATCACTCTTGCCATAAAATTGAATGTAAAATAGTTATACTAACTCATCCGTCCTCGTGTTCCCTTATTATGAAAGAACGCAACGGTCTATTGCATAGACTCATTTATCCATTTCACAATCGCTCTTGGCATAAAATGGAACATTAAATTATTACAATGGCTCGTTTTAACCATCTGTTCACTCCCGGCATTAAACAGGAACACAGTTTTTTTGTTGTTGTTTTTTTTGCACTAAGTCAACCATCTTTATGTTTATTCACAGCTTTTAAGTGAAACACGGATCTGTGGCATCAACTCGTTCAACCAATTATCATGTTGTACTGAAATGATAAAGAAATCATTTAACCAAGTGCTCTTCAAGAATCACAGGTACTTTTGTAAAATTTAAAACAGAAAACATAATATAGTAAGATACGTAACATGAAAAAAAAATTAAGAAAACAGTTCAACCAATCAAATATCACGTAAAAATCTCCCGAAAATAATGTTGCAACGTCACTTGTTACTTCTGGAGGCTTTTATGAAGTTATATGGTAGAAAGTATCACCACACACACACACACATTTATTTACTTTTAAAACTATAAAACACGATGACTGTCAAATCTAATTTAAAGTGTGATAATTCTTATTTTGTGACAAGAACAACTTTTCATCTGGCACAATTTATCGACCACCGACTAGAAACAAGCCAATATTCATTTATGACAGTCTCTCTTGTGTCAAACAAATAAACAAAAAAAAACATAAGAAAAAAATTGTAGAAATGCGTTTTAAGACAGTTATTGTTTCATGGTAAACAGCACTTGTCAAAACTGTCAAAAACACGTCATTACCGAAAGACTGCACCTTGGGAGATTTTACAAATAAAGTAAAAAAAAGAAAAAAAAAAGAAAGAAAAACCTTGAAGTTCTTATGCTTACAAAACTAGGAAAACTAAACGTTGAAACCAGCACAGCGTCAGTAAACCACTGTCTTGTACTATGTTGTTTATACGTCAAGACCTGTCCAACAGTTTTGTTATTTACCCACAATATGACGTGGCATACCGATGCTAGCCAATGATGGGTACTGAGGCCTCTGGAGTCCCGGTTTTCATATCCTACTTTCCCGTGAAAATCTGAACGCGCCGCCGGAGCCATCACAGCATGTGTTTCGAGGTTCCACGGTAGCGCCCACTTTAGCCACTAGAGGATTCTAGCAGGAATTTCCCGTAATTCATGGATGTTTTCAGCAATTTCATTATGACACCATCCCTCTGCCACATCTCCCAGGAGGTTTAGACTAGCCTTCTGCAAAGAGGAGCCAATAATTTCCTCTATTGGTTACTGGTTACTTTATATCATCTGGACTTTCCGCTCAGACTGTCGACGCTACAGACCCCCCGCTGAAATGGGGTCTTGCTTCTCTGCTTTCAAGTTTTTCATTAGTTTTTCATTTCGTTTCTGCTCAGCAAGCAATTGTCTAAGAATCATATAAATCCTTTGGGGAACAGCCCGGCGATTTTATACGGCAATTCAGATATTTACAGGTTTTTCAAAATCTCGACTCTGATTTCTGGAAATGGCTTTATCATGGGATTAGGTGAGCCGTAGCGAAGACAGGAACAATACTCTATAGCGTACGTTGATTCTGACCAAAGGTTTGCTTCTCTAACATAGTCAGGGAGATTTTGTAGGCGTCCCCAAGCCATAACTGCAATAGACTCTTCTTTTCTCCAAAGGTCCCTTGATACCACAGACTTACGGAAGCCAGCCATAAGTATAAGCGAACAATAGAACGGCTGTGATAAACAAAACCATCCATAACCGAAAAAACCATCAAAAAAGCAGCAGACAGAGCTTCAAGTTTCAAATCAACCGTAACTTTTTTTAACCTCAACAGAAACTATATCCAAGGGTGTTTTATAGGGCTTGTTTTAAGAGGTCTGACTCTGACTTATTCAATACCTTGGCAATAAAAATGTTCGTTTTTCAAACCAGTTTATATAAGTGGCAAATGTTACTAGAATGCAGAGACTTAAACCGTTCAGAACACAACTCTTATTATTACAGATATAACAGAAACGAACAAATAAGGTTAAAAATAACGTGAATAAAACCTTTTAATTTAACAAACATATGGTAATAACTGATAATCACAGACCAATAAGATTTACAGAAACGTCCAAAACGTCGCATTTAGTTTGAAAATTGTTGGTAAGCTTAACGAACCTTTTACGTTTTAAAACGATGAGAAAAACTTAAATGAAAGTAAGTTATCGGTCTTATCGATACGCAAAATGGTTATTTGAGAATGAGTAGCTCTTTCGGCACGAAAGATACGGATATGAAACTGAAGGAAAGTTAACATACACTCAGGACGAGCATCAAGCTTATGTTTGATAAGAACGTGTTAGTTACCTTGATGCATTCACATACAACAAATTCTCTCACAAACTTTAAATCAACATATTTCAGTAGCAAACTAAAACCTCTCACAAGAATAAAGTAAACACGACTTCAATAAACGTTTACAGCTCACATCACTCTATATCAACACAGTTCTTTCTCTCTCCATTACATCCTCCCATTAATCCTGATTTTCGTAAGACACCTTAAGTATTAGAGAACCTTCAGATGTCCCACATCATGTCACCACTCTCTGTGTCTTGTTATTGTCAGGCTTCTATTAGACATAAAAAATGAAAGCCCGTTTTCTCACTCTCACGGAAGCAGCTGGGAAGGTGGCCACAAGACAGATGCTATTTTTCATACTGCCTCGGGCAACAAGGTGGCACGGCCCACGTTAAAAGCAGACCGATGTTGCCTGTTAAGAAGTGGCCAGAGGGTGGACTTAAATCCCTCAACTCTTTGACAGTCATTTAGACCATTACCTCTGATTACACAATCTAGCAGTCAGCCTAATCCTGTAGAAAGGTCACTTTATGGGGCAATCAAGAATGTGATCGCTTTAATGGTAGCGTCTGTCTGGGCTGCCAGTTCAGCGAAAACAATCGCTCTAATGATGATGAAAGTCAATTAGACTGTAGCAGCTTCCAAAGTCCTGTCTCTATTGCTGACAAGGGCTTTTCATTCTCCTTCTTCTAGTTTGATTTGGTCGACGATTTGGAGACTGTCACAAACAGCGCCAGTAAATTAAACCAGATCCACAGCCTTATCTCCTAAGTGCACTGCTCGGTGTTGGAGATTTGGAATGGTTGTAACTTCAGCGTTTTTATATCCTTCACTATAGACTTGTATCGCAAAACATTGGTACCCAGGGGGGTGAGAGCGTTCGATGAATGGGGCTGAATATCTTAAAACGTGTCGATAATGACGAGCTTTCTCCGAACACACCAGCCGACAGAGGGGGTTCTCACCCAAACTTATCTGCATTTAAACAATATGATCCTTCGTTATCAAAACAGTCAATTTGTCTCTAATGTTTAACAATGACTAACACGCGTCTTAACAACAGAAGACAAACCATTAATTTACTGTCATAAAGAAATAATTACGAATACCATAAATTATAATAACATTAAAGAACTACTAGGAGGAACAAAAAACTATCCAGTATTATTAAGAAACTACTGGGAAAAAACTATTCAAATAATAGTTCTTGTTTTCATTATATAAATACTTTTTTGTTAGAAAACACATCTATTACAAATAATTATCGTCAAAATATTTTAGCATACATACGAAAGATCAGAAGCGTTGTCACAGCAAATTCTTTTTCAAACAGAATTTAAAAAAAAAAATTCGCATGCGAGCACTGCAGTATCGAACGGTACATGAAATATCAGTTCGTGGATTCGTTCAAATAATTTATCTTATGAAAAAATAGTTCAATACGTTTGGTATAACGTTATAATACCCTGATATATGTTATCATAATAACAATAATATGTTTAACAAAAAATCTGTGGCGTAGAAACTTGAATGCTATTGTTGACAGATATATAAGTTAATAGATAGAAAAGTAGATAAATAAATACTGATATACAGATAATCAATAGACACGCAAACAGACCACCAGATGGATAGATAGAGGGATAAAAAGAGAGACAGATAATACCATTTCCTCTTTACATGACTAAATATCTATGCCTCCTTTGGGACTCAAGAAACCGAAAATATCCCATTAAGTTCTAATAAACACAAGTAAATGTAATTCCAGACACACCACATGCTAGCACCGAACACTAATGTATTTCTGCAGCACTAGTGCAAGCTTTTGATCCAATTAACTAACCCATCCATATATGATCTTTCATCAAACATCTTCTGACATACAAAACTCACCATACAAGGGGACATCCCTTGAGGTTTTAAACCGCGTGGCAGTAAAATGTGTAATTTTAAAGACAAGTAATAACACATGGAGTTACTCCATGCTAATTTATCTGACGAGTCATCTGCGCTTCTATAAGAATTTTACAAGAACTGTTGTGTGAACTATTTATTTGCTACACATTTATCCATAACGTTCATTGAACTGAAATCACACGCGTATATATATTAATAAAAATGATTTCAGTTGTCGAACTATATACCCAATGACCTTTCACGAGAAATTAAAAACATTAATTAATCCCAAGAAAAACAGAGACACTTGTTACTTCTTGATGCTAATGGGTCAGCTCTATCACCTTTCAATAAATATTAAAAACATTAATTGACTCCTGGAAATATCGTGTCACACTTGACCTCTTGATTCTAATGGGTCAGCTTTATCGAATTTTATTAAAAACAAAAAAAAACACTAATTAACTCCCGAAAATACCGTGTCACCCTCGTTACTTCTTGATTCTATTCAGTCAGATTTATTATCTTTCACTATAAATTAAAAACACTAACTGACTCCCGGAAATATCGTGTCACACTTGACCTCTGATTTTAATGGGTCAGCTTTATTGCATTTTATTAAAAAAAAACACACTAATTTACTCCCGAAAATACCGTGTCACCCTCGTTACTTCTTGATTCTATTCAGTCAGATTTATTATCTTTCACTATAAATTAAAAACACTAACTGACTCCCGGAAATATCGTGTCACACTTGACCTCTGATTTTAATGGGTCAGCTTTATTGCATTTTATTAAAAAAAAAACACTAATTTACTCCCGAAAATACCGTGTCACACTTGCAACTTATTGATCCTAATGGGTCAGCTCTACAATCTTTCACTAAAAAGTAAAAACATTAATTAGCCCCAAGAAATACCGTGTCACACTTATCACACGTTGATTTTAATGGATCAGCTCTCTTAATTCTTAAAGCTTTCAGAAAACAAATGTTAACGGCGCTCGTTTAAATTTAATATTCTAAGCCAACTAATTATAATTTGCTTCACTTTATTTAGGAATATTTGAACACAAAAGGTTAAATTCTCATAGATGTCTCTAATTTAGAAGTGGTAGACTAGACACTAAGCACCCATCGCCAACTCAATAACCACTCTTGCCTGATGAAAAATACAGATTTACCACGCTAAAATCAAGGGTTGGATTCCCCTCGCTTGACTCAGCAAGACAGCTCAGTGTGACTTTGCTATAAGAAGACACACACATGCTCACACTGATGGAAAAGGGCGATTTGGTCATCAAGGCCTCAAAGTGATGAGCAAACGATAACTTTTCGAACCCGTAGTATGGTTACGTTGACCACTAGGCCAGGTTATAAGTTAATGTCTTAAATATCGTGAAGTAAAAATAACACGACTTTGTTGTGTTTTATAAGTTCTCCTTCACAAAATCACACATAAATCTTATGCATACGACAAATAATTATTTCTGAAATACACTAAATCATTATTATCTGTTAAAATGTTTAAGAAAAAGTATAAATACCGTACCTTTTGGTGATTCAGACTCACATCAAATATATAGATAGTGGAGCACGAGTTGAGGGGCTCAATAATAAAGTTTGAGGTCAAGGACTTTATCTTACGTAGGAAATAGGAAACGTTGTGTCACTGAACAGTCCTTGACTTGAAATTTTATTTACGTAAAAAAAAGGACTGATATAGAAAGAAATACCAATTAGAAAATCAAGTTTTCATCATAACACCAAGTGCAGATTACAGAGCTACACAGGTTGTCCCTAACTTGGAATTCATAAATCAAAAGAGAAGCAGTTCCTTAACAGCGACCTCTGTCAACTGTTGAAATATTATAACTGAATAGTGGTATTTGACCATGACTTTTATAAAGTACTCATGATATCATTCAACCGCAAATCATAAATTCTCAGATTCCAAGTTCGAGCAATTCAGCCACAATTAGTCTATTTATGAATAGGCTTTTAAGAAAATCCTCGTTTTAGAACATATATCATAAGAAGTAATTATTAAGTTTGGTAATCGGGAAACATATGTCAAACATATATCTCTGGATCCCATGCCTATCTATATAGCGTTAAACTATCATGTTTTCAATGATAAAACATCTACAAAACACGTATAGTCAGCTAAGTTAATGTGTGTGTTCTGGTTGTAAGATACAAGATAGAATTTTCACATGCTGAGAGTGGTAATCATGGAAGTTTTACGTTTCTTACATGTATTCAAGATCACCTGTAAGACAGGTTTGTAAGATAGGAGGCTTAATATTTGTTTGGTAACCGGAAATGTTGCATTTCCATTAAGTATGATAAAAAGATCTTTCTGTAAGCCTAGTAATCGTGAAAATGTTTAGTTTTCTAGGAAATATAATCAGAAACTTCATATGTTGAGGCTGTTACTGTTGGTTTGCTTATTTCTAGGGCATACCACATGTAACTTATGTAATATACTGAATGACAGTGAAATAAAGTGTTACATGTTTAGAGCAAAGTAAAGTGACGCTACAGTAATCCCATTTTGAGATAACAAAAATTAAAAGTGTTATGTTTGATACTATTATTTATCCATGATATATTAAGGAGATTTCGTGTGTTAAGTGAAGTAACAATTTAGATATTATACCACTAGGTTATAATATTGCGATGGCACTATTTAGAACTGAAGACCACTGTATTGCCATACTTTCAGAATTATCAAATAATCAGTACGCATAGATGTAGAAGTATTATATTTTCAAGAATACGTTTTCGAAAATTTATACGTTAAGCCTGATGATAGTGAAACTGCAGTTGAAATGGTTTTCAAACGAAACCCAAAACTCAAACGCTTTTGGAATATTATACTACTATTCTTAAGGAAAATAAAGTGAAACTACAGGGTGGTCGGAAACGTCCTTTTCCTAAACAGTACACTAATTTGTCTTGATTTTAATTAGTTCAAGTTATTAAGCGAGTTTTCATGCTGGAAATCCAATATTATTCAAACAAAAGAGATTTCAGTTTAGAAAAACTAATCTCTGGACAACCTGCGTTAATTGTATTATTTCATAAAAACTGTTTTGTTTGAGCTTTTGTAATTGTTAAACAATCATTAATTTGATTAGCAATCGAGGAAGTGTTTTATATAATTCTTGGATATGCTGTGGAACGCCATTGCTTACTGGGACATCTGCTGAAGTTCCATATTCCTATAGTACATCACGGAGAGGACATGTTCTAAGGACATGCTTCATTTTTAAAGTATGACATGTATTTTGTGAGATGAGTTTGGAATTTGTAAAAGTGTTGTATTCGCTACAAACACGCTTGCTCATGCCTGTTGAATAGTACCATTCGTGCTAGAGTTTATTATATTATGGTAACCATGGTTTCTTCAAATAAATGCTTGTAACTGTTCTTTGGCTACTCAAATCAACTAATAGCAGTTGCCAACAGTTTTCTTACACTGACTAACAGAATCCGTCAATGGTTTACTTGCAGTAACCATTAACTGTAGTGACTTCACATAGATCCGAAGTTTGCTATATTAATAACTAGTTAAAAGTTACTACACTAATAGTTATTAGTTATCATTTAGTTTGTTATATTAAATGTTTATAACTGGTCCTAGTTGTTACGTTAGCAGTTACTACTATACAACATTTATTTTTTTACGTTGGTTGTTGATAATTGGTGTAAGACTATTACATCAACTGACATTAGCTCTCACAGCTTTATAACATTAAGAGTTAGTAATGATTTACGAGTTTTGTTTCCCTCTATGTATCGAATAACTAAACGTTTTTAAATACTTGTTTTGAATTTCGCGCGAAGCTACACGAGAGTTATCTTTGTCAACAGTCCCTAATTTAGCATTATTCATCACCACCCACTCTTGCGATACTCTTTTAGCAGTAAATAGTGGGATTGGCTGTTACTTTATAACGCCCCTACGACAAGCATGTTTGGTGTAGAAGAGAATCGAACTAGCGCCTTAACCACCTGGCCATGCCGGACCAATATAAATAAAGATTAATAACACAAGACTTTTATACAACAAGATATAAGAGAGGTAAACACACATAATACTTCTCTGTAAGTGTAAGTGATAAGGTCAAGTGTTTTACGGAAAAATAAACTTTATGTGTCTGCATCGGTATGTAAAAGAGAAAACCTCCTCACTGTTTGGTTTTTAAATAACCAATTCTCTCGTCAAAACGTTAACTGGGAAGATGAAAATGATACGTTTACCGCTTAGACTTCACACATTAGCGTCTCGTAAAGAAATGTGCAAACAACAGTGTATTTACTTACGCATGTGTGTGTACCAACTTTCTTCAGTGACATACAAAAAGAAAAAATTTGCGCGGTATTTGCATCTGCGTCCATTTACCATTTAAACATTGTATCTCTTTAGTTTTTATATTTCCTGATAAAATACAAATAAACAGTCTGAATATCACCGAACTGTTAAATTCTACAGAACATTTAACAAAATTTTCGTTTTTTAAGTCTGTTTACCTGTATATCTATATATGTGTTTTATAAGGCTTGGTTATTCGGTAAACACCTTCATTGTCTACTCAGTTTTCATTTAAGCGCCATGTCTAGGTGCGTCTGTAAACAGGAACACAATTTCCACGCTCTCATAGAGAATATCTCTAGCATCCTAATAAATTAATAAAGAGTTAGAAACTCATGTATTATCAATTTATCATTATCTAACTTGAAATTGAAAAACAGTTGAGTGGCTCGAGTTCGTGTCCAGAGGTAGATTTTAATTAAGCTGTTGGATTTAGTGAAGAATGCTTAGGCTGACAATGAACCCATTAATATAATGGACGAAGAACCACGTGCTTAGCATAAGGCTGTTGTCTGTCTGTTAGTACGTGTTTGTGTACAGAGCGCCCTTTTTGCACCCAATATATCCGGTTTTATTGGCACATCAGCAGAACAAGGTTATGACACCAACGATATTCCCGTGGATTAAGTGGCTAAGAGTTGAAATCGCCGGCGTGCTTAGCTAGGCTTAGACGTGGATACTCTGTAGACCTATCAATTGTCAAGTCACGGATGGGCAGCCATGCCTTTTAATGTAGCCTTTCCAAGCAATTGACTATAACAACCGCTAACCTGTCATTATGTGTTTAGTTTGAATACTTGCTTGCATAAGACTTGGTAGGGGGCTATAATTTTAGCCATAGTTCCAGGCAGAACTAACTACAACCAGTTAAATCAAAGAACTATAACGTGCTGGATGTTTCAACTGTTGAAACAAGGAGGTAGTATAAGCCGACGTTTCTTTCAGCCATATAGTTTAGTTTGAAGTAATGAAGGAGACGCTTCACACACTAACAGACATTTCACGTTTCAGAAACGTCTGAATGGCCTGTACGAGAGACAGTTCTGAGTTTTAGCGTACATTTAGATACTTTATTCAGATATTACAATGTAAATAAAAACCAATGCGTAGTAACCCAGTTTATTTCTTATTGGCACGCCCAACACAGTCTCTTTGATACCAAATGTTTCGAGACTCTTCAAGATACTTTTAGGTTCGAATCACATTCACTTATTTATCAGATGAGATTTTATGCTGTGTTGTTGTTGTTGTTGTTTTGAATTAAGTACAAATCTACACAATGGGCTATCTGTGCTCTGCCCACCACGGGTATCGAAACCCGGATTTTAGCGTGTAAGTCCGCAGACATACCGCTGAGCCACTAGGGGGCTTTATGCTGTGTACTTACGACTTAACTGTACTGGTGACAGTAGCTTTGATCTGATATAAATATCAACTAGTGTATTTCTTATTTTGGCATGACGCCTTCGGGCTGGTAGACAGGTATAGTTTAAATAATACACATCATACAGTGACAGCAGCTTTAAAATGTATGCGGCTTTCCTTATACAGCATTCCGTTATAAGTAGAGATAGGGTGGTTGTTGTTATGGCAACAAAATTCCTCATATTAATATTTGGATCAGTAATGTGTGAAACTAATTGCGTTATAAATTGAAGTGTAATTTAAAGTAAGCGGATGGAGTGGAAGAAAATATTCTCATAATATGCTTCTGTGGTTTCACAATATTATATAAATATATATATATATATATATAGAGAGAGAGAGGTTTTCTAGAACATTATTTGCTGTGTGTTGTGTGCATGTGTCTATAACAATATACATATATATATATATATATATACTCTACCAGAATATTCTCTGGCATAGATATGTTACTTCTCTTGATGGTCGAAAAAAATTGGATGAAGCATCAGAACAAGCGTATTTTTATTTATATAATACACTGTACTGCATACCTAACAATAGCACAAAAATCCCATCAAAGATTGCTCTAAACATACACAAAAACACACAGTAATGAACAATCTACTAAATACGCAGACAACCTAGTTGTTTTGCGCCATAAAACGCCAAACCCACCTAAATACACAAAACTAAAAAGTTCCCTTTCTGCAAACAAGTTCACTCAGAAAGGAACTAACCAACTCTAAATAAATGAATTGTGTACAGAACAACTTGTTTTGATGTTTATACTGTAGGTGTAATAACGGTTTGTTGGATGATTTTGAGATTTGCGCACAGCTACACGAGGGCTATTTGCACAAGCCGTCAGTATCCTTGTTACAAAATCAGTGTTAAGAGATATCATTTAAACATTATTCAACTTATTTAAAACTATGAAAATACCAGCATGCAAAAAATTATTTTAACTTTAAAATAGGCTCCGGCATAGCCAGGTGATTAAGGCACTAGACTCGTAATCTGAGGGTTGCAGGTTCGAATCCCCGTCACACCAAACATGCTCGCCCTTTCAACCGTGAGGGCGTTATAATGTGACAGTTAGTCCCACTTTCCGTTGGTAAAAGAGTAGCCCCAGAGTTGGCAGTGGGTGATGATGACTAGCTATCTTCTCTCTAGCCTCACATTGATAAATTAGGGACGACTAGCAAAGATAGCCCTCGTGTAGTTTTGCGCAGGATTCAAAACAAAGAACTCTTAAAAAAGACTTCCTGTCAGTCTGTCATTACAGGTAGCACAAAGCCACACGAGATATCTAGGCTAGCTGTCCCTAATTTAACAGTTTAAAACACTAGAGGAAAGGCAGCTAATCATCACCACCCACCGCCAACGCTAGGGCTACTTTTTACCAACGAATACAAGAGGAGTGAACGTCACATTATACCCCCACGACTGAAAGGACGAGCATGTGTGGTGTGATGGGATTCGAACACGTGATTCTCAGATTAGGAGTCGCGCGATCTAACCGCCTGGCTGTGCCGGCCCTAGGTCTATTAATACACAATAAACAGCATGAAATTGAAACTCGAATTTTTTAACGTAAACCGCGCATTACGAAGGTGAAGAAAAATTAGAAACCTCTGGGATCAGAGTGTAGTCATTCTAATTTTAATCTGTTAACTCGAGCGAAGACAACCAATTATCGATACATACCGTCAGAAAGGTTTTTTCGTTCCTTCTTTTTTTAACTTAATATCGCGGCTGTCGTTTTTAAGCGCCCAAACTGCAAATGTTGGTTTTATTTTTGTTGCTTTTTTAACCTATTCAGTGCCGTAGACGAGATAACTCGTCCAAGCCGATCGGCAACACAGTGCCACGGACGAGTTAATTTGTTCTCAATAATACCTAGCTTCAACGCTAGATGTCAGCACCATACATGCATTTGACCTACTTACAAATTGTTTCACTTTCGATCCAAAATGGCGTTACGAAAAAACGTTACAAAATGAAGAAGCATTAAAGTTGTACTGTAGCAGCTGAAATACTTGGCAGTCAACAGGTTAAATCTCACATTCCAAATTCTGGAGTCTTGACACGCAGCTCGCTATGCTAATAATTAGGCCACGCCTGGAACAAACAGCAGCTGCAATAAATTTGTCATAAAAGATTTACTTTTAAAAGTTTCAACGATAGATTCAACTCGGTTTAAAAAGACAGTCTGCGACATAATTTCTGAAAGAAAGGCTACGTTCCAGTGGTTGTCAGACTTAATAATCCACTACTGACATACTCAGCACGAGAATAAATTCTTATTCCAGTAGCTCATGACAAGGTTAATATACGTAAACTTTTAATTGTCAGCGACCAATGGCATAGTCAAAATATGTATTCCCATCTTCTCTGCTATTTATACTTGCTATTAGTGTCAACAATGCATAAATAAACTGTTATGTTTGTTTAAGAATTTCTCGTAAAGCTACATATTGGCTATTTACGAATAGCTGTCCACAATTTGGATGTGACAGGTCAGAAGAAAGGCAACTGTTCAATAACCTTTACGGTCAACTTTTGAGTCACTTTTACCTGATCGATAAGATTTGAGAATCTCTTACAGCACCCTCACTGCCCCCAAAAGGTGGAGCGTCTTTATATGAAAAAAAGCCACAAATCAAACATCTCCCGATTCTTTACCCTGACACGCTAACATTAAAGCTATTATTTGTCTGATAAACTGAGCCTGAGAGACAAACGAACTTCACAGCTTATAGAAAACTTGTTAAAGTGACGTTTAGATAATTAAGAAGGTCGTTTACCTTCCACTTTTGCGTCATATTTTTTCATACCAGTCATTTTAATTGTTATGAGTTCCAAAAATTTGTTATGACTCAGTAATTATCTGTAAAATTTTGAATAATTTAACGTACATAAAAACTTCCACAGTAATGTGTTAATAAATCAAACACTGTAAGAATCCTTATCTAAAGTTGTGTGCAAACATTCTTTTGTAGTATTATAAAGAAACATCAATGATCTATACAAGGTTGTTTTGTTAGCATTTATACGTGTCGATGATTTATATAATGCCATTTTTGTATATATATATATATTTATCAGTGATGTATTTTCTAGTGTTATATACGTCAACGGTCTATATAAACTTTTATATTTGTAATTCTGTTGTTTCCAATATTTCGGAATATTAAAATTAATGAAGGTTCATATAGAAAAACAAACGTAAAATTACATCTCAGTTTTCAAGAGGTGAGAATATTAAATTTATATTAATTAATACATCAAACTAAGTTTCAGTGGAATTATTTTTATTGTTTTTCGAAACATCAAGCTTAAACACTATTCTGTGTTATCGCAATGAATGTTAACAATACAGGTTTACCCAATATTAACTAAACAGCGTTTGTTGTTAACAATACATAGTTGTGTAAAGTTAACGATACAGTTTTCTTTAATACTAACTATAAATTGTTTCATAATATTAGCAATATTATGTTCTTTAATATTAACTATACATCGTTCTTCAAATTTAACGGTATAATTTTAAATCCATGGTTTTCCTTTATTATTAACAAAGTATTAATTTACTTTTAGCTACACACTATGGTTTAACAAAGTATTGTTACTTTATCAGTGTTTTGAAACAAAAAGCAACATAGAACGTTTTAAATAGTGTTTTCTTTGCTACTTTTTATCACTTTGTTTTATTTTGCATAGTTAACTATTTTTAGAAAATATTTTTGTCGAAGATGTAATACCAAAATAGCTTAAAATGTACATTAAATTCACATAAATACTAGCTTATTTACATTCCAAAGAATTTCAGCCTTTTCTTCTTTCTTTTTTTTTTGCAAACGTGCTGGCAAATGATACATTTCAAAGCGTTCATTTTGAAATTAACAAATAAAGATAACATGAAGCTAATGAATCTTTCCCATTCAAAAGCTAAATTTACAATCGTACCGATAACATAAATTATAGAACCCGCCAAAGTATTTACTTCAAATACGAAAGACAACCCTCTCTAACTTTCATTATAGAGTTGAAACATAATGACGTTAATGAAACCTAGATAGCCATTTATACCTCAAACTGAACATAATAATCGACGTCGAATTTTTTCTGATGCACATTCTGGAGTTGAAAACATGATAACAAAATTAGCACCGACACCTTGCTTTTATTCATTCCGAAAATTTAAAGAATATTGTGTTCAAAAAATAATAATACTAAGATAACATTCATTCTGAGGATTTAAATAAGGAACAGTGTGAACATAAACAAAAATAACCCCAACTAAAATTCCTTCTCACATAATAAGTACTGAAATTGGCATGCAACTTTTAATTCACGCACCAGTGGTTTTAAATGGTGTTTCTACAGTCTCGAACATCAGGGGGGGGGGAGAAGATGGAATTTTGGCAAGCAGCGTAGTGGTACTTAAAAAAACTGTAGAAAATAATAACAAAGCCAAAACTCCATGTGTGATTTTATTTTTAAAGGAATATCTTTAGCATTGTACAAATAAAGAGCAAATCTGAGTGCCTAAGCCTATATTTTACCTTCTCTAAAACCTCAGGCTGAAAGTAAACACGTTAGGGAGTTAATATAACTACAAGCCTATATTTTTGCATCATATTGGATAGGAAAGATATTAGTTGTTGTACTACACTATTAGAGCTAGCTCTAGGAACCAAGAAGTGTAGATCTATATAAATAAGGTAGAATGTTCTAAGTACTTATAATTATAGTAGAATAGAGAAACTTATCTTTTAGATTCGAGAATTTCACGAGATAACGAAGCAAAGATGTACATACATAAAAAGAACTTAAATCTAGTTACTTACAATAAGAAAGATAAAAGTAGCTCTAAAAATTAAAAATTTCATGCGATGAAGAAGTGTAAATCTATATAAATAAGAAGTGTAGCACTAAGGGGTAAAAGTTTCATGTAATAAAAAGTGTGAATCTGTGTAAGTGAGGAAGGATAACCTAAATATTTATATAAATAATGAAGTGAAGAAGTGTAGCTTTAATTAAAAATAAAGCTCGTGATGAGGTAAAAGAAGAAAAACCTGATAGTGATATTTCATATTTCATTACTAATGTTACACGAAAAACAAATTCAGTAGAAGTAGCAACAAATAAACACTACTTTAGCGAGATTAAGTGAGTGTACAACACCTCTGATGTCAGGAGATATTTAGATTAAGTGAGTGTACAACACCTCTGATGTCAGGAGATGTGATGCTTTCCGAACAAACTGTAAATGCTTGGTTAAATATAAAAGAAAAACATATACAAGAAGTAAAACCAAAATATCACTAATGAACCTCAAAAACTAAAATTGTCCCTCAGAAGAAAATTATAATATTCAACCTAGCAAATACAAAAATAAAAATAAGTCCACTAGTTACACAAATAGAAAATAAAATATAAAAAACTGTCATTTGTCAAGAAAGTAGAAAAATGTATAATTTAAAGAAAATTGTCTCCAACATAAACATTAAGAATGTTCTATTTATCAGACACAACTCAAAAAATGAAGACGATAAAATAAGTGGGTGAACAAGACAGCTAGAAAGAAAGATCAAATACGGTTACTGGGTGCTATATTTCACAGCTTCTCAAAACTAACTACCACCCACCGTCTACAGCAGGATATGGGTGTGATATATCACCTCTAAAATATATTAAAATATATTAAGCTTATCATGATAGAAATTTTTTTTATATTAAAAAACACCCTAAATTTCTACATTCTGTGAAACACTTAACCTCCCTCATAGGCAATTATTGCAAGGTGAAATTAAGTGTTAAAGTTATAGTCACAATAAACATCTAGTTGAGAGGAAAGAACTATTAATATATTATTATAAATGGGCATCCACTGAAGGAAGAAAATAATTGATATATTATTATAAATAGGTATCCAACTGAGGCAAGAGAATGGATGATCCATTATTACTGAGCTACTTAAATAAGAGTTTTACAGTTCTTTTTATCTTGTAATAATTTTCTATCGGTGGATGTTGGGTATTCCACAGTATAGAAATTAAAGGAAGTTATTTAATAATAATTTTTTTTTCTATAATGCTAACCACATTTAACACCTTTATAGTGATACTTAGGAGTAACTATCACATCTATAAGTATGGACGTTGAATAGTAGTAAGTTTGGGGACTATGTGATTAACGCACTCATAACTTTTAGTTGATCTTCCTTGATATTTGTCTTGTTATTCGTCTGCATTGTTTCGACTTACGTCTGATAAATGGAATATCTTTAACGCTTTTGGCAGTTATTGTTAGCAGGTAGACATTTTACTTTAACAATTATACCATTTATATTTTACGCACAAATGGTATAACTTCTAGCATTTTTGTTTTGTGTTTGTGTTGTGTTAATGGCGAGATTGTATATGTATTTTACTTGAATTCATTGCATTACATCTTGTAACATTGTTTTGAGAGAAAGTTTCATGTTTTGACTTTCAGATTCAGTAAGTTGGTTTTATTTCTGTGTTTTTAATTGCTATTACATAGTGTTGAGTTTTCTCATATACAGATATATATATATACTCGTCTAGAGTTAGGCTAGTGTGCATGTAAGTTTATATGAGCGTATATATGATATACAAATTTATAAACTTAACACAGTTTAGCCAGCTTCTTGACACATGTGATTTCATCTACAAGAGCATCAATAAATTCTGGATCATATTTTAAAATTTCATTTTGTTAAGCTACATGACTTTAAATTGAATTCACATCAAATGTTTCAGTTTGTTTTGCTAGTTATGATAATACAAACGTTTCTCTTATTACATACTGTTGTTTTGTTCTTAAATGTTCTAAATTACCCCTTGTATACAAACTCTTGAAGCTACAAACTGCCACTTCTTACATCAGTAATCTTAAATTCAAAATGGTTGAAGTTAGAATGTGGCTGGATTAATTTGTTTGAAAAAATAATAATTTGGCGAGAAAAATACACACACACACAATGAAACCCTAAACAACAAGTATAAACCTCTCTCAGTTCTTAGACTTATCACCACAGGGTTGACGAGCAACGTGTCTTTAGTTCTACGGATTCCTGTTCTCCATTTAGTAGGTTTCCAAGTTTTCTGAGATCGCGTGGTGGGTTAAAACCTTCAAATAGACAATGTCCAAAGAGAACCAAAAGGTATCGTACAAGACTGAAATGAAGAATCTTTACCTAACCAATACATGTCCTATTTCGTTTTTGGTTGAAGATATTTCCATCATATTTTTGGCAGTTTGACTCTGGTCATTAGACTGAATAAAGACATTCACAAATGTTTTATTTAAAACACAAAACAAGTACAACTAACAATATTGTCACTATAAATTACTGTTCCATTGCCCTTATGAACTTCAAGGTAACAAATGATGACCGAAGAGAAAGAAAATGATTTCATGTTTCACACTTAATCTTGAGATAATAGGTTTCAGACCCACAATTGAATAAGGTGACCAGAACTGGTAACGCCAATGTCATTAGGTATCTGTGTTGTTCATAGATGAGTCACGGTTTCGTAATCTATCATTGATCGACAAATTCGTAGCTGAAGAGCCACATACGACCGACATGCTCAGTATAACATAGTTGGATATGATTGTTTTGGTAGCGGTTTAGTAATAGTGTAGAGAGGCATTAGTGTAAATGGACGTACAGATCGGATTGAGCTTCCGAAGTGCGTTTTTACTTCTTAGACATTTAAGTATTGAACCAAGTTGTATGATTTATTGTGATTGTAATCACATTAGAACATTCTTGATGATTAGGAACGAGCTTTAAGTATAGATATATATATTAGAGACAAATGATATGAGCATTACATATTTTTATTTAAAGCATGACTTAAATCACGTTAAGATAAAAAGGTTTAAACTTTGTTACTTGAACTTGTTTTGTGTTTTAATTTGATTACCCTCTAAGGTTTGTACTTCAGTCAAAAACCTCTGATTACCACTAGCAATTAGCATTGTCACGATTGTTTTTTGGAATTTCGCACAAAGCTACTCGAGGGCTATCTGTGCTAGCCGTCCCTAATTTAGCAGTGAGGGAAGGCAGCTAGTCATCACTACCCACCGCTAACTCTTGGGCTACTCTTTTACCAACGAATAGTGGGATTGACCGTCACATTATACACCACCACGGCTGGGAGGGCGAGCATGTTTAGCGCGAAGCGGGCGCGAACCCGCGACCCTCGGATTGCGAGTCACACGCCTTACGCGCTTGGCCATGCCAGGCCCGCATTGTCACGAAATTGATATGCAATAACAAAGCGCTCACCAAAGCTGCAAATGTGAAGATAAAATGGAAATAGCATCTTCTGAGAGTGGATTTGATGTATTTGCCCATGAATAATGAGACTCAAACTGTATTTCAGTGTAACGTTTTCATCGTATTCAATAGTTGTGATTTTGTTTGTTTGTTTTTTATGTATACTATATATGCTATCAAAAAACGTCATACAAAAATAATGAAATACAATAACACAAAATTCAAACACATAGCTTGAACTTAAATGTGCCTGTTCTTGTTTTGTTTTGCTATGCTTAAGAGTTTTACAAGACCTAATGAGATACAACTTTTATTCTTAACTCTCAGGTTTTGCTTTACCACAATTAACAGTTTTACATAGGCTGATTAAATAAAAGAAAAATTTTCCTTTTACACTGTTAACTCTCAATTTTGTATTGTTGTTGTTTTGAATTAGGCTCAAAGCTACACAATGGGCTATCTGTGCTCTGCCCACCACGGGTATCAAAACCCAGTTTTCAGCGTTGTAAGTCCGCGGACATACCGCTGAGCCACTGGGGAGCTTTTTATTTTGTATACAATAAACAGGTACACTGAAAAAAAAAGTTAAGGAATTGTCAGACTTTGTAATATTTTAGTTATGACAAGGTTAACATTAATTCCAGTTTTGCCTTTACTTTGTATGCATAATAGACATAAAGATCCCCTGTCATGTGATCTTAAATACAAATTATTATAGTCGTTCAGCTTACTCTGGAAAACGAATATTTGATAGAGATGCATCTTTTCAGATCATGAAACTTTACTCAATGCGGCGTTTTATTATCTTGAACAACAACTGAGTGTAATCTTAAAGTCAGTGTTGATTAGAATTTAAAGCACTACCAACTGCATCTTTAAACCAGACACTTTCAGGGCATCTTCAGTGTATAGAGTCATTAAACGAGATACTTAGTGTTTCCAAAAATACACCATGCATGTTCTATGTGAATATAGAATGAGTACACAGGCCTCTCTAGCCAGTAAACCCCTCTTATTTCAAAAGGTGGGTCGATCCAGTTTAGAGCAGTTGGAGTGGACATCATCATTGTACCAAAAGTATCACAAGAAGTATTCCGTAACGTATGGTATTAAGCCATACCAGCAGCAGGAATTAGATGTTGCAATGTCTATCAGTACTCATTTCTTCCCATACCACACTTCCATCAACACCACATGTATCACATTCCTGTGTGAAAAAAGTCATTAGATTTAGGCCCATACTCTTTTCAAATGGGTTTAAGCCTGCTATTTAGTTACAGGGTAAAGAGCTACCTATAGTTAAAGAAACATATCTTGTTCTAGATATAAGTGGTGCATTGGATGTATTCTTATAACACCTTAAAAGGCAAGTTGTTTTGTGTCCTGCTTGTTTGTAAGGCACTTCAGTGAGTGGTTGCAATGCTGGCCATGTATCTGAATTCTTCTAATTGTCTGCATACTGTAGCTGCAAACATATGATCCAGTCTGGAAGCAACAACCACAAGACGGAGGTCAGCTGGATTAGATAGACTATCCTGCTGTCGTCTAACTTTCCACACGAATGAAGTTTCCAAATGCCTTCCATGAAACCCAGCAATTATTCACGAACAACACGGAGAACTCTAAACTCTGTAATTCCTTTTTTAAAAAATGATGAGGTGACCCGTTTTGTGGAACCACTATATAAAGCATTGGTTGGATGAACAATATTTTGTAGTCCAAGTCACATGACTGGTAATCAGATGCTTTATTCGCATAACAATAAATTGGCAGGACGATTGGCATCACTATGTAACAATTTTTCTTTTGATGTATTTTTTATGTTACGAATTAAAGTTAACATTCAATAATTTTATGCAGAGTCTGTAGGATCAACTCGTATTCCACGAACTTTTTGACTGTTTTTGGTCCCATATTTTATTTTTTTAAACAATAAATAGTTACAGAACACCTATAAAACTAAATGATAACCGGGGATTTATAGTGCTTCTGTTGTCATTTGTTCATTTTTATTACAGCAATACAGATCCTTCTGATTAAATTGTTACTAAACAACTGCAATGATCTTTGCTAAAGAATTTTAATTGAAAAGAAAAACAGCTGGTGCAATCACGATTCCGAAGACGTTTAATATACAAAGATTAGTAAAACAAAAACCAAAGCAACCAAAAATGACATTTATTGTCATGTTAATAGGCTGTTCCATCACCTAAGCCTAAATATTAATTAGAAACTAATTTATTGCGAGTGTGATAACTAGTTGTTAATTACTAACTAATCTTAAGTTTTGGTTTTTTATACGCTTCAGTCTTCAGAAAAGCCCTGTTTGTTTGTTTTTGTTTTGGAATTTCGCGTAAAGCTACACTTTGGCAATTTGCGCTAGCCGTCCCAAATTTAGCAATGTAAGACTAGAGGGAAGGCAGCTAGTCATCACCGCCAACCGCCAACTCCTGGGTTACTCTTTTACTAACGAATAGTGTGATTGACCATCACAATATGACAACCCTAAGGCTGAAAGAGTGAACATGTTTGGTTTACAGGGATTCGAACCCGTGACCCTCATATTACGAGTCGAACGCCTTAGCCCACCTGGAATAGTTCTGAGTAGGTCTGTGTATGTGTTAGTAGTAGCCGAAATTCGATTCATCAAGAAGACGTAGGATCGAATTCTGGCCAATACAGATACAAAAATAGCCTTTTCAAAATGTCAACGGATTTGCAATTAGATTTTCGTTGCCATAAAGTTAAATGCATGATTACTAATTAATAATTAGACCTTAGGTGAAGACATAGTCTTCGAACTACAACAATGATTGATAACCAATCGCCACGACTTTACTCTAAGCATATACATACCTGTAGATAAACAACTCTACAGCAAACCATCTATATACCAGCACAATCACTTAATTAGAAGTGTATAACACTAGAAATAGAGTGACATAATTTTCATATATATGTCAACATGCAGTCGTCCTGAATTTCGAAATGATAGAAAAAAGAAACAACAACTTTTCAGTTACAGTAACTTCCCATCATAGAGCTATTCTTACTTGATTAAATAGAGGGATCTGGTTCACAATATTACACCCACCCGCAGCCCCAAAGTAAAAACCACGTTTTGGGGATTACGGGTCATGAACCTTAATCATCAACTTCTGATTTCGAGCATTGGTCAAGCCTAGCCCTTTAACTAATATTAACTTCAGTTTTAGTTCAAACACTATTTCCTTGATAGACACAGTACAATTAGCCCAGAAAGCACATTTTGTAGATTTTGTGATTAACTTCAATGAAAACAAATTGACACAATTTTGACATCAAGTTAACTTCGATTACACATTCTACTCTGCCTGAAACCTCAATGATAACATTTGACTAACCTTGTTACAAAATTAGTTGTTATAGCTATTATTTAAATGTTATTCAATTTATTTAAAAGTATGAAAATACAAGCATGAAAAAACAATATTTTAACTCTTAAGAAAAACTTCCTGTCAGTTGACATCACAGGTTACACAAAGCTACACGAAACATATGCTGCTAGCCGTCCCTAATTTAATAGTATAAGTCTAAAGGGAAGGCAGCTAGTCATCACCACCCACTGATAACTCTTGAACTACTATTTTACCAACAAATAGTGAGATTTACGGTAACTTTATAACGCTCCTAAGGCTGAAAGTAGGATCATGTTTGGTATGATTGATTTTCGAACCCGCGACCCTCAGATTGCGAGTCGAACGCCCTAACAACACGCTTATGTCGACCGAAGTGACAAGATACAAGTTTCTTATGCTTTTCTTATAGCAAAACCACATCCTGTTATCTGCAGCGTCTACCGAGAAGAATCAAATCCTTAGTTTTATCGTTGTACATCCGTAGACTTACCGCCATTCCAGCGGGAGGCACGTTGCTTCTTCGTGTTAACACCAGAGTTACAGAGGGAGGTTCGAATGGACACGTACCGGTTTTTCAGAAAAAAATCTACTTGTGCGTCAAATTTTTCATTGGTCTTTAAATATGTTCGGTACATCGCTCTTTGAAGCAACTATGTCTCTCAGAAAAATAAACACAAATATTGTAATTAATTCCACTAATTAGTAGAGCTGTACTATGCGTAGAAATTCATTGACTTCATTCAATGTTTTGTCCACCTTTTTACAATTAGTGGTGTAAAAAGCAAAAACACAAAATTACTCCATGTATGAACTCCATCAGTCGTCAACGGTATATTAAAAAGATAATAAGTCGATAATTTTACGATTAAAATACTTTATGAAATGTTTAATTGCTTGATTTGCGTTTTACAAAAACATTTAATTTCGCTGGGTTTCGTATAAGCACAACTGCAGTAACATCAAGTTCCAAAACCAAGAGATTTAATGTTTCAACATAGACAAGCAAACACTCTTTCTTTCATTGAATTTGAGCAATATTTTCTCATCCGTGCCACCTGGTGACTTAGAGTTAAACTTGAGTACTTATACTACTAAAACTCGGGATTCTATCCCTGCGGTGGGCAAAGCACAGATAGCCCATTGTATAACGTTGTGTTTAATAACGAGTAAAATTTTCCCCCGTTCACAATACTACAGAGACATCTATCATAACTGGAAATGTTTAGCGAAGAACATTTGTCATAAATTTTCTCGGGATGCTGTCAGATATTCTATAAAATTTAACCGAGACTAAACATACTTAACAATCATTTAAATTACTCTACATGATATATGTTTGTTCATAGTCCATTTTTGTTACTGAAAACTTTCAGAAACACTTCTCGTTATGAAAAGTAACTGAAATTACCACTTGCTCATCACATCCTTAACACGTATCTAGACTATAAACAAAAAAGGAAGTTTCTGTATATACATATACAATACACGAACTTTAGCTGCACAATTCGTAGAACAAACATATTATTTTTAGAAATGACCAAAATAAAGAGCCCTAAAAAAACGAGTAGTCTTTATCACTGATTAACACAAAGCAACACTAGAAGCGTGTTGGTTTCGTAACAGGTTAAAAAGCGGCGCTAGAACAAACGCGTATTTTCTCTAACTGTGGTTAGCGCAAAGCAACGCTACAAAAAAAGTTTTTAATATTTGTAAACAAGAAAAAAAATTTGAAGGAGTATTTGGTGTGTGTGTGTTTTCTTATAACAAAGCCACATTGGGCTAAGTACTGATCCCACCGAGAGGAATCGAACCCCTGATCGTAGCGTTGAAAATCCCTAGACTTACCGCTGTACTAGCGAAGAGCTAGCATTATGTATTGAATAGCATAGAGCGTAATATTTATATTGTTTCTGGAATCTTAACAACGGTAAAATTATCCGATTTTTGTCAGAATAAAAATCATCCGCATTTTCATAAAAGCAAATTGAGTCTCAGGTTATTTATTATAAAAAAAACTAGAACAAAACAATGAACATAACGGTAAAATTTTAGGTTCGATCCCTGGGATGAGCGAAACATAGACAATCACCGTGTAGTTTTTTGCTTAAGAGCAACAAAACAAAAGATAGTGATGTTTGAAAGAGCAGTAAACGAAAATTTATATCATTACAACAGCAGTTTACCGTATTTTTACCAGTTAGCAAGAGCTAAAGCTAATAAAAGTGTAACTGTTGTAGTAGTGTTTCAAGATTAGTAACGCTAGAAGCAATGCTTTTCCGTTTGCTTCAGAAATGTTGCTCATACCCATCTCTAGTTTCGAGCTCATAGGCTAAAGACAAGACAGCTAGTTAACAGTAATAGCTAGTTTCGAGCTGATAGGCTAAAGACAAGACAGCTAGTTAACAGTAATAGCTATCAACTCTTGGGCTAGTCTCACCTCTTCGAATAGCGGAATTTCACTGTCACTCTTATAACAGATTAATGGTCTGGAAATGCGGAGCGTGTTCATTTTTGTTGTTTTTATTTATGGACGCGCTAACCTCTTGGTCACGCCAGCCCAGAAGCAATAAGGTGTTTTTTGTATTGGTTAACAGGAACTAATTAAAATTCATACGATATTAAAAGCAATAAAAAGGCATTCGAAATTTATCTATCGTTTTTATGTCAAGGCTAAATGCAATTGTTAATGATGTCAATCATCCTTCTCAATTCACTTTTTAAGCAAACAGGCATATGGTAGTCATTTATGGAATCTGAAATGCAAATAGTCATTCAGATTTATCAGTATAACTTCACACTTATTTATCACTTTAAGTAAAGCAATGGATCTTTAAACTGCTTCAAACAGCTGCACAGCATAATCAGAAGAGTGTTACCTGTTAATTTGGCTAGCCAATGTTTTAGTGTAGTTGTTTGAAAAATCAATCACTCTGTTCAGAGCCTCAATCTGACGCCTTGCTGCTAAATACAAACTTCACAAGGCTACATCAGCACGAGATATCCATTAAGATGCATTTCTATCACAGCATCTTCAAACAGCTCGTGTGTATTGATCCCAAGAACATATTTTTGAACCAACGATACCTGTAGTAGTAATAGTAATATTTACAATAATAGGTAAGAGGTGCAGTCTCATTTGAAAAGAACATAGAATTATTTATGGCTCATTTTCCACATGAACATGACGCATATGATGTACACTATGGACATAAAATTGATTCCGTAAATCGACCAATCTTTACACTCTGCACATGGTAACAGTAATATTACATTTTACATTGGTCACGTTCTATGACCTTTTGTTTAGTGTATCACTAGTAAAATTGGCCTTTACTTCAGGCTACTGAATGATAACTATTGACCACATTGTTCTAAGCTGGTCAACGATACCATAAGAAGATGGGATTGGTCAACCAGAGTAGCCTGCACGCTTATCCTACAGCCTCATTGTGATGTTTGTGGGAGAAACATCCCATACCGTGAAATAAATCCCAGACAATAGATATTGTTTGCTCGTCTCGAATATGTGCGCAAAACATTGCAAAGATTTTCTGGCTAAACGCCCCTGGTTTTGAACCGAATCAAGAGAAAACAGCTTGTTAACAAGATCCACAGCCAACAACCGGAGCTCCTCTAATCTTAAAATAATATCTTAACAGTTTTCAGTTAACGTGCTCACGGTCTCAAAGTGCGAAGAGCAATTTTGTAACAACGGAACGCAAAAAAAATAGGCCCTTAAATTCATATTTCGACAAGTTAACAATTAGCCACGTCCAGCCCAACTTTAAACATAACAAGAAACCTCATTCTTGAGATACGTGGTCGGGTTACTCCTAGGACTCCAACAAAACTTCGTTTTTGAGCAGTGCCTGCTTACTGTTTGTATTGAATGAAAATCACACTCCAGTGAAGTATCACGAGCAATAATGGTGTAACATTATTTATACCAAATAAATGTTCATTTTCGTGCTTGTGCTGAAAAACAATCTGTTTACATTCGAGACTTCTTGCAGTATCTGATTTACATGAAAATAAAATGACCGAGCGACTGAAATTATTTGACGCGAATTAACCACAGCAAAAAACGTCATCTGGATAAAGTAGTGGTTAACCCAAATTAACCACAGCTTGGTTTCTTTGTTTTGAATTTTACGCAACGCCACATGAAATCTGTAAGCGCTAACCATCCCTAATTTAGCAATGAAAGTCTAAAAGGAACACAGTTAATCATCACTACCTACTGCCCACTTTTGGGCTACTCTTTAACCAACAGATATTGCGATGGATCACCTTTTATAACGTCTCAACTACATAAAGGACGAACATGTTTGATGAGATGGGAATTTGAACCAGTAACCCTCAGTGTCTTAAATACCTGGTTATGCAGTGGTAGCAGTGGTTAACGTGAAGTAGCGCTATGGTTAACACGAATAAATCGTACCCAAAACATCACTGGTATGCAGTAGTGATTAAGATGAAATAATGCTATATGTTTTGTAATTAGAAAGCGTAATGCCAACGAAATTACAAGAACCTTTCATAAGTAGTAACGATTAGTAAGTAATAAGATTAATGAAACTGTGTCGTCTTTTAGTATTGCTAACAGTAAAGAATGTTTCTATTAACGGTCAACTAAAACAACATATCTAAACGCAAATCATTGTTCAGTTAGCAATTAGCACGAAGGAACACAATTTTTGTCGAAGTTGCTACAGAAATTTGCAAACTTATTGTAATTTCATGCAATTAAAGAAGCATGTAGGCTTAAGTGAAAGACTATCTACCAGTAGGCTTGGCACTAATTTTTCATAACCAAGATAGAAAGTAACGTAATTAATAGTAATAACACACCACTCAGTACAATTCTTCTGAAACGCTAGTGGAAACATCTTTTAAAAATCTAGTTTGAAGCGGTTCTTGAAACTGAACATTCTAGAAAATTCTGGAACGAATTTATTGAGTTAAGTTTGATATAATTTAATTTGAAATGAAAAAAAATTAAGAATTATCCATGATGAATTAATTTTAAAATTTCATTAAATGAACAAACTCAGATACTGTGTTATTGTTTCCTCTCGCCTAGAGAACGTTATTATGCTCTATTATGAAAACATTATATGTATTACACATTAACTTTACAAATTGGCAGAGTTCTCAACTCAAGTGATCCGACATTGTTCATGTATTACAGAAAATTAATATTTGTGTGATGAAGAAGACACAGAGAAATAAGGAGAAATACTGAACTGATGTCATTAGAATCGTGAAGTGGGGGAAGGAAAAATACTAAAATAATATCGGTACAGTACATCGAACAGTATCATATATATGCAGAAGCGTTAAGCAAACATCAGAATATTAAAAAGATATACACATATATGTATATATTAACCTCACATTACAAACCAAACAAATGAACACGTGTTCACTTGATATCGGTATTTTAAACAATGTGTACATACAAAGATATCGAAAAACATATTTAATTAATATCAATCAGTACGTTAAACAAGACCTACGGAAATGCATTTTCAACTAGCTCGTATCTGTACATTAAACAAGTTATACCTCCTGAAAACGTGTTAATTTAATATCAGTATATTAACGAGCTTGTATATGGAAACATGTTAAACTAATATATATAAACAACACCTATGTAAAGATGTGTTCATGTAATATTAATACACAAACATGTATATGAAAAAATGCTAAAGTACTATTCGAAGAAACGTTAAACTAATATCACTGTACTACACATGATAGATATATGTGTGTGTGTTACACCATGTTTTTTTTAAAAAACTGTGTACGTAACAAACGTAGTAATGGTATTAAAAACAATATGTAAATAGAAACACGTTAAACTAATATCTGTGTACAAACAATATATAGAGGTATTCAGACACAGAAATGTTAAACTAAAACCTGTGTACAGACAATATGTGGAGATATACAGATACAGAAATGTTAAACTAAAACCTGTGTACAGACAATATGTGGAGATATACAGATACAGAAATGTTACACTAAAACCTGTGTACAGACAATATGTGGAGATATACAGATATAGAAATGTTAAACTAAAACTTGTGTACAGAAAATATGTGGAGATATACAGATACATAAATGTTAAACTAAAACTTGTGTACAGACAATATGTGGAGATATACAGATACATAAATGTTAAACTAAAACCTGTGTATAGCCAATATGTAGAGATATACAGATACAGAAATGTTAAACTAAAACCTATGTACAGACAATATGTGGAGATATACAGATACAGAAATGTTAAACTAAAACCTGTGTACAGACAATATGTGGAGATATACAGATACAGAAATGTTAAATTAAAACCTGTGTACAGACAATATGTGGAGATATACAAATACAGGAACATTAAACTAAAACCTGTGTACAGACAATATGTAGAGATATACAGATACAGAAATGTTAAACTAAAACCTGTGTACAGACAATATGTGGAGATATACAGATACAGAAATGTTACACTAAAACCTGTGTACAGACAATATGTGGAGATATACAGATACAGAAATGTTAAACTAAAACTTGTGTACAGACAATATGTGGAGATATACAGATACATAAATGTTAAACTAAAACCTGTGTACAGACAATATGTGGAGATATACAGATACATAAATGTTAAACTAAAACCTGTGTACAGACAATATGTGGAGATATACAGATACAGAAATGTTAAACTAAAACCTGTGTATAGCCAATATGTAGAGATATACAGATACAGAAATGTTAAACTAAAACCTATGTACAGACAATATGTAGAGATATACAGATACAGAAATGTTAAACTAAAACCTGTGTACAGACAATATATAAAAATATGCAGATATAGAAATGTTAAACTAATATTGATATATTGCCTACCTTATTATCCTTACATTAAACAATAAAATAGGAAGAAACTGTTGAAACGATTCTATTCTAACAGGATATACAAGGAAATGTTCATCTGATATCGGTGTGGTAAACAAGATATGTAAGGAGAATTGTTGAACTGTAAACTAAATGTTCTCTACAACTAATGCAACTATTTAACGTAGAGAAGAAATAAAAGCACGTGACGAGACTAAGCATAATGTGGGTCACTTTTCGGAATCTAAAAATTATCCAGCTCTGATAACAATCGGTCCAGCAGTTTGCCAGTTATAAGTGGACACCCATAGAAATACTTGTGTCAAATAATAATTTAAGGTATATAAATGTGTTCCACTGGCATGTGTTTTCACCAACGAAGAAACATGAGGGAAATTTTGGAATTAATACCGGGAAACTATATAAAATGTTTAACGACTTATGGTAGTCTGGAATTTTCGAGCAAAGCTACACGAGGATCATCTGCGCTAGCCGACCCTAATTTAGCAATGAAAGCCCAGAGGGACGGCAGCCAACCATCACTACCCATTGCCAACTCTTGGGACTACTGTTTTTGCCGACGAAAATGGAATTGACTATTCCTAGATAACGTCCCGCACGGAAGAAACGGCGAGTATGTTTAGTGGGACGGTGATTCGAACCCGCAACCCTTAAACTGCAAATCAAGTACCCCTAACCACCTATCTGGTCATGCTGCGCTATCATATTAGTGTAATATCACTGTATTGTGGGCACGATAGAAGAAACGAATCGTGTTTTAGTATCATCTGTGTTCTATACAATATGATGTATCGAATAACGTTGTGTGAATGTCAGTAATCTATTGAAGAGATATAGTGGTATATAGTTATTCAGTTCTTACACTATGTCTGAGTTGTAAAGTGACTGAAATAAAAGGGATTACAAATAAACTTCACCAACAAAATCTAGTTATCGTGTCAGCTGCTGTGTATATTTTATAATACTAATACTGTCTCAAACCCAACTGTGTTTATCGTATCTCAGCGAGGACTGGTGAGCCCCGGTATTGGACAAAAAGGCTTATAGGAAATGGATATATAGCAGATACAGTGTGATTAATATATTGTTATATATCCTTCGTTGTTTCACTCACATTTTCTTAGTTAGTCGCGTTTCTAAAGAACTGAAATTACCTAGCGTTTTATTTAGATATCTACTGACTCTTATATAATGTAACCTCAACAAACACAGTGAATCAAATCTACTCGGGGGTTAGCTTACTGAAATGAAATTTTGTAGTTCGCGTCTCGTTACCGAAAAAAAAAAAAGGAGATAGAAAATGTATCCCAAGAATTATAGGTGGATGGTGTTGACATTAGAAACTAAGGGCGGTTAGTGGAGTTAGTCTTCGTGTAACTTTTGACTGCAAGGTATCAGAAACCTGAAACACCACGTAAACCCATTTCTGTCTAGTAATCCACGAAAACTGTTTCCTTGTATTAGAAATCCGGTATTATATTTAGTATTAGGTGACGGTGTCCAGAATGATTGGTTTTATAAAAATATCTTTATGTGGAATCTGTCAGGTCAAAGGTACGATCTTCGAGGGCAAGGATGTTTATCAGTCTGTCTGTGTACTGATAATAAGTTGTTGTTCGAGTGCAAAGCTATACAACGAGCTAGCTACGTCATCTACTTTGTAAAGATTCGAACTTTGGACGTAATCGTTGCAATTCCATGAATTTTCTGCCAACCCATCGACAGACAAACTAAGTTTAGCAAAGTACGTGCAGCTTCTATCTCATGACAACAGCTTCCAACTGAATTCTCTGTCTATAATTAGTAGTATAAGAAAGAACATTCAAATAGATGATCAGGTGGTTAGGGCGCTAAACTTCCTATCTGTAAATCTGAGGTTCGAATATCATTGAACATGTTCACCCTTTCAGCCATGGAAGTATTATAATGTTACGGTCAATCCTAGTTTTTTGTTGATAAAAAAGTAGCCCAAGAATTGGCGGTGGGTGGTATCGATTAGTTGCCTTCCATCTATTCCAGCAATTTGAACAAACAATAAACTTAAAATAAGTTTACTTTTTTTCTATATTCTTAAAGTCGGCTTCTCGGCATAATACAAATTATTTGTCACTTTTGATAGCCCGGCATGGCCACGTGGATTAAAACGTTCGGCTCATGATTGATGGTCGAAGGTTCGAATCCCCATCGCACCAAACATGTTAGCCCTTTCAGCCGTGAGGGCGTTATAATGGGATAGACTATTCATTGACAAAAGAGTAACCCAAGAGTTGTTCGATGGGTGGTTGTAACTAGCTGTCTTCTATCTAGTCTTACACTGCTAAATTACGGACGGCTAGTGCAAATAGCCCTTGCGTAGCTTTGCACCAAATTCAAAAACAAACACTTTTGAAAACCATTCAACAATGCAAAAACATAATAGAAATAATTGTATTTAGAGTCCTGAAGTCACTATTAAAAACCGAAAATTAACCTAATTATTATTTTTCAACTTTTCAAAATAAACTTCAAATTCCAGAAAAAAATTACGCGATTCACATTGGTTTGTGTAACGGCACTTAAGTGGCGGTGACTGGAAATTTTATTTTGAATTATGTTTTTCGTAGAAAGAAAACTTACACAACAAAAATACTACAAAATCTGAAAAAATAACTTGAATAAACAAGACAAATCCTTGAGTGCCATCAAGTGCACGTAACGTTTCCTCGTCACGTGGTTACTTGATAAATCAGCATTCAAACGTACAAGTATCTATACATAGTATGAAGTAAAACGTTATAATAGGTATAAAGTTAAAAAACTTGTCTTGTATGAACATTCAGATCAAAAGGAACTCTTTAAATCTTTAGTTTGTATTTGTTTTACTTTACTACAACTTAAAAGAACAGTTGTAAACATTATTTGTTTTGTGCCATAGTTTTTTTAAAAAAAAAGTAGAAAAACTCTAGTTACCAGAGTGAATTAGAATTGGAATTGTTGCATGGCTGGAAGTCTAGAGCCGTGTCCCAACTGAAACAAGAGAAGTTCAGAATTGTGTAAAAATCATTTCACTGAAATGTGAACATTAAATGTGACGCGCAACTGACAAAGGCTAAAGTTTACATTTAACCCTTTTTCTACTTTCGCTACAACAAATTTCATAGTTCCTTTTGATATGAACGTTTCAATATGACTCTTATTAAATACTTCAATGAAATTCAATGTACCCACGACGTAGTTCAAATCGTTATTATTTATAAATTATTTACTGTTACCTCTATTCCTTGCAATAGTTGTTCAAAAACAAATCAAAAGGTTCTTACGGTGTTTGAAATATAAACACACATATCGTAACATAAAAGCAATATGGATTTTACGATACGTTTTGAATGTCTTAATTGGAGTATTACAACCAATATTTGAAAGCTTACGATGTTAGAAAATACACAATAAAAAGAAGAAAAAAAACGACAAAATATTCTATTTCGGTAAAAGTAGTGACAGAGTAAAGTAACGTATAGTCAAACTTAAATTTTACAATGACTGTGTAGCCAGGCAAATTTTATCAGGTTCTAGAAAGCACAATAATCATTTCAAAAACTAAAAAACGATTTTTACATAAAATAATAAGACAAAATGCTAGTTTCAACTACAAAATATTTTTTTTACAATATATATATATATATATTATTCTATTGCTAGGTGTTGTTGAAATACAAAAATAAATTTACTTCTGCAGCATATCCCTCAACATGGAGAATAAACTAGTTCCTTTTTTCGGCAAAACGTTTTAGTTTTACATTAGGTAACGTTTCTACAGAGGATAAAACGTAACACTTTTCTAACGTGGCGATATGACGGTACAAGTTGAGAAACTAGGGATTTTGTAACACCTGCCAAACTATTCAACACAAAATGGAGAATGCGTAACACCTACTAAACTATTCTGCACAAAATGCGGACTGTGTAACACCTGCTCAACTACTCTATATCAATTACTAGTATAGTAGAAAAATAACTCAAAGTACAAATCAGATATCAATCCCACGAAAAAAATGTTCCATGAGAGATTACAATTACATCCCTTCAAACTTACGCAAACTGTTATTTGCTACACAGCTTGAATGAATTTTTAAAACAACACTAACCATGAATGGGAGAAAGGAGGTTGCTCCGTTAAGAAGGGGTTGTATCCCGTAGAGTCGCCAACCAGGCCGTGGCTTGAGGTCAGAGACAAACCATCACCAAACCCTGAGGTGGAAGGGTGAGGGTGGGAGCGCAGCATCAGCATCTGGACAGACAGACAGTTGGAGGCCGAGAAACGTGGATCTTACGATCACAAGGCCAGGTCAGAAGCCGCTGTCTGCGAAGGACAGAAGATTTGTGTTATATAGCCTCGCGCGGTGTCGTGCCGTATACACACTGATGATATTCTACACCACGCGCGCGTGCCGCGGCAGGCATAGTGTAAGTAGCGCAGTCTCCATCACGCGCTCTTGTGTGTCGTTAATAGCTTCTGCTGATAGGTTGGTCCCCTAAAAGATCTACTATTCTCTAGCCCCCACCCCAGAGGAAAATATAAGGTAAGGGATAAAATATTCAGTTTTAACGTACTTTGAAACAACGATATAAAGGTTTCTATCTTATTTATGGAATAGAATAATTTCTCCTTCCACCCCTCGTTTGAGCATAATCATAAAGATGATCAAAGCTCATCAAAAAATAGATTATTAATGATAATTATACAATTTTACAACTTACAAAATCTATAGAACAGAACAGTATGAAATAAATTATCTTTAAGTAGGAACCAAACGCAAAATATACGTCCTTTCTTTCTTTATTGCTTTACATATTACAAAACAACCTTCCATAAAAAAAAACTTGCTAAATGACACAATTTAAATCAACATCGTTACAAAAACAAAACAGCAACAACAACACCAAAATACTAACGAAACCTTGTTTATATTCATAAAGCCCGTCACGGCCAGGTGGTTCAGGCTTCGAACCCGTGACTCTCAAATTGCAAGACGAGTGCCTCGTAATCTGAGGATCTCGGGTTCGAATCCTTGACACACCAAACATGCTCGCCCTTTCAGTCGTGGAGGGGTTATAATGTGACGGTCAATCCCACTGTTCGCTGGTGAAAGAGTAGCCCAATAGTTGGCGTTGGGTGGTGATGACTAGCTGCCTTCCCTCTAGTCTTACACTGCTAAATTAGAAACGGCCAGCACAGATAGCCCTCGTGTAGCTTTGCGCGAAATTAAAAACACAAACAGACATATTCAAACATCTGTTTAGCGTTTAGTTGTCTCGTAATAACACTACACAGTTACACAAAAACACGACGTTATGGAGACAAAAGCCAGAGTTTTTCAATAACTAATCCAATAAATACCAGTTCCATTCAACTTGCTTACTGATAATTAATCCCGTGTTAATCCAAGTGATAATAAAACTTGCTGATCTATTCCATCATAGTCAGCCCCATAAACAAACCACACAAAACCTTCTAATATCTTTCCCAGTTACTGGCTACTAATAAAACTGTCTATCTTTATTGTACTTAGATGCTCATCTATCTCATTGCACTTATTATTGCTGCAGAAGTTGAAACTATACGAAAAATAGCATTGTTTTTAAACTGTTCGGTTGTATGAAGTAAAGCACGAAGCTACACTGAGGGCTAGATATACCTGTTCTCTGCCTACAAGGATATCGAAACTCGTTTTCTAGCGTTGCAACTCAGTAGACACACCGCTGGGATGAGAGGTAAACAGTTGAGGGTTTACTTAATGAAGTGGTTATTGCAGGAGTTGAAACTATGAGAAACAGCATTGATACAAAGCAATTGAGAACTTCCTAAGTTTGTATACTACAGTTCTTGTGGCAGTTAAAGTTTTGCTTGTTTTACTTTCACGAGAAGTGTGTTTATTTCAGTAATTGCTAACACAATTGGTAGGTTTCTCTTGCAACATGCAATGACACATTTAAACTACTAGTGAACCGAAAATTTAAAATCACGTTCTACTATTTTGGGACCTTAACGAAATAAACATCACCAGATTCTAACTTATCGATGGAAATTATATGAATTCAAGAACAACAAATGCCATAAAGACTTGTGTTGTTAATAATTCACAAACACCAGACGCAATAAGTATTATCAACTGACAAACTCCAGAAACAATGTTTGTTATCAACTGGCACACGCCCGAAACAATGTGTGTTATCAAGTGACAAACACTAGAAACAATTTGTGCTATCAGCTGGTAAACACTTATTAAAATAATACGCGTGTTTTTTCAACAAATTTTATGTTCAAAATAATTAATTTATTAAAGTATTTCTTTCAAGCAGAAATATCTGAAAAACTAAATTTAGTGATGAATTTTTATTTTAATACTAAATAGCTTTACAGAATGTAGGTAGTGATTTAGTTCGTTTTAACATAAGAATTTAATTGTAAGTAACTAACTCTTTTAAAATACAAGCTGTTACAAAACACGTTTCCTTAATCAGCTGTTTCATTAGAATACAACGTTTTATTTTTAATTGTATAGAAGAAAATGTTCACTGAAAAGACAGACGATGTTAAATTTTAACGTAAATCAAACTTTATTTTTGGTTGAAAACGACTGTGAGTTTCGATACACATAGAGTCTTCCATCGATAAGCTGTGACAAATAAAAATCCATTACTACACAAAAACCTAGTTGAAATCAGACAAAAAAATGTTAAACAGAGTTTGCTAATAAATTATCACATTCACAGCAAAAACACAGCCTGCTTTTAAAATGAAACTAATTATATCAAAATTGAGCAGTACCTATTTCATCCACGCACTTGTGAGGTTACAAACTTAACACAAGTTTGGCGAGAACAGATGGTAACATTTATGATAATTGGTTTATAGCGCAGATATTCTACTCTTTTCTGTTTGTTTTCTTCAGCGTCTTTTGTAAATACAAAAAGAGAGTTAAGAGCGTTAGTTGAAACGTAAGCTTCGAAAAAAATTACTGGGTGTGTAAAGAAAAGTGTCTTATTTTCTAACCATATGAATGTGAACAAGCGTTCCTTCAAAAACTTACTCAATATACATATGTAGCAATGTCAGGTATATACTGGTTTACACACATGTTCCTCCAAAGGCGAAATCATCTTCATTCTCGATTTTGTTTATATGTTATTCTGACTAGTTCCACGAATATATACTCTACAGGTGGAATAGTCGGTTGTGTACCAAGTATATTTTGTCACGATTGTATATAAAGTCGGTGTTAGTTGAAACGCCTTCCTAACGTTTCCAAACCATCTGTGCTTCTATTCGTTAATTGATAACTAGGTCTTTCCTTTGCTTGGAGTTACTTAATTACGTCCTGTGTTAGCATCATTAGTATGTAGGAAGTGACCTCATGGCACCAAACTAACCTCTCTCTTGTTTTCCTAAATTACTTTATTTTACACAAATTAAATGTGTGACGGTTTATACAGTTGCGTGCTCACTTCTCATGCATCATTTGTTTCTATAAGGCGCACTTTTTTGTATTGTGTTCTTTTGAACAAGGAAAACCAGCTTTCTATACAACTGTAAATTATTTTGGTTGAAACGAATAAAAAATACAGTCACATGAACTAGTATGTATACATAATCTACGTCGTAAGTTTTGAACCAACTATAAAAACAGATGTTTGTAAAAAACTGAAAAGTTTCATCAGAAAATTTTGGTGCATGTTTGTAAAGTTCTTTATTTTAAGTGAAAGCAATTTAACAATTTTTATAAGAATATTTTCAAGACTTCAGAAAATACACTTTTTTTTAAGACACAGAACTTTGTAAAAGCCCTAAAAATGTAGTGCCGGAACTTTAATCTGTAACTATACGATTTGATTTTTACGACGTTTGTATATCCTGTTTTATCAGATCAGAAATAATTTATTGCGGATACGTGTTCAGTGTTATCAGATCAGTAATAATTCATATGCATATGCATCCTGTAACAGTAGTTTTGATACCAAGCATGTACGAACATTCTGTGACTCGTCATATCAAAAGCTACGTGGTACACATATACATACATTCATTATCACGAGACCAGAAAAGATTTGATACGTAAAACAGAAACGATGCAATGCATATGAAAATTTAGTACCATCAGATCAGAAATAATGTGATACACAAAAACATTCCATATCATCAGATCGGTACATATAAACATTCAGTATCATCAGATCAGTACAAATAAAAATCTAGTGTTATCAGATCAGAAACGATGTACTGCATCCATATATACACGTGTATATATATATATATACTTCGGTGTTATCAGATTCGAAATAATCTAGTACGCACAAGTGCTCATTGTCACATAATAATAAACAATGTGATACACATACACACTTAGTGTCGTCGTATCAGGAACAATGCAAATAAGCATGCTTGTTCTCCATTCCTTAGTCATTATTTTCTATTAGTTGACCAGCTTGTGTTAAATATATGCCAACCTAGCATCAACCACATCCTATAGTTCAATATCAACTTGAAAACAAGGCGTGATTACCGTATTTGCATTAATTACGTGTGAGTTAATAACACATAGGTCATACATCGCTTGTGGTTTTACGTTGAAAGCACGTATGGAAATTATTATTCAAATATTACATGGAGTCTTTATATACATACTATATGACTTCTTGCTGTTTATACGAAATCAACCCAGGATGACCAGGTTCAACGAGCCAGTTTACAAACAAGTACTGGAATGATTCGGGATGAGTAGTATTATATTAAATTTATTTTTCTATTTCTTCATATTACGTTTTGTTTCTCAGAATCATGTTAACTTGACTGACCTGCTCTCTGGTCACTCAGTAATTAGCGGCCATAGATTGTGAATCCGTGTGATTATGATAACTAAACTAAAACATGTCACATTGCATTCTAACATAGAGAGATATACGTTTTTCGTCATGGAAAATAAACAACAATAAAAAACTTTGTACTTTTGAGCCATGTGTGCGTTATAAAAACGACACTCAAATCCTATTATTCGGTCTGACAGAAGTATAGCCTGAGAGTTGACAGTGAATATCTTAGTCTATTAGTCCAAAATTAAGGACGGCTATGCGAAGCTTGAACATAATATCTAAAAGCGTTCAGAGCAAATAATAATTATTTTATTAAAAAATTGCAAGAGCATAATAGCAAAATAACTGAAGGTGATAAAATATCCAAAACTAGCTTCTCCTAAACATGTTTAGCAATAATTGTATTAGATTTATATGACCCATTAAGGTAATAAAAAGGATTTGTTTATTCTAGCAGTGAAGCATTAACAAAAACTGTACTTAAAATAGAAAATTTTAGCATCGTAAGAAACAATTTTAAGAACAATTATAATTTGTTTTATTGTCAGGTTTGATTTGTTTTGAATTTCACGCAAAGCTACATGAGGGCTATCCGCGTTAGCCGTCCCTAATTTAGCAGCGTAAGACTAGAGAGAAAGCAGCTTGTCGTCACCATCCACCGCCAACTCTTGGGCTACTTTTTAACCAACGAATAATGTGACTGACCGCACGTTATAATGCCCACACGGTTGAAAGGGCAAAAATGTTGGGTGTGGTGGGGATTCATACCCATGTGAGAGTGAAAATGCTTCTTTTAAAGATGTACTTTTTATGTTAAATAATGTAATGATACCTCAAACTTTTATTATTAATATTATTATTATATACTTTCCACAATTAGCTATAGAAATACAAAGTCTGTACAAAGTCGTTTCCAAATTTGAACTGATATACTAGATAGAATGCAGTCTCCTAACAGCGCTCGCTGTCATTATTTTGGCTATTCGAACAGTTGTATTTGACTTTCACTCTTATAAAGTACTCACTACTCCAAAATGCGACAACGGGTTACGAACCATGAATCCTCGGATTCAGACATGCTAATTAATCACTATGCCATGACCAATTGGGATCTTAGTGATGAAATAAGATATACAATATGACTAATATAAAGTAAAAAATTATTCATAGAACTCACAGAAAAATACTTGAATTTTTTAAAATCATTCACACAAGACTGGATGTTATAAAAAACAAGAACCCGCTATTTTACATTCTAACATAGATATACGTTTTTGTGGAAACAAATTCTGAAAAATTACAAACCGAGAATTCTAATTACTAGGCAACGCTTGGTTCAGATCTTTAGTAGTGGAATAAAATAGATAATATAGGAATTTGAAACTATGAAAGGTTATCTCTGTTAACAGACCCTCGCTAGTACAGCGACCAGTCTACGTATTTACAATAATAAAATCAGGGTCTCGATTCCCCTCGGTGGGAATTTGTTATAAGAAAACACCAACACACTCAACTAACAGAATTTACCATGAAAATTAAATTATAAAATATTAAAAAATTTTCGTTCTTTTGATTCATTGATTTATATTGTGTATCTTAACATAATCTTGACACTGGGAGAGTTGTTTATATATCAAAGCAGCAGTTAAAGAATTCATAAAATGGCATTAATTAACCGTTGTTGTTTTTTACTACAAAGACGTTTTCATAAAAAGGAAACTTCTGTGCAGTAGAATTTAACGGCACGTAAGCAATGATATGTATACTTATATATTTGAACTTTGGAAGAGATAAAGTTAGTCACTCAACTGTAATTAGCTAGTCTTTAGGACCGCTAACATCCAACAGCGTACTGTGAAGAGTGGCTTCGCCGTCTTCCGCTTGATACACTGAACAAACACAGCTTCATCAATGAACACGGAGGCTGGGCTAAGGAAACATGCTTGTTGCCACCTCCTCTGCCAATCAAGCCAGCAGATAGCGAGAGCGAAGGGCTGTGCTAACTCTATTAAGCCCGCCGCAGTCTCAAGTAACAGCGTGGCCTGCTGTGCCCCGACCATGGTTAACACTTCATCTTCCAGACCCGATTGAATTACTATGTTTCCAAACAAGCTACTAATCTATTTGAGGCTGCTCCGATAACGGGTTGATTAGATCTAGTGTAGCTGGCCTTATCTGTACTGATGAGCTAGTATACAGATATATAAATATAATTTTATACATATATACTTATTTATTTATTGCAGGAAATAGAAAGATTGAAGCTACACGCACTTCTACAAGATCGTCAAAATAACTCTAGGTAAAAACAGACAAATTACGATAGGAGAGAGAAATTATCTTGATGAATATATTAAAAATAGAGTACAAGTTGATCGTTATAGTTGGAGTTACTTGAAAAGGTACCTATTTAAAAAATATTCAAATGGCATTTTTCTTTTTTTATTTTAAGATTTCATATTATTATTTCTTCTGCTGTTTGATCTTTCCTCTGTTTCTTAAACTTACAAGTAAGGGCCCTGAACTCTGTAAATAACTGTACAGTTTGGGACACCGGCTGAATTAAGTAGAAGGTAAAAAAGAGAAAAAAGCTGATAATCTGAAGAACTATGAAAAGTACTTCTAACGAAGCTCATTATCTTCTGGATAAACAAATTTTCTCGGGACAATTAGGACTAAAGGTGACCTGGGAAATCTATTATAAGAGGAAAATTACTTCATCGCGAAGCGAAAGTGGAGGATGCCTATATAAAGCTGTCTCCCACAGCATCCATGCCGGTATAGCGAGTCAGTGTCTCCATTAAGTGACCACAAACTTGTGATTGAAAGCAGAAAGGATCAATCAAGCTTGCCGTCCTCCATTATTCACACAAGCCTCTGGAGGACTCCGGCAGCTTGATTCACTTATGCTGACTAGTCTTGTCAACTCGCGCTAGTGAAAATTGGCAGACCGATGAACGCTACGTCTCGCTCTAACAATGCACCACCCAGAGCTGCGTGCACTTGAGTATCCCCTTACTCTAGGGAGGAATTGACCTCCAATGGAGGAATAAGAGATGTCCAAATGAGGATCTGACTCAACAAACGGCAATGATTTGTTCAAAGACTTCTTTCTTTACCACTGCAGTATATACGACGAGGGGACTGCAAAGAAAACACCTGTAATTACATTAGCAACTTCATCTCAGTATCAAGACCGATATCACGAAATAAATAACACTATAAAACCACCAAATAACTCATCTAACGAGTTCAATACTTGAAAATGACACGATGGTTTAACTACAATAGAAGTTTTCTTGAACAAGCTAGAATGGTAATTAAGAACTAAAACATGCTAAAACAAGACCACGAGTTCATCATATGACTTGTCAAAAATAAATTACGTATATTCAAAATTTATAAAATATTTATTAAAAATTCCAAAACAAAATAAAAAGAAAAATACCCGTCTGTTTTAACCTATACAAAAAATTAAAACTAAAATTATTGCTTTTAACTATGTACTGGGTTTGTTCTGAATTTCGCACAAAGCTACACGAAGGCAACCTGCGCTAGACGTCCCTAATTTTGCAGTGTAAGACGAGAGGGAAGGCAGCTAGTTATCAACACCCACCGCTAAATCTTTGGCTATATTTTTACCCACGAATAGTGGGATTGACCGTCACTTAATAACGCCCCCACGGTAAAACGGCCAGCATGTTTAGCGCGACATGGGCGCGAACCCGCGACCCTCGGATTACGAATCGCACGCCTTACGCGCTTGGCCATGCCAGGCCTCTTATAAGTCATTGGCCTTAAATCTCCCAACTTTGCCGCAGTTGCGAATAGTAATAATATAAAATCTCTTTTTGTGTAATGTAACCTCGGTGCTGTAACCATCTGGCTAAACCGGGCCTAACTAGAAGCTTATTCAGTAGATATTTATTGTATTTGCAATACCTTCACAACTGTGCCTCCCGTGGCTCGAGGGTAAGCTGGGGGACTTAAAACACTAACATTCTGGATTCGATCATCACAACGAAAACAGCGTAGTGTGGGATTATTAAAACACAAGCTACTCCTTAAGTACTAAATCTTGAATAACATATTAGAATATCCCACATGGTTAAAGTGTATGCTATTTAACAAAGAGATTTTGACGAGTTATGTTTTAACATACAACTACTTAATAATTTGTTCTTATGTAGTTTAATAATCTATTTTATCAAGTTTCAAGGAGAGCTAAATTACATGAAATGTGTTAGAGGTCGGAACTGAGTTACAACTACGGCGGAGATCAAAGAATTTTACCATTCTGGAAGTTTTGTCTTGAAATATGTTACTCTTAATTTTGACTATTAAATTAAGTTAGTATGTTCTACTGGTTGTTTGGAAGGAAATAAAAATCTATGTTTGGATCTTAGATTTTGGTTAAAACTTGACTTCTGTTAATACCCTACGCTAGTGGTGGATGAAAATAGGAAGAAACGTCTGAGTTTATCATAATATCCTAAATTTTGTCAACGCCATATAACGTATAAGTGTAACCGATATCTGCGTTGTGGTTATACACTGAAATCTGTCAGCGTCATATACTGGTACCGTATAAGAAAGGAACATGATGTATGGATGGTATTGACATTACAATTTGTTAATACCTTGAACCGATAGCGTATCACGAAAGGAAATGTTTTCTCACCGAGAGACGAAATTGAAGCTACATCTGGATTATATTATGTCCCAAATTACTTGGTAATATATAATTGTCTGTTTACTCGTTATTAAGCATAAAGTTACACAAAGAGCTATCTGTCTTTCGCCAACCACGGGTATCGAAACCCGGTTTTTAACTCTATAAGTCTACAAACATACTGCTGTGTCTTTGAGGGTGGCTATTATATATAAGAAAGAGTTATACTTAGGTCCTAAAACTTTTCAATACCCAACACCGGTAGGAAATAAGAAAGAAAAGTGATATTTGAATTATTTATTCTGTCAACGTAATAAATCAGTAACGAATCAGAAAGGAAGCGACATCCAGGTCATATTTTCATCCTAAAGGCTTTAATGTAGCAGAAGTAATTTGTGTAAATTTATAAAACCCACAAACAGATAACACATTAGTAAAACTATGCACCAAATGGCATTGCGAACAAATGTACTATGTAAATATTTTATGTATTAAATGACATATTTGGTTGGATGAGGATTCGAACCCGCGAACGTCAGATAACGAGTCAAGTGCCTTAACACCTTGGCCATGCTGGACCTTTTGAATATGAACAACGTTATCGTAGGATTGATTATAACATTATAACGCCCCCACGGCTAAAAGAGCGAGAATGTCTCTGCGACGGGAATTTGAAACCACGATCCTCGTATTATGAATCGAGCGCCTTAACCTCCTTGCCACGCCAGGTCTGCGAATTTATGGACATGGTAAGTTTTCATCATGTTCGTCTATTCTGACAAAACATATGTTTTTGTCACTCTCATATGTGAAACGCACTTAGTTCGACATGTAAAACTCAAGGAATATTTTCAAGGGACAGAACAAAACTGGTCTCATGTTTATAGCCTTTGTTAAACCAAAATTCTTTCATCAGCCTAAGCACAACAGAGTCAATCAAAATATTTATAAACTGGGAAACTATACTAATAATAAAATAAAACATCAACTCAAATCTATTTGCTGTTGTTGTTGTTTCGTTATGTTTCTAATAAGTACTGGGTATTAATACTTTTGGACCAGTCTGAAAGTACAAGAACTGACCATAAGTCACTAAGTTATAGATAGTGACCTGAGAACCGTTTCACTCAGGTCCTTGAAGATAACAAGTTCGGACTATCAAAACTAGTCGAGTTTTTTTACGATTTGTTAACACTTCAATATTTCTGTGTTGTCATACTGATGTGTTGCCATCCCTGTGAACCTAAAATCTGTCAGCACTATAAACCGGTAACGTAGGAAACGATTTTTCCTTGTTTTTGTTTGTTTCTTGTTGTTAAATACAAAGCTACACAATGGGCTATCTGTACAATGCCCGCCACGAATATTATTAAAATCCGATTTTTAACGGTATGAGCCCTCAGATATTCTGTCAACATTGACATCTGTAATATATAATAAGAAATGAAACGATGTCTGTATGACGTTTACACCCTAAATTCTATCTAGATTGAATTTACGCCCTAAAGGCTGCCAAAACCACACACAGGTAACGTATAAGAAAGGGAAGCACGTCTGAATAAGTTCAGGTACTAAAGTATGTCAACGTCATACCCCGGTAACGTATAAGAAAGGGAAGCACGTCTGAATAAGTTCAGGTCCTAAAATCAGTAATCGTCATACCCCGGTAACGTATAAGAAAGGGAAGCACGTCTGAATAAGTTCAGGTCCTAAAGTATGTCAACGTCATACCCCGGTAACGTATAAGAAAGGGAAGCACGTCTGAATAAGTTCAGGTCCTAAAGTCAGTCAACGTCATACCCCGGTAACGTATAAGAAAGGGAAGCACGTCTGAATAAGTTCAGGTCCTAAAGTCAGTCATCGTCATACCCCGGTAACGTATAAGAAAGGGAAGCACGTCTGAATAAGTTCAGGTCCTAAAGTCAGTCATCGTCATACCCCGGTAACGTATAAGAAAGGGAAGCACGTCTGAATAAGTTCAGGTCCTAAAGTCAGTCATCGTCATACCCCGGTAACGTATAAGAAAGGGAAGCTCGTCTAAATAAGTTCAGGTCTTAAAGACTGTCAACGCCATGACCAGTTAATGTACAAGAAAAGGAAGCGTTGTCTGAATAAGTTCAAGCCATAAAGTCTATCGACGCTATAAAACAGTGTTAAACAAGAAAAATATGAATTATGTTTAACAACCTAACTCCTGTAAACACTAAACCCGGTATAATACAATGGAGTGAATCAATTTTTGGGTTGTATTATGCTCGAATGTTAGCTGATGTAATAAAATAAACAAATATCATTTAACTGGATTAATGTGTTTTTGGATTATGTGTCGTCACGTTTGTCTGTCTAAACACATGGTCGTGCATTGATAAAAGCAGCGACATCTTAAGTTCTTGTACTTACAAATAATAACTAAGTGATTGAAAATATGAGATTAAATATGAAATAAAAGCAGGAGAATTGTGCTTAATTTACCTAAACTAAATAGCTTTCAAATATTACTGAAACATGTGTATATTAAAAATACAAAACATTGTATTGAATATTAAGTGTTGTACAAATTTTAAAAAATATAAAACTAGCCTACTTTAATTCTCACCAAATATGATTTACAAAAGCTAAAGCCAATTTTAAATTTTACAAAATTCGAGCAAATAACTGTCTTTAAATTTACGAAAGTGTCCTTCTTGCAAAATTTAAAATTATTGTAAATTTTAAAGATCTCTTGTTTAGTTTTCTAGAATCTTCTTAACGTCGAGCAACATATAACATCACACAGTGTTAAAAATGGGTGGTAGTAGCGATATTACAACACTCATATCACCTTCCTATTGATAACTTAGTCAACAAACTCTCCAGAAGATTAAGCTTTGAGTTGTGACTAACACATCACGACTAATTATGTTTAACATCCTCATTCTAACACTTTTTACAACCACAAACTGATGGAAGCTCACGGACAAATAGCCACCGTGCGTAGCCGCACGATGTACGCAGACAGAGTTGTGATGAGTACTGACAAGTGAATGGGCTAGCAAAAGTCACGGGGGATTCCCCCACACACCGGCTCAGCTGTTCGACTCCAGATCTTGATGGTCACCGACAGCCTCTGCCACATTTCCATATTGAGTACTTCACACATACAAAGCTATTGGAAAGACGTGAGACTGTCAAAGCTCAACAGTCTGTTTCGAAGAAGTTTAGCCTTCTGATCAGTAGAAAACATACACATCATCATAAACTACACGAATCGTGGCATGATTCAATAAAACCTCAATCAGACTTATTATAGGGTGAAAACAGTGTAAATATAATTACAGCATAACCTTTATATAGCTAATTTTTTTCTGTAGTATAACCCAAAGATTTTAACTTCATTCACACACAGATTCAAGAAGAGCTTGCTTTCCAAACTAAGTCATGTTTGCTACACACGTGTATTTACGAAGTGTCAGAGTTCCACGCAGAAATACAATAAAAGCTAACATGTTATCCTTATTACGAATTAATTTAAAATTAAAACACCATATAATTTCGCCAGTCCACAAAGACAGGCTTAGTACCCACTGAACGACTGAAGCTTGCAACTGGTAAGAATTAACAATATGTTTTTAATGTTAAGTATAGTATATCTTAGTAAATGAAACTGTAATTTGTTAAAATCCAACACAGTATTTAACCTTACATATAGTAGCAGTAAATGGCTTAAATTTGTTAAAATCTAACATTATATATACAAATATATATATATATGTGTGTATATACATGCATACGCAAACCTAAATAATAATATTACACAGACTAATTATTTATTACAACCAAATCCTGATTAAAGTTTACGGACACATAGTCATCGTGCATCAATAACCATACGATGTAGGAAGACAGATCTAAACCTTCAGGTGTTTTTTCTTTATTGTTAGGTTCAGTTTATCGCCTGGAATGTTCGTTTATTGGTTTAGTTTCCAAAAACTCTGAAGATTTCAGTTGTATTAGTTATATTTCAAGAGTCAAGTGTCTACTAAAGTTGCTATATGTTGATTTCAGTTGTCAAGCTGTTAACAAAAATAGTTGTGTTAACTTCAGTAACAACTTCAACTTATCAGTTAAAGGCGCTATAAGCTAATATAATTTTAAATTTCCATTTGGAATGACTATGCATTGTCTAACGTTACGAGTAAGCGCAGCTACGACTTGATTTCTTCAGTTAACTTACTCGCTGTAATAATAATATCCTGAATCAGATTTAGTTGTTTAATTACGATTGAAGTAATATTATATCGAATTAATTTTAACTGCTAAGTGTCACAGGTTAGATTAAACTATAAACTAAATATTTCTGTGGATCGCTTACTGTTTTCAGTGGCCTTTAATAAGGTATATTGGAAAATTGAAAACAGCATTTCCGATTAGGAACATATAGAAAACAGGGCATACATTCTACATGTGATGGGCTTGATATTGTATATCACAGTACAAATTGCTATAAAATAACGAAGATAGTATTTCTCTTATTTCTATCCGTGTATCTATTCAGTCTAAATGTCAGTACTGTGGTATACAACTACAAGTTAAAGCTGTCTTAATCATGTAACGAAGATACAACAATATATTTGAGCTATCACAATAGGAATAGTGTGTTCACTGGGTAACGAAGTTATAGTTACATGTTTGAACCGAAATAGGTAAAGTTATTACCGAAACGTTACAACTTACTTGACTAATTATCGAAATAATTGTGGGTCTCGTAATTTCAATCTGGTATTATGTAAGTTTTCTTAATAGAATTACGGTGATAAAAGGATGCATAATGAGTTAGAATGAGAGCAAATGAATTATATATTCTTCATGAAGCAAGACAATTGTGATAGCAAAAATATGCAGTAAAATAATAGTTAAACTACGTCGAGACATATGTTCTATATTCAGTAACTGGAATATGAAAAAAGTACTAAATACACAAAAAAATATTGAATACCACTTTATGTGAAGGGGACTATAGTTTCAACTGCGCTCCCAGTTGTCCAATTTCCCAACTACCATCCTCTCTGCCGAACAGATGAGTAAACAAATAGTCAACACTGCATTACAATAAACTATTATTGTTATATCGTATTTGTTCCGTTTTACTTTATATTGCTATTCAAACCGACAAACTTAAAAGAAAAGACAGAAACATATCACGCTATTTTTTAAAAATATTTTTGAAATCATTTGACCCCCTGAAACTATAATTTCGTTCTTTTGGATATTGTTTTGATTATTATTGTAAAATAAAAACCATTTGTAGAATTCCAAACCAAACACTGTTTAAGGGATTTTGTTTAATATCTTCAGTTCATTACAACGCACGTTGATCAACTTTTAAGAAACGGACTTTAATTTCTAATAACACACATACAAGTGAAGAGCTTCAACGTAATCCGATGATCTGTTTGGCTTCAGCGATTTTACAGTTAGACAAACATTACTTCTCCTATTGTTATATCTTGATGTATATTTCAATTGCGTATATTTTATTTATTCCTCTCAAAACAATCAACAATCAAGAATTCGTAAAAGTTAACATAAAACCAACTGTTACACAACTTTATCTACCGGTGTGAAATCATTAAGCCTAAATTAAACAGACTGATTTTAATTATTACAGACAGTTGGGTTAACTGTATTACAAATAATCTGCATTTTTTTTTATATATAGTGGCGTGTCGTCGCAGATACGAGTCATGTCGCATTTTAGCACCACATGCAGTTCAAACCATTTACCGCCCATTATACAGTGCAATGCCACATTCACGTCTTCTGATCACAACAATACGTCACTGCCTCTCTCTGAGCAAATATATTTACATGGCGCGAGACTGCTAAAGAAATAGAGCTACAGATACGATATTTTGAGTGGGAAAGTCTTCATTTTTCTCTAGATAAACTATAAAACTCACACAGAAAAGCAATTAAGTCAAAGTGAAGACTATGGTTACGAAATAAAGTCTTCCAACCCAAAAAGATGCAGTGATAAGGCTGTTATTTTAAACCGGAATCATAGCAAACTCGAGTCTGTCGAGCACCACGATACGGCTCCAGTGGAAGGTTGCGCTTTTGTTTCCTTTTAACTGTCTTCAAGGCCGATGTTCACGTACTTACTGTATGGGGTTTGTGAAAAGTCTTGACCTTGACGACCTTCGCAGAAGTTTGGTACAGTGAAAACTGCTGGTTTGGGCAATAGTACGTAATCACGAGCGTCCGAATGGTGCGTGATCTATGATGAAGGAAGTGGTTCCAGGGACAGCATGGGACGAGGAACACCGTTGTTATAAAGTACGATTTACCCTTAGAACTTGCTTTTCTTTACTGGAAGTACACTATCTAATTCCCATTAGGAAGGCTTATCTCTAAATTGAAACATGAACATCTTCATGAAATAGGATGCACGCGACCTGTTTGTACCACATGCTCTGCTCAGCTATTTATGTTTTTTATTTGCTCGGTATCGTTTGCGTACACGTTATTTTCAAATGATTGTTTTATATTTTCGGACAATTCCCAATGTAGCTAGGGGAGAAAAGGTCTAAGTGATGCATCGATCACATATTTTTTTCACACACAAAACTGTTGGGTGACTAAATACCTTACAAAGTCCAACTGTTTCAATTTTACTAAAGTAAGTTTCCAGCCTAACAAAGTACTAAATATCATTGTAGATTTGGAGCTTGTAAATATGTCAAGCACGAGGGAAAGAAAGGGATTAAGCAAAATAATATAAAACAAACAGTGCGATATCATAATACCTTATGGGATGGACAAGCACATTTAAACTGTCAGGAATAGGAGGAAGAGGACAACATAAAGCAAACAGCATGTCATACCTTAACTACGAGAAAATAACATGCGTTAATAAAAAAGTATAAAAGGGCGGAGAGACGTCACAAGAAAGTTGGAACCGCTGAGATTTTGTGCAAATAACTTATGTTCTTCCCGTTGGTAAAAACTGCTTGTATTATCTTATAAGAGTTAAAAACGTCCAAAGTAATTTTTGAGATTTTAAAGCGGAGTAAAACCTTTTTTTGTGTACAGCTAGAAAACACATAAATTGTCTGAAGAGTGTATTCACTGCACTCCAATGAAAAGAGTAACGTCGTAAAAACTGCCATAAAACGAACAAAGCCACTGGTCCGTGAAGTGACCTTATGATCAAATTAACACAAGAGGCTGATTACAGAATGAATGACGTAATTTTGGTCTATTTTTCTAAAGCTTTTGTGTATAAAATGAAAAAAAAACTAGTTATAAAACTGAACAAAACAATCTTTATTAAGGTAACAGACGCCAAAATTATTATCTTTTGTTTATCCATTAAATTTGTGGAAATAAAAAAGCAAACAGTGATCCAATCTCATAGATGAAAAATGAGTTTCATATTTTAATACTATAAATGACTAATGAGCTCAACAAAACAATGACAGGGAAAATAAAGTGCTTCAAGTAAAACCGTATAAATGTAGATAAAAAGTCGAGAATTTTTGCAAATTTGATAAAACCATTTCAGAGATTCAGTTAAATATTATTGTAATAAATGTATTACATTAATCTCAATGAGTTTGTTAACATTCTTTATAATATACTAGTGAGAAAAGGAAACTAATGTTATTTATGTGTTATGTAAGTTACATTTTTAATTTATATTACTTTAATTAGTGGTATTAGTTAATTACAAACATGTATATATTTTTTATTAATTTTACGTTTTGGTTATTATATATTTTATTCTAAGGAAAAATTTTTCGTTGTTTATATATTATATGAATTTAGAACTAAACTATATATCCTAAGCTGTCCTGACCCTGAGATATATTATTGGATTATGGCCAATAATATCGTCAACTGGTGGAAAAAAACAAAAAAAAATTAATCATCACAAGTACGAACAGTACGTCAAGTTAGTTGTGTTTACTATTGGGTTTATATTTAGTTGGGATCTATGCAAATAATTTGCTTTGATCAGAAATGATTATCAGTAATGCTGAATTGTATTGTGAGAGAAACTATACTGTATTTGAAAAATCTCAGCAATCCTATCTCAAATACACAATGGTTTCTTTCACAATACACTACCCTGCAGCCACAAATAAAGTGTATTTTCTCTAACACACTACAGTGGTAAGTCTACGGATTTACAACGCTAAAATCAGGGGTTCAGTTCCCCTTGGTGGACGCAGCAGATAGCCCGATGCGGCTTTGCTATAAGAAAATACACACACAAACATACAAAATCTCACTAATACTTTATCAAGTATCAAGTATTCTTTTGTCACCTTCCCCAACAAATTGCGTACGCAATATGTAAATAGCTTCAATATTTACTAATACATTAAACTTTATTTATTTTAGGTTTCACAAAAAGACTAATTGCTAAAAACTTAACAAATACTATGTAATCCAACGTTACTCCCCAACCGGTTTAAACAATTAAGTAATCCAACTTCACACCATAACCGGTGTCTAAGTAACAGTTGTCGACACCTGACGCTAGATTTGAATACAAACAAAGAAAACTATTTTCTATCTACTTCTGTTATTTGCAAATTTTATTGTTATAACTTCTAATGTCTTGCTAGTCTATGGAAAGATAAAACAATATTTATTGGTGGTGATTGAATGTTTTGATTTTTACAACAATCTTTCGATTCAAAACTGTGAAACTAAAAACAAAATCTATAGATATATACTCATTCGATAAAGATAATGTTATAGTATATACATCAGTGAATAGTGATGTTGCTTTTATCAGTTGTTCTTCCCTCTCCCTTTCCCCGTTCTGAAGCAAACGTATCGAATCGAGATGCACAACCTTCTACGAACTTTTATCTTCTAATTAGGCACCCAACCCTGTGAGTCGTTTTATTCAAGGACACAGAGTCCGCTTGGACAAACCAGAACCTTGTGTAACTGAGACAGCCTTTATCTAATTGGTTGAAATAAAAAACTCGGAACGAGCTCTTATCTCTTACACCAGGTGTCCCAGACGGCCCACGCCGCATGGATATGTGACCTGTCACCAGCTTTCTCACTGTCACTTGAGGCCTCTCCTATCTTTCCAGCACGTAGTCAACAAGAGTTATCTTGCAAAAGGGTGAAACTTTCTGAGCACTAGGATAACCTATTCTCAGTAGACGCCAATTTTTAATTACCATTTGCTCTCGTTGTGATTTCAAAGCCAGTGTATTTTTGTTGTTGCATACGTTAAGCCAATTCACTTGATAACTTGTTGTCAGACGTACATTTCATTACTTATTCCAAGTTGAAGAGCTTTAAAATGTTACTCAGTATGTTGTTTTGATTCAAGTGTTTTATAAAAACTGGTCGTCGGATTCTTGTGAAACAGTCACACTGAACGTCCTTCTCAGTACTTCGGTTAACTAGTCTGGATATCGCCACCTATACGTCACTGAAGGAACTACGTTAAATATTTATTATTTTTCGCACCATTTATCTACAATAGTTATTAAATATATGGATATGTCACAATGTTTTCAAATGTTGCAAAATAAGACTTTTAAAATGGTTGTCTCTTTAAAAGAGTGACATGCATGTATTTTACCGTGATTTTAAGCGAACCAATGGCAAATTCTTCAAAATTCAATAAACTACTTAACAAAATTTCAGTGTTTTTAGCCCATATACGTTACTCTTTACTGAGATTATATGAGCTCTATGTATTAAATATCATATAATTCAAATTAATTCATTATAATAGCATTTAGTGTTATTGTTTTTTCTACTGTAAATAGAATATTTCGAATCAGGTAGTTTGATTCACTGTTTCTTACAACAAGGCCTCAAGTGGTACACGGCATGTGACAGATTTCCTTACCAATGACAGACTATAATTCTAATTTCGAAAACCTCAACTGCCACAACACAAACAGCTCATAGATAAGTTTGGACTTAATGAAAAACAAAATAGATAAATATTCAGGTCCTTAATTCCTAGCATTTTGTTTTAATCTTTATTTGAGATGACTATTAACTGAGTAATAGGTGTGGTACTGCACTACAATAAAACAAGTAATATTTTTCATTACATTATTCTTTGTTTCCCTTATAGAGGTGTTTTATTTAATAAACAGTATATTTGAATTTGGTAAGAAACTCCGTAAATATGTTTGTTTGTTTGTTTTTTGAATTTCGCGCAAAACTACACGAGGGCTATTTACGTCAACCGTTCCTAATTTAGCAGTGTGAAACTAGAGGGAAGGCAGCTAGTCATCATCGACCCGCCGCCAACTTTTAGACTACTTTTTTATCAACGAACAGTTGGATTTGCCGTCACATTATAACGCCCCACGACTGAAATAGTGAGTGTGTTTGGTGTCTTAATAACCACCTGGCTATGCCGGGTCAATCTAAAAGGATGTTCTTTAATCAAAATAACGATAATCGAGTCAAAATTTCTGTTAGACGGCACATGGATACACAGAGTACAATTTCTATATGTATGAAAATGCATTAGTTTAAAATAACTGTTTCTATATTTCAGGGCTAATGGGCCCACTCTGAAAGGAGATGGCAAACTAGATTATTGAATCCTAGGATACGATTATAGTGCAACATAATGACAAGTTTTTATTGTAACAAAGAGGCTTTACTCAAGTGGGGATTGGATTAAGGAGAGTGTTATTCTTATTGTGGCCTCATGACTTATTTTAATTTTGCTACATTTTAGAATTGTTTTAACTCACTTTTGAGACTAACTTATAAGCATACATTGGCGTCCAGACACCTTTAAGGATTTCTGTGCTGCACGAAATGTGCTTCAGATCTGTATATAACAATGGGCACAAATGTTACGCAAGTTGCTATGTTATACGTACAACTGTGAACCATATGGTTCTTTGTTCGTGACCTTCGACTTAGGGGCTGAAGGTATGTCGTAAGAGTAATGGTCGAATCCCACTATTCGCCCAAATAAGAAAAGCCCAAAAGTTGACGAGGAGTGCTGTTGTCTAGATGTCTTCCCTCTTATCAATGAGTTCAAAATTAATGATATAATGTGGCCTTGTTTAGCTTTTTACTAAAATCGTAAAATAAGAAAACATAATCATACCAACTGCATCTTTAATATTTTGCGTATCGTTCATGTTTGTTTTGAGAGATTGTTTATTGTTTGTCTTGAATTTCGCACAAAGCTAAACGAGGGCTATCTGCGCAATCCGTCTCTAATTTAGCAGGGAAAGACTAGAGGGAAGGCATTTTGTCATCACCGCCCATCGCCAACTCTTGGGCTACTCTTTTACCAACGAATAGGGGGATTAATCGTAACATTATAACGCCTCCACAGCTGAAAGGGCGAGCATGCTCAGTGTGATGAGGAATCGAGCCCACAACCATTTTAGGTGATGAGAACTTATTTAAAATTTACACTCTGAACAATGAATACAAAAGAACAACATATTTTACTTCTCTTGGTGACGGTTTAGTTGTTGTTAAAGGCAAAAAAAAAGTTAACTATTCCTACTCTGCACACCACAGTTATCAAAACCCGATTTTAAGCGCACTAGATGTCATTTAAAGATAACATGTACACAAATATAGACTTTAGTGTTTTTAAAAACAATGATGTATATTAATGAACAACGCTGAATGAAGTATTAGTTGGCGCTATATATGTTACGTATAATACGGAAATCATTTATTCGCTTTATACCAATTTAACTCTCAAACTTATTTTTATTAACATAAAGTTGAATAAACAGAACTAGTCTCTGTTTATATTTATCCTTTCATAAACATCAATGTTTGATACCCACAGAAATCTTTTGAACCTTGGTTATTCATGATATCTGTAGAAACATCATTACTGATAATTTGTTCACAGCAGATCTCTTATTCCTGGTATCATAAAAAAAAAACCATTATATGTGGCCATCTGTTCATTTTCTAATATATTACATGTGGTCACATATCCTCCGGTAGGTTAAGTGGAATTTTACGAACTTGCAATGTTAAAATTCAGAGTTGATTTCGCGGTGGGCACAGTGCAGATAGCCCCTTGTACAATTAACACAAGAGCACGTGTTATCTTCAGTGAGCATACCAACTCAGTTCCTTACATCTTAGAAATTATTACTATGTAATTGCCAGTTTATGCCTGATATCTTCTATATTATCATCAGTGATCATATTAAATCAGTTTGATAACCTTTACATAGGATTCCAACCAATCATATAATCTCCGTTATCTCACGTGTGGTCATCATTGATTGCATTAGTTCAGTTTCCAAGACTTTTCATAAAATCATCATTAATCATGCGAGTCCAACCCCCCATTATCTCAAAAAATTCACCACTTAACATATCAGCTGAGACCCTGCTATCTTAAATAACTTTACCATCAACCATACTAGTCTGATTCCCTTCCTAATATCTTGAGTGAGATCGTCATTTACGATATTAATTTCGTCCTCGACGTTTTACATAACAACACCATCAGTCATACCAGTGTCATTCATACATAGTAAAATCACCTGTAACACCAACTGATTTCCCACTAATTCCGTTTATACCTAATATCTTGCAACTAATCAGCATCGACCTAAAGACGTGTCTGTTAAATACGATCAACATTGACCACACCAGCTAAATCTTTGCTATTTTACATAAAGTTATCACATTTGCCAACATCTTATTGAGATATGTTCATTGATGTTTTATATTAAATAAAGAGATAACCAGCTCTTATAAAATAATTGTAGTAATAGAGCTTATAAACGCAGTGCTCTGAACAACATGGTTCAGTCTATACCAGCCTGATGAACAAAGTGCCTCTATTGTCTTTCATACAAAAGATAAGCATGAAAGGAAATAAGAGAAGATTTACTGAGTATCCATTAACACGAGTTCTTTAACTCATAAATATATTTCGGTATTCTTATCTACATCTTATAATCCGTTAACGAAAATAATTTAGTAGCTCTTATGTATGAAAGAAAGATAGGTGAGGGTCTCAGCAATTTCATTTCCCAAACGTTTCTTTTTTGCTGAGGTTTTAGCGTAGCAACTAATGTGGTCTCAGGAATAAATCAGGATCTGAAACAGAACTAAACTGGTCTTTTCAACAACTTCCTTTTTTACAAAGTAACCTCAACAGTGCTCTGCAGTGAATGGCTTTTGTACACAATGATGAATCCATCCGTTGTTCATCACTTACTGTCAGACATACAATAATAACAAAGATCTGTATAATGTTACTTGGTAACCCTATTCGCAAAAGAAAAACAAAACACTGAACCATGTACGAAATGGGTTGTCTAACAATGAATTTTTTCGTCAAAACACCTGACTTTAATTGACTACGTGTTCACATACAAGTTTTGCTCTCTACGTAATAGTTTTTTTTTCTTATTAGTAAAGAAGAACAGTAAATTTTAGCTTTCTTTAGTTATTGTTTTCTTAGTGCAGAGGTTATATAGTGAATTATCTGCACTTTTTTTAGTAAGTGTTTGCGTACTCACAATAAAGTAATACCAGGATAGGTGTTCTATTTCATTAAGAATAGAGTCGGACTGTAGAATGGATTTTCAATAATTGTTGATACTCCAGAAAAAAACGTTTTCTGATAACAGGTTCCGCTCATTCAGGAAATAAGTTGCAAAAAAAAACGGATTTTAATTAACATCTGTAAAGTCATATCTTCAGGAAATAATTGAAAAGAGCAGGTTTTAATTTACACATGTGTGGTCATAACATGTAAACTCTTGGCCAAATGTTTTTAGTTTTGTTTTTCTCCCAACATAATCAGAAAATTCAGTCACGTGACTCATAGTCTGAGAATTGAGGATTCGAATCCCCGCCCACCAAAATGCTTGCTCTTTCAGCCGTGGGGATGTTATTATGTTGTGGTCAATTCCCCTATTCGTTGCTAAACCAGTAGTAGTGATGATTAGCTGCGTCCCCTCTAGTCTTTCACTTTAGAGAAGGTTAGCGCAGATATCCCTCGTGTAGCTTTGCGTGAAATTTAAAATAAACTGAACCCAGTGTTTTTTTATCTTCTAGAGACGAATATTCGAATCTAAATATATATATATATAATCCTCATGTGCCAAAATTATATCTTTCACTTTCAGACACACCATAACATTTATCATAATGTTTGAGTTACAACCTGATATTACACGAGAATGAACATTTTATTTTGTTTTTTAAATTTTGATATTTGAGTTCCTAATTACAGATGCGATTATTAAACAAAAGAATTTATTGTAAGCTTTCATAGATTGCCATCTTAACGTTAAGCATTAACAAAACATAATCAATGTAAAATATTGAGAAAACACATAAAGTTGGTTGGTAGATTTCTTGTTTACACAGATTGCCAAACGTTTGCACAAACTGATAATAAGAAACTCGACAAGATTACTACAATTTGTTCTAAACGAAGTAAACTGTGCGAAAGGTGTTTACATTTTAGTATTAACAAACTAAAACTTGACATATTTTGTTGACATAACCAATATGAAGCTAGATTTTAAAAGAAACTATTAATATTTCTCTAAGTACATAGGGTTAAATTAAAAATTGACAGAAGCTGACATATTGAAATATGTGGTGGTGCTTATAACCATTAATATAGAAGGACAGTTACAATGAAGATGTGGTGATAGCAATTAATCTGGAGAAAGGACAGTCATAATGTCGTTGTGGTGATAGTAATTCATTTAGAATAAGTACAATCATAATGTGGTTGTGCTGCTTGTGATTAATTTAGAGTAAGGACAGTCACAATGTGGATCAAACTTTATAAATGTTGGTTATTGAAATATTTTCCTGTCCACTCGCACAAATCTACACACACGTATATATATATATATCTTTTTGCCGCCCAGTGGCTCAGCGGTATGTCTGCGGACTTACACGCTAAAATCCGGGTTTCGATACCCGTGGTGGCCAGAGCGCAGATAGCCCATTGTGTTGCTTTGTGCTTAATTCAAAACAACAATATATCTTTTCTTCAATTGCCTTCTCATATCTACAAAATTCCAAATGGTTTTTGTTATCTTCATTTCTTATACACAAAATTTTTAAGCAGCGTTTTCTACACTAGATTTATTGTGGGCCTAAAATATTGTAGAACAAGTTATCGATCTTTGTACACAGCTTCAAACTTACGATTTGTGTTTGAATAAGAAAAAAACAAAGACCACGTTCACTGACCTCATTTTAACAAATACCTCATTCAATTTGTTGATTCAAACTTCCTCGGCCTAATTGCAGTTGGAAACTTGTAGAATCTAAAATTTGGACTTGTTTGCTCTGAGTATACGTTTCAGTCCAACCCCACGGCTTACTTCGAGAGCATTTGTTACCGCTCACATATTGTTTCCACAAACGTTGTTAAAACTTTGAAAATCAACCGAATCTTTGCCCTCATTACCAAAACAAGGAGAAACACCACGGGAGACCAGCCTCCCTCAGTTACAAAAGACGTTCTATCAACACAGAACAAAGCCCTATGATGAAGCTTGGAGTGACTAACAGTAAATGAAAATGTAAGTATAGTCTGAAGGCACACAAATAGAATGTGAATGAAGGTATTAACTTCAACTTTGAAGAACGAATAAAATGGTGCCTACCCCTCTAATACCAAACACAAAATAGGGCTTAACTGTCTACTGAAAAACCTCTAAACAAAATCGTATTAACCTCTATCAAACAACCAAATACTCTGACTGTGTCTGTCTATCTCCCTTTCAATCTAGCTGTTTGTCATTAAAATGAATTACGTCTTGAGTTACTTCCTTCATATTAGTTTGTCCATGAAATAACTTGCCTTTTAAGTTACTTCCTCTACACTAGTTTGTCAATAAAATGAATTACGTCTTGAGTTACTTTCTCCATATTAGTTTGTCCATGAAATAAATTGCCTCTTAAGTTACTTCTTCCACACTAGTTTGTCAATAAAATGAATTACGTCTTCAGTTACTTCCTCTATATTAGTTTGTCCATGAAATAAGTTCCTCTTAAGTTGCTTCCTCCACACTAGTTTGTCAATAAAATGAATTACGTCTTGAGTTACTTCCTCCATACTAGTTTGTCAACGAAATAAGTTACCTCTTAAGTTACTTTCTCCACACTAGTTTGTTTATAAAATAAATTACCTCTTGAGTTATTTCCTCCATACTAGTTTGTCAGTAACATAATTTTCCTCTTGAGTTACTTCCTACACACTAGTTTGTCAATAAAAATATTTATCTCTTGAATCACGTCCTTCTCAATAAAGTATCAATGAGAAACTCAAAAAATTTAGTTTTAATTATGTTGTTATTTCTTTCACAATGCTATAATAAGAGATACAAAACTACTTCCATTGGTATCTTAAAGAGTAGGAAAATGAAAGGTTATATTTTGTAAAAGTTACTTCGTCCACAATGATAAGTGGATTAAGAAAGACGAAGAGCTAGTTGTTATTTAAGATGTTTTTGTTTTTTAACCAGGGGTGGATAAAGTACAAAGATAAAGAATTAGTTCTTATTTAAGTTACTTCCACTGAAATGGACAATTACTAAGATAAGTAACAAAACTAACTACTGTCTAAATTACTTCCTTTTCAATGGTGTGGCAATAAAAAATTAGTTTTTATCTAAATTGCTTCATCTACTGTAATGCGTCAGTAAAAGAAACATAACATTTTATTATTGTCTTATTTACTTCCTATTTAGTGGTGTGTCAGTAAAAGCAATAAAAAAACACTTTTATCTTTATGATGGTGTGTCAATAAGAGATATGTGTGTGTGTTTTTCGTATATCAAAGACACACAGGGCTATCTGCTCAGCCCACCGAGAGGAATTGAACCCCTTATTCTAGCGTTGTAAATTCAGAGACATACCGCTGTACTAGCAGGGAACAATAAGAGAGATAAGAAATTGTGATATTTCGGTAAAAAGAATAACAAAACAGTTGTTGACAAAATCATTTCCTTTAAATAATGTATTAAGAATATGATTTTTTTTAAGTTAAATTTTCTTTTAGTTATTTCCTTTGTTATGATTTGCTGAGAAAAAAGTTAAAAGAAAACACAGTAGTAGTGAATAAAAAATAACAATAGTGAAAGTGTCATTCTTTATGGTGATGTGTCAATAAGTAAGATAAAAACGTTTAAATTACTTTCTACATAATATTACACATATACATGTATATGAAGAGTTAGAAAAGATAACATTAAGCAATTTATCGTCCCCGTATAATACTTTAACGTTTGTATTTAAAAAAGCCGTATAAATTTCCTGTATAATGTTTAGACTTTGTATTGAAACAGCAGGAATCAGGTAAAAATTATAGCTAACTGTCTTAGCCAATAGTCTTTGTAGTTGTGCATCGTGCTGTTTTAGGAAAAGAATTGGTTAGTGTATTCAACAAACTGACAGGATACTAAATTACCCCAGGTCACAAGATCACCACAAAATCCACGTATCTATGATTGTATAATTGAGGGTTCCTAGTTAGAATCAGACAGACTCTGTATACACTAACAGAGAATATCGCCTTTAGTATGCTAGGAGTTTAGACTACATGTGGTTAAAATTTTCCTTCTGGGCAAAAAGATAATTGCCAGAGATTTCAACGTTTATTTAACTCCCCCCTCCTTCTTTCCCCTTCAATACTTAAGTGTGTAGCCGCTTTTGCCGTGGGCACGGACGTCGTACAGCTTCCCCCCACAAACAAATGAAATGAAAGTAGGTTTGAATCTGGATCAAAGCCAAACAGTATTTAATCGCTAAGGCACGACAAAGATGTATGATATTTTAGTTGTTAGACAGCAAGACACGTATATCCGATTTAAACACCTTTTTCTTCGACGTATTTGAATATTCAATATAGATGTATTGAAACAGAATAATTAATATCCCTCCCACACAATTGTCTCGTTGTTTATCCTGGATATAAAACCATCGAACCAAATCTTTATAAGGTCCTTTTCTCGGCACGAGATTACTTTTATTACCGGACCTCAACCAGATATAATTAAATTAAAACAGGCTGATTTGCAGAGAAAAATAGATATTTTTAAATATCTTAAGGTTTGAGGAGTGATTTATTTAAAGTAAAAAAATGAAATAGCTTCAGCATAAATCACGTCACGACAACTGAACAACAGTAAAACGTTTGCACCATATGAAAACATCTAAATTTAGATTAGAACATCTGTAAACTAATCACAAGTTTATTCTACTTCCATGATTATGAGAAACAGTTTAGAACTTTAGCCCTCAAATAAGGAGCTATCATACTGCACTATTTTGAGTAATTGTAAATTTTTTTACTTGTTATAATACTCGACGTGAAGAACTAGAAAAGAAGAGAGTGCAATAAAGGACAGAGTCCACCTACAATTAATATTACTAGTTGTAATACTGATTAAACTTTATTTTCGTGTAATTCAGTGTTATTAGGAGCCATGTGATCGACGAAGACAAGGTCCCACAAGTAATTTGGTGAGCAGGTAGTTCGGAAAACTGCGTTGAAAAAAGACGTTGAGGTCCATGGACCTCACTAGTGATTCTAGAGTTAAATAAGCCTGTGCAACATATCCTCTTTCATCTTTAGTCTGCTAAAAGTCTGCTTTATTCTGGTTGTAGGAAATAAAAGCGAACGAAATTTGAGATTGCTGTCAACCACCAGTCTATCAATTGTATGTTATCATAAGTCTCTTGTCATAGTTTAGAAGAAAGTCTCCGGATGTTGTTCCAGCTACACCAAGTAAAGCCCCCTAACTGACAAGTAAGCTTAGAATGAGGGATCCGTGTGATTAAAAAGGATACACTTTAATTAGAGAAAGTGTGAGGCAGTTTAAAAGAGAGTAATGACCCAAAGAGGTCAATGCATGTTGTATGTCAACCACTACTGTGGCTTGACTAGCAGACGATTTGGTATGCGACCAGCATCAAACAATAACTTAATCAGGGACAATTGCTTTAAACGCACCATTACACAAGTGCTCTCCCAGCATGTTAATGTATTCATTTCCTTGGCAGAAACATTAATTTGATGAGCACGTACGTTTAGAGCTCATGTTCTGATGAAGCCAATTCCACATTACGTTCCACATGGTAGGAATGAAAGTTTTAAAAGTTGACGTTTGCCAGAGATGGGTATAAAACCTCGTGTTATTTTTCGACGAAACCATCAAAGACCAAATATTGCCATAGACACTAATTATAATAAACGAACATTGTGGTTCGTTTGATTTGTAGGTCACGTAAACTAAAATATTAGATATAAAAATAAAATATGCATCTCATGTACTGTCACAAAATTAATCTGATACAGATTTCAATAAGCTAAAAAACACAATCCCCAAAAATTACTCGGACTTGACTGAAAATGTCTTTATTTTCTCAATTATTAATAACATCAAAGGACAAACATAATACACTCACTGTCCTCAACCTCCCAATGATTCAATGATAGGTCTGGGGGTTAATGTATGTGTGTGTATGTGTTTTCTTATAGCAAAGTCACACTGGGCTATCTGCTGAGTCCACCGAAGGGAATCGATCCCCTGAGCTTAGCTTTGTAAGTCCGAAGACTTACCGCTGTACCAGAGGAGAACTTGAGGTTTATAACGCTAAACATTAGATTTCGATTGTGGAAATAGGCAAAACACAAATAGTCCATTCTGTAGTTTCAGGTTTAACAACAAACATACAAAGTTAACGATATTAATCAATTAACAATTTATATAGCAATGCTGTTGGTCTCTTTTGTTTACATGTTTTTAAAGTTATAGCAACATTCTTTGCTCAAAACAACACCAAATAACAACAAAATAAACAAAATCACATTTTTCTGTGGGGCAAAATTATTTTGTGCTTTCAAAACGTGAAGGAAAAGTACTTTCTTACTACCCTCTCGTGATCGTAATTGATTTTAAAATTACCACATAATACGGCTACAGAAACGGCTTATGACACTGCAGGTCACTGAATGAGAGATATGATAAATTACACTCCTGGGATATTTGTGTAGTCGGAGTTCACGAAAAAACAACAGAACTTTTACATCTGTGAAACAAAATTAACTCTAGCTATTTAGCACCATAGGAATCGTAACGGCACACGAAAATCATTTAGAAAATAAAAAGATACTAAATGTGCAAAAAAAAATCACTTTAAGAGTTTGTTTATTTTATTTTGTTGAATTTCGTGCAAAGCCACATGAGAGATTGTTTGTTTGTTTGCTTGTTTTGGAATTTTGCACAAAGCTACTCGAGAACTATCTGTGCTAGCTGTCCCTAATTTAGCAGTGTAAGACTAGAGGGAAGGCAGCTAGTCATCACCACCCACCGCCAACTCTTGGGCTGCTATCTTACCAACGAAAAGTGGGATTGACCGTCACATTATAACGCACCCACGGCTGGGAGGGCGAGCATGTTTGGCGCGACCCTCGGATTACGAGTCGCACGCCTTACGCGCTTGGCTATGCCGGGCCCACATGAGGGATATCTGCGTTAGCCGTCCCTAATTTAGCACTGTTATGCAAGAGGGAAGGCAGCTAGTCAACACCACCAACTCTTGGGCTACTCCTAAACCAATAAATAGTGGGACTAACACCTAAACTTTTGAATAACGAGAAGTGAGAAGTTTTTGACCACCATGAACACGATTTTTATCATGCTTCTAAGTTCAAGTAGCCATATATAAGCTCATCATTCAGATCTTGTAATATATTTTAGCTTAGTCTTGGACCTGGTAGACATGTTTCAGCTAATCAATCACTCTTCCTGTGGCCATGTTTACGTTCATCAAATAGAGATTTCGTAATCATGTTTCAGTGAATAAGTCTCAATTCTCGTAACTATGATTTATTCCATTCGTCTGGGGTTTAGTAGTCACATATGAAAACAAATCTAAAATGAGTTGTTTTGTGATATTCTTTAATGACACAAAATTGGAGTGTTCGACCTGAGTGGCATCTTACGTGCGTGAGGACAAAACGGCGAATCAAAGATCTCTACATTTCAGATAAAAGAACTTTTTAAACTACTAAACAATGGAAAGGTAACCAGCTAGTGGTACCCCGACGACATCAAAAAACGGATTTCACTTTCATTTTCGTAATGCGTTTACAGCTGAAAGTGTGAAGCACGTATCAAAACCTGGACCCTTTCATCTGCAGCCCGGCACGGCAACCACTTGGACACACCTAGTTCGTAAAGTGGAACAGAGTTTCCTTTTTAATGACTTAGAGCAATTATTATAAGTGACAAAAATATTATAGGCTTGTTTGCAGCTTCTATAAAATATAGGTAATTTATTCTATTTCTTTAGAATGCATTATAACAGCTTTTCCATAATTTAAAACTATTTTATTGCTAACGATCTGTAGAACACACAAATAAAAGTTGTATTTTTTTATTATAATTCGTATTGTTGGTCAGATATGAATGTAGCACAAAGATTATGCTTAAAAACTGATTATTTTGTGTGTGTTTTTATAATGAATGTTTTTCAGAGTTAATGCTTTCTTTCCTTTTTCAATGTTCTTCGGATTTTTTTTTAATCATAAGGTTATGTGTTCAACGTTTTTGTTCCTAGCCAGTCGATTCCCGGAGTGAACCAAAACTGTTTATCAACCCCAAACAAGAAATGATCTACTAATAGACTTTACTTTCTGTTCCATCGCGTCGTCGAAGAATATGTTGTACAGCCAGAACAGAGGACAGCAATAATTCTTGTAGCTTGTCAACTCAGTATGTATTGTACCCAAGAGTTATTTTCTCACACAAAGCGCTTCATTGCTCAACTACATTTAACATACTTTCAATTATATAAGGTATATGTAGGGAGAATGGTGTCACAAGCACCGAGGTGGAAAAAGAACTGTGACATATAGCAGGGGTACATTTCGGATCTTAAGTAGATGATATTTTAGTTGTCTTTTGTGTAAACTCATTTCCGGCTAAATACCTTTAACATGATGACACTGGGAAGCTCAAGCATTTCTGATCTACTTTGTTGAGTCTCTTTGAAATCAAATCCAGCTAAAGTATGTTGCGTATAAAAACGTACGACACTCTAAGGTAGACTACCTCCTTTATCACTCTTAATTTAATACGGCTAACGAAGACTACGTACAAACACTTCCGATACAATAAGAATAAACAGTGTTTTGGTTTTCTCTTTCCCGTGAATAATTGTCTACCTAAACACTTTAACGTGTACTGTGATAATATCAGATAATCTAATTAAAGATAATCTTTCAGTTTCTGTTAATTTAATACAGTTATACAAAAAAAAAGAATAAAGTTTAAGTGCGAAATAATTTCCTTACTCATTTTTTTTCCTACTACATCAAACATTTTTCATAATTTACCGACACTCACTTGAGTTATTTTCCCGTCAGTCCACTAATTAGTATGCTCTTAAATTGACTGGATGAAAACTTGTGGGAAGGCCTGTCTCCAAAACAAAAACCTGGAGCCACAGCTATCCTTCGTTTATTCTATAAAGTGTGTATATAACAATAGCAGCGAGAACATTGAAACATCAGTACTGTTTGTTTCAGACTTTTCGCGCAAAATGGATTTCTTCGCATTGTCACCCTTAAATTTGACCTGGGAGACTACTGACAAGACAGCTAGTCAGCAGCACCTACCGCCAATTCTTGTACCACTTTTGCCTTACCGAATAAAAATGTTTCACAGTCACTTTCTTAGAACATAAACACGTAGTCTCGAAATATTAATCGTGTTTTGACTGTAAAAATGGTTCACAAAATGAACCCTCAAATTCATAATCGAAGCCAACTAACCACACCCGACCTGAAAGAGCAGTAACATACAACCGAAAAGGAGAACTATTTAAAAGGACATCACTAAAGCACAACATAAACATAATGCGACATTTTTTTAGTGAGTTTTGTTTTTGTTTTGTTTTTTTCTAATTTCGCGCAAAGCTGCACAAGCGCTATTTGCGATAGGCGTCCCTAGTTTAGCAGTTTAAGACTAGAGGGAAGGCAGCTAGTTTACCCACCGCCAATACTTGGGCTACTCTTTTACCAACGAATAGTGAGATTGACTGTCACTTTATAACGCCCTCACGGCTGAAAGGGCGAGTATATTTTCAAAAAGTAGTTCTCATACACGCCGTTCCACCGCGAATTTATATCAGAACAATAGCTACATGGCTTGCTGATACGTGTAATCACAATCGTTTTATTATAAATTGCTTCTCTCCTGCTTCCTAGAGATACAGTGAAATGTCTGCGGACTTATACCACGAAAAACTGGATTTCTATACCAATAGTGGGCTGAGCACAAATAAGCCGTTGTTTAACTTTATACTGAAACAAAGAAACACCCTTCTATATGCAAAGAAATGAAAAATATAGAAAACAACAGTGGACATGATTTTTGGTCATTTAAGCTATGTCACATATGATACCAAACATCATTAAAATAAACTTTTCATTAACGCTTATTCCATGGTATCTATAATATTACATTTTTATGCTAGTATTACGTAATCACGTTTTTATATTGAAATATTAAATTGCTCCTTTGATATTCTGTCTATCTATTTATTTATTCGCCAACCTGTTTGTTTTTCTGTCAGTCTATTTAGTTATCTCCCAACCTGTTAATTTCTCTAACAATCTGCCTATCAATCAACCAGGTATTTTTCTCACCAGTGGACTTACACAACATGTATATTATTTCTATGTAATTAACAACTTAAGTACTCGATGACCAAAATGGTTATCGTACATGCAAATCGATTGAAATACTTCATCAAAGTATCTTATCACTTGATCTACCAGCTTAGAGTTAGAGGCAAGGCAACATTCAAAACCGTGATCCTTACGTGACTAGATTTCTAGCTACAGGTATGTACAAGGCGTTTGCCTTGAATTTGCTATCAATTACCATAAATTGAACTACGAGTCAAAAGTTGTTTACAATAAAAATAACGTTCTCAGAAAAGTGAGTTGCCAAAGACACGACAAGGATGCTCATGGCGAACAATAATTTGTTTTTGATGTTTAACGTTGCTAGGATATGTATTCTTTGTATACATTTTTCAGCAGTTTTCTATCTACAAAATATTTTGTCATTATTTTCATTCTACATGTATAATATTAAACAGTATTTCTTACATTACTAAAAATATCTTACCTTTTTCCCAGTGTGTTCAAATCTTTGTCCAAATGAGTTAAATCGTATTATCAATTTCCAGACTTTTTATAAAACAAAATCTGTTAGTGTTTATTCAATAATAAGAAATATGTTTGTAATAAATCAATTTAAGGCATTTGCACCTGTCATAAGTGATTTGTCTGTAAGTAACAATCTGTTAACAAACGAATATCAGTCAGAAGATAACATGCCACAAAAAAATTTGATTCAACAAGCACCAGCAATCTAACCAGGGGCTGTATAACAGAAGATATCAAACCCCTACAAAGTAATTTGTCGTTAACAAACATTGCCATTCTTACAAGGGTTATATACCATAAGATGACATTCCCCTAAGAATACTCAATTCCAAGAAACACCAGAAATCTAACCAAAGGTTGCATGGCAAAATATAGCATGACACAAAAAAAATGTTTGATTCTAAGATCTGACCAAGGGTTATAGGGCAGAAGATAGCATACCGTAAAGAACGTTGTACTCTAAGAAACAACAATATTCTAGTCTATGGCTAACAAAAACACATCAGCATTGTAACCAGGGTTTTAAAGCAGAACATAGTATACCATAAATAAGTTTCGACACTGAGTATTCTGATCAAGAGTTGCACGAGAGATGACAGCAAACCAGAAATAAATTTAGTTTCTAAGATGAACCAGTATTCTAACTAATTGGTTTTAACCAGAAGATATCATATGACAAAGTGGTTTTGTCTTTACAAAACAATAGTTTTCTAACCTTACGTTATTTAGCAGAAGACAGCACCCAATAGAAACACCACCATTTAAATAAAAGATTCTAGGCCCTAGAGGAAGACAGTAAATCGTATCTGAGTAAATGTTATATTAATTGATGCTGTACTTCAAGAGTAAAAGGTTGTGTCTTAAAGTAGCAAACCACAAAATAAACTTGTCTAAATTCAAAACGATAGATAAAGATCACAAGGTGGTAGTTTACCCAGAAAGAGGTTTTTTATGCTTTGACGAAGAAATGAAGATGAAAACAAACAAAGGAGGTTTTAGTTCAGAATGATAACTATCTATGCGTACAGAAAGCCGTTGTTTATTTATGACACAACAAAGACTGCATTAGAAAAAAAATTAAATAGAAATATGACTAGTAATAGGATATCAGAGAACGTTGCCTTAGAGACTTAAATCAAAGCGACACATGTATAATATCATATATATAAATAAGGATAAACGCTCTAACCTTCAGCTTAGCATGTTTGGAATGTCACTTCCAACTCTGTCTATAAGTCTTGAATAATATAAATGTTAATGGCTCAACAGAAAGGCCGTTGGAAAATAACACTAGATACGGATGAATGAAACTTGCATTGAAAAGAGAAACACGTGGAATGAGGCTTGCGCTTTTCGTGCGAAATGAGTTCGAGAGCGAATAGGGTGAACTGATGAATTAGGCTTTCCCAACAGCCTTCTAGCCCAAACCCCTTCAGCGCACTCATGGGGAAAACACAAGAGGTTGCACATAGCGTTCCAGGTGACCGCCAATGATCATTCTTAAATGAGTAGCCAATTTATTAGCAGAGTTCCTGCGTGGATTACACGCAGTATGTGTCGTTTCCAATACTTGCATATCTGTTTGAAGATAGTGAGTGAGAAACCTATCAACTTGGGAGTTATGCACACAGTTATCTCATGTTTACTGAATAGACTCAACTATCTTGCTCGCATCTCCATGGAATACTGTTTATTACAAATTATATACATGTATTATATTTAACAGATACGTATGTCAGAAGAGAGTCCTTGTTTACATGAATATTGTAAATTTCTGCAAAAGAAACGAGAAAATGACTTTTGAAACAAAGTACGTCCTTGTAATACAAAACAACATTTCACTGAAATTGATGAGTGTTTCGTGAATTAAAAAGGTAGCTGGATCTGAGAAACTAAAATGTGCTTCTCTACCAAATTGTGGTCCAATGTAACGTTTCCTGTAAATTTATTTCAAACAAGTTTTACAGTGCTCTGTTTACATGAGCGCAAGAAGAAATCGGTCGATTTAGTCTCATGGCTTTATACTGTTTATCACAAAATTAAATCCAAGCTTAGTTAGAATTGTTCCAAAACTGGAGTTCCTCAGATCCTCGAAGGGCCGCAGCAAAGTGTCAGGGTCTGTAGCAAATGTACAGAATATACAATACTGTTAAGGTGCTCTGTGACTATAGATTAATTAGGTTGGGGCCTCAATTAAAATGTGGAATGTTCCGAGGGGCTTTATAGTTAGAACATTTTGGAACTCATGAATTATTAGTTGTTAGATCACATGATCTTAGGCTGTTTCCGCTTCTGCATCTGAGGTGCTCAGGTTCCTTGATACAGTGTTTAGTGTTTCCTGTCAGCGCCGGGAAGATACAGGTTAGTTCAGATATCTCTGTGTAGTCATTGTAGTATTTAGTTTTAACATAAAAAAGCCGAATGAGTTCATGTGCCTTTGTACACTGCTTACTTTCAACGTCGAGAAAAGTTAGGTTAGTTCATGTGCTTTTATACAGTGTTTACTGTCAACGTATAGAAAAAAAACTAGGTTGATTAATTTGAATGCTACTGTATAGTGTTTAATAATGTAAATCGATAATTTAACGAAATTGTCATATTTGCAGAACAAACTCACAAAATAACTTCTTTTTAGACAATATTCCTCTTTCTTACATGTTTCTTATTTTTTCGCCACGTTTACAAACATATAACGAAGTAATGTTACCGGGTTCAATACATCAGTAACTTACCATGTTTAAATTTGTACTTACAGTTTTCATAATCAGAAAATGTAGAAAGCATTTTTAATACATCAGTTGTTGTTTACGGTTTAAGCTTATCAATATTTCTTCTGTCTGTCTCTCTTATTACTAGACAATATTTCCAATAGAAAGCCGATATTCTCTGTAAATGAATCCATTTACAGCGAAAAGCACGAGCTAAGATTTTTGTTTCTTGAAGAATTTTTATCTTATTCGTAAAGCAATCAGCTGAAGTTCTGGCTAGAAAAACACATTCACAAAGCCTTGTCGGACCGGTGATATATACAGTTTGATTTGAAACTCATTATTCTTATCATTAACGGGCAGAAGACTTCATCCCCGGGATGACAGGGTTTACAGTAAACGGTTCGCAATGACTAGGTGAGTCGTTTAGGGCCATGCTGGCCGCTATTAAAGCCTATCTTCCGAGCAAAAGAAAGAACAGCGCTTGTACCTCATAACTCATGGGTTCTAACCACATCCGCAAGAATTTGCACCGTTTAAGCCATCATCGGGTGCGTCCATTTATTTAAAGTCTATCCTCTTTGCACATAAACGGGAACAGGTCCTAATCTCCCGCTGACAAAATAGCCCCACTTGAGAATCCCTGGATTCCGTCAATGGCTTTTTCTTCTTCTAATTCTCTTTTGCTTTGATTTGGGAATTGTATAACAGGAAAAAAAAAACATCCTTCCATCTTCTCGAGCGCACGAAGGTGTTTTTATTTTTTACGCAAAACTAACAGTGGGTATGTCCAATATCTCGTGGCTACCGATTATGCAAGACAGATGAGACGATAACGTGTTAAAGACATCGTTTCTTACAGCATTAACTGCATCGCTGCGCCTGTACCGTTAAAATATGGATTCTAACAGGCTGAGGTTCGATAATGGCTCCTTTAAATTATACAAAACTGATAAACGACTTCATAATACATAAAATTCAAGAGTGATGTTGAGTAAGGGTTGAATATTGCTGGAAATATGAACTGAGAAATGTTCTTTCATACTATTACCTTAAATCAACATCGTATCATATATTTTTTTATGAAAAAGTCTGATTGCACAACACATACTACATGAGATCCGAAGTTTAAATAACATCGATTTAACATTGTTGAATATAAATATATGACGTGAACAACCCAATAATATCTGTGAAAAACGATATACAAGAACGCGAAAACAGATCTCGAGTGGTAATTATCACATAAAGTAACATGATTAAATGTTGTTGAAGACATATATGTAACAAAAACAACCCAATAACATCTGCGAAAAACGATATATCAGAACATTTGAACAGATCTCGAGTGGTAATTATCACATAAAGTGACATCGATTAAATATTGTTGAAGATATATACGTAACAAAAACAACCCAATAATAATTCTGAAAAGAACGATGTAAAAGAACGTGAGAACAGATCCCGAGTGGTAATTATCACATAAAGTAACATCGATTAAATATTGTTAGAGATATTTCTACATAACAAAACAATAAAATAATATTTTTGAAAAAAACGATATACAAGAACACATCAGAAAATATTTTGATATTGCTTTTATACCGGAACGAAGGTATATAAATACATATATAATAATATTGCGCAATAATTTAGGAGTAGAAAACTAATGAAAGTTTTGTTCCTTTTTCATTTTAAAACGAGTCAGGTTTATAACTATCGTCAATTACAAAGATGTTAACGCTACCAACTCCTCAAATCAAAATATTAAGGCAACAATGATGTGTTTTGTTAGTGTTATTTTACATACAACTTCAAATTTACACATATTTATGTCAAAATAAAAATAAAGACGTATTTAATGATTTGGATTATATTTACTCATGTAATAGACTAATGTCCGTGTAAGTCAGGTCTACGATGTAATGATTATAAACCACTACTTACTGGATCAAGAAATCTATTAGAAGTTGTTGTGTTTCTTGTGTAAGTTAAGCAGTTATTATATTTAAAACAAGTTAGAAAACACAGTAAATAAGAACAATATATCGATTATTAGTTTGATCATTTTTCAAATGGCACTTCATTGATTTGGCTCCTATGATGACCTGAAATGGATAACTGACAGTTGAGTACATAAACTGAATGATCCAACTAAAATGCCTTTGAATTTTCAACAACTAACTGACACTTAAAAATAAACAACAACAATTACTTCTCGCCCTTTTCTTGAAACCACAGAAGAAAAGAGGCAAATATTTCTGACGACATACATGTTCGTTAATCATAGCCATCAATAATCGAATAGGAATCAAATACCTCCTATGGGTGACAGGAAATTCCTAGCTATCAGTACTAAATATTCTATAGAGTTCGCCATTTGTGGCTGTAAGTGTTTGTCGATCAATATTTAAAAACTGGAACAAAAATACATCCTACGATTAATATGTTGTTAAAACATGTGGTGGCCAATACCGAATATTTCGTATGGTTAGTTATAGACCCTCGTAAAAGTAGGAAGATCGGTAATAGACAGAAGGAAAAGAAAACAATATGTACATTTAATAATCTGTACACTATACATAATTTTTCAAGTCTAACTATAAATGTATAGAATGGGATACGTGCACTTTGTCCCCCACGGGTATCGAAATACGAGTTTTAGTGTGTAAGCCCTCAAGCATACAACTAGTGTAGTTGAAATCACGCACTGTGATAAACATACCAAAGTACAATTGTCTAGCTGGAATCACACACGAGAATGTAACTGATGCAGTTGGCGTCCTACATGGTAATACACGTATGATGATGACCTGGCATGGACAGGTGGTTAAGGTCGCAAGCTTGAATCCCGGTCACACAAAAACATGCTCGCCCTTTCAGTTGTCGGGGGCGTTATAATGTTTCAATCAATCCCACTATTTGTTGTTAAAAGAATAGCTCAAGACTTGTTGGTGGGTGGTGATGACTATCTGCCTTACCTCTAGTCTTACCCTGCTGAATTAAGGACGACTAGCTAGGTACCCCTCGAGTACCTTTGCGAGTAATTCAAAACAAACCAAACCAAACCGTATGATGATACGACTATAATATAATTTGGTATGAGTTATCCAGTCAGAATGTTTTAGAAGATCCCTGATTAACCCGAATTATACATGATGAAACATTAACACTTTTAGCAATGTAAACTTAATAGAGAATCTGACATACTACGTAAGAACAAATAAAATATATTTACATGTACGGTGAGTAGAAAAAGAACAAGAGTTTAAGTTATTTATTGTTACATGAGTTACAGTTACCAAAAATCTATCTTTACTATCGAAATACTTGCATCAATATCATGTCAACTGACCTTTAATCTTCAGGTCTCAAAGTGTTGGGTTTCAAAACTAGAGAGTGGTGAATCAATGTATTCAGTTTATACTGAAACTATTTTATGTATGCATCGTTCCTAGTTTGATGGGAGTATTATCAAGAAAACAAACTGGATTCCTTTCCCAAGGTGTTTACAATAAAAGTTAACTGAAAAAATTTTAATCGTTTTAAGAAAATATACAACTTACCTCGGAAACAGTAAAACGGTCAATTCATTCCTAACATATGTATAAAGACACACGTTTGGGAACAGCAAATGTTTCACTCAAGATGACTTTTACAATGATACTAGTTTTTTTGTGGTTGTTTTTTATTATTTACACAATTATATATTCTCTACTGTTCGAAGTTGCCCGTGCTTGGAATTCCCCTGAGGACAAAATTAGTCACGAGACAGTTTAAAGTGACCTTAGAAGGTGTTAAAAATCCGGCGAGCTTTTGATGAATGAACTGTCAACACTTTCATGCAAATTTACGTAATTTTATATATTGTATTTTTTCCTATCAATTTGATATAGAAACGTTGTATAGTTTGAGTTATCATTTCTAATCGTGTATGCTCAGTGATTCTTGTGAACACGTTTCTTCCTGTTTTATCCACTAATCTCAGATCTGAAATAGTATCGTTATAAAAAGACTTGGATATCACATATTCTGTCTCCCAAAGATTGATTTTATCCTACATAAACATGTTAAACGCGATTTTATGTTGTTGTTTTTAGTTCATAACTTATATTGTTTATGTTTTTGTTTTGTTTTTCAATTTCACTCAAAGCTACACGAGAGCTATCTGCACTGGCTGTCCCTAATATAGCAGTGCAAGACAAGAGGGGAGGCAGCTAGTCATCACAACCCGCCGCCAACTTTTACTAACGAATAGGGGGTTTGGCCGTCACATTATAACGCCCCCACGTCTGAAAGGGCAAGCATGTTTGGTGCTATGGCGATTCGAATCCGCGATCCTCAGAAGACGAGTCGAATGCCTTAACCCACCTGGCCATTCCGGGTACACCTACTGTTTATGAAAAGTTTACATACTTCCAACGCTAAAATCTAGGGTTCGATCCCTTGTAGTGGCCAGAGCTCAATAAGTGTTGTAGTATGAGGTTAGAAAGTGTTCTTCCTATGCTGTCTGATGACTGACATCTATATAATCCGAAACACGAGAACAGCTAGATTTTTCCCCTGGCCCGGAATGTGTAGGTGGTTAGGATACTGAACTCACGATCTAATCACTCACCCTCAATTCTTGGGATACTCTTTTACCAACGAATAGTTAGATTGACCGTCACATTATGACTCCCTCCCCCCGACTGAAAGAGCCAGAAATTTTGGTGTAACAGGAACCGTAAATACGTATGCATACATTTCAATAATTTCGGTGATTCAACATAGTGTAGTAATGACCCTGAACATTACTTAACAGTCAGTCCAGATACTCTAATTTTGAACTCATGCTCAAAGGAAGAGGAAGCAATTACTAGCATTCGTTGCCTACACAGTTGATTGTATCAAAACAGCGAAACTGAATGTCATCTCTAAAATGTCTTCACAATTGAAATCGTGAAAGGTGTCCAAAAGTATATCACGGGATGGAACTTCTGACGTTCAGATTCGAAGCACGGTACATCGACCTCTGGATCACGTTCGGCCCAAAAATACCCTCCGTTTGAGTTTGAATCACGTACAATAAATTTGATAGGATACAAATACTTAGTCAGGTATTTAATAGTATAGTTATACAGGGCAATAATAAGTTTCCAAACAAGAATAGATGGGTATTTTCTCATAGCAAAGCCACACCGAGGGAAATCGAACCCCTGGTTTTAATGTTGTAAATCCGAAGACTTACCGCTGTCCCAGCAGGGGACCCGAACAAGAGAAAGTGCTACTTGCTGATATTTTAGTGCAGGTATACCAAACTTTGCAAGTTGTGTATCGTGGATGTCTTGGAGTTTTGATTATTCAAAATGTCAGAAAGACACCTAAGTTGAATAAGCCTAATTGCAAAATGATAGAAACATATAAACCGATCACTCTGGAGAGATTCGTGTTTTTAAAGCGATAAGGTTATAAGGTTTTTATCATGTTAGATTATACGATTAAGGGCCTGGCATGGCCGAGCGCGTTAAGGCGTGCACTCGTAATCCGAGGGTGGCGGGTTCGCGCCCGCGTCGCGCTAAACATGCTTGCCCTCCCAGCCGTGGGGGTGTATAATGTGACGGTCAATCCCACTATTCGTTGGTAAAAGAGTAGCCCAAGAGTTGGCGGTGGGTGGTGATGACTAGCTGCCTTCCCTCTAGTCTTACACTGCTAAATTAGGGACGGCTAGCACAGATAGCCCTCGAGTAGCTTTGTGCGAATTTCCAAAAAAACAAAAAAATTATACGATTATATTTTAGTTTTAGCGCATAGCTGCACAATAGACTTACTGTATTATCAAACTACCCACAAACGTAAAAAAAATGTTAAAATGTAGTTCTGATACATTTCGTTCCATCACGACTTTACACTGGCTTTTTCTTTGTCATGTAACTTGCCAAGGTGAGTGTTCAAAATCATTTTAATGTAACGTACTCAACCTTCTGTAAAGTTTATCGTTCAAAACATGTATAATGCCAACACTATTATAGAAAATAATACGAAGTACAGCAAATGTCCATTTGAAAAACTAAGACTAGTTAGCCATTCCCTCATAGATTTGTTACTTTTTAAACAAAGTCATCTGTGTCTTTGTTTTGTTGCAAATTGTTCTGCATATTGTGAAAGACGTTACTTATATATGTGTTTGAGGGTTTATAATGTAAAAATCGGAGTTCGATATCAGAGTTGGGAGAAGAGCGTATACTAAAATAGTCCATTATGTAGCTCTAAAGTGAAAAATATATAATTTGCGTTGCAGCGCTACCTATGGTGTATTTCCATAAACGTGTTCTGCATATATTTATACATCTGTGTAAATTTGTATAAGCGTGTGTTATGTGTGTTTTCGTATTTCTCTTATACTTACGTTCAAACTCACTTTGTGCCAACCCTGTACACATAACAGTAAAAACGTAGTTACAATCCGTTCTAGTTCATGCAAAACAAAACCTAAAAAAAATGTAAATAATTTTATTCGTTTCTTTATAAAAGAAGAGTATGTAGTAAATATTTTTCTATTTTACTGAAATTATTTTGCTGTCGGTTTCGAAAAACGATTTTACGCTAATGTCACGAATTCAACGTGTAAGTGTTTAGAAGAGTTTCAGTAACCTGACCATATTCCTCTTATTGTAAAAATACATTTGATTTACTGGGGTTGTGATGGGGAATCGAACTCGCGATCCTCAGATTACAACTGGAGTGCCTCAACAACCCGGCCTTATCAGGTCTACTTACCTCTATAAATATCTTGAATTACCACATTAAAGAAAAAAAAAACTTAACATTGTTCAATAAGTTTTGCTTATATGGATAAAAAAAAATGTTATTTTAAATGCCTTTAAAATAAGTCATTTATCAGGCATCAAGTCTTAAAATGCCCAAACAGGCGAACCACGATCATATAAAGGGGTAATATTAGTGGGATATTATGTCACAATTAAGAATCAGGTTCCATGTTATTATGACAAGGTTACTGTTTAATTTAACGCAAAACAGGGACATTTAACAAATCTCAAGACATACCTTACCAATGTTAAAAACGACGCTATGCTAATTTTTAAAATTATCTAAAGACCTTAAGCTTTGATGCAGACTTGACTTTTTTCTTATATCAAACTTTTCAAATAACTGGACCATTCTGGCACCAGTTTACATCATAAAAAATTAAATAAATTATTAGTATTAAAATGGCGGAGTTCTTTTAACGCTGTTTTTTACGGCCGAATTTGCAAGGTTTTACGCTCAAAGGTGCAACCATACGTCAGCTTAGCATATGTTAAATAAAAGATAATTTACAAAAAAGAATGAATAATAAACATATATTTATTTGTAATGCAAATGTATCTTTGGCTGATTTTAAGGCTCTTGCTACTTTTTTTTGTCAAACAATATGTTTTGAATAATCTTTCTATCTAACCCCTACTCCGGCTTTTTTTACTAACTTTATTCATAACTTGGTTTATATTTCGCATATGTTTTTTTTTTTGTCTGGCTAATCATACTGATGCTCTTTGTTTCTGAAAGTACATAGCTTAATATGCCGAATCGGTTCCTGACTTTCTAGAATAAATTATTGAGAAATAAAATTACTCTCTTATTTCAAAACATATATAAAAGTAAATAAACGTGACGGTATCTCAGTCTACAGATTTACAACGCTAAAATCAGGGATTCGATTCCCCTCGATGGATACAGCAGGTAGCTCGATGTGGCTTTGGTATAAGAAAATTTGTTTAGAATTATGCACAAAGCTGCACAATGGGCTATCTGTGCTCTGCCCACCACGGGTATCGAAACCCGGATTTTAGCGTGTAAGTCCGCAGACATACCGCTGAGCCACTGGGGGGCGGTATAAGAAAAAAAACACAAACACATATTAAAGTGCTCGTTTATTTCTGGTTAAATTAGTCAATCTCAGGCTAAAAATGTTCATTTTTTTCTTGCATTAAACTATTTTATTTATTTTAGATTAAAATATTGGCTTAAGCCACATTTAACTTTTCTAAAATTTAGACAAACTAACAGTTTTAAACTTGAAAATAAATGTTCAAACGTAACATTTCCTTTGAAATGAGTTAACGTCATATGGTAGATATGCAGCCTAATTTTAAATAGATTAAGATCTATTCGAGGTGATGTTTTAACACCAGATTGGTAATTTTGGGTAAGTAAAGTTGCTGTTTGAATAATACATTGGTAAGTTGAGATAAAGTTATTCTTTGAATAGATAAAGTTGCTGTTTTAATACTGGGTTGGTAAATTTGGAAAGATAATATTGTTTTAATACTATATTAGTAGGTTTGGAAATACAAGAATGCTGTTTTAATAATAGATTATAAAGTTTGGATAGAAAAAAATTACCGTTTTAAAACCAGATTAATCAGATTAGGTATATAAAGTTGCTGTTTCATACTAGATTTATCAATTTGAATAGATAAAATTGCTGTTTTAACACCAGATTGGTACGTTTGGATATATAAATTTACCTTTTTAACCCGAGATTAATCATGTTGAATAGATAAAGTTGCTATTTTAATATCAGATTGGTAAATCTGGATAAATAAAGTTGCTGTTTTAATACTAGTTAGTCAGTTTGAAAAGACAAAAGTTATTGTTTTAATACTAAAATGGTAGGTTTGAATAGATAACGTTGCTGTTTTAACACTATATTGCTAAGTTTGGTTATATAAAGTTACTGTTTTAATACTATATTGCTAAGTTTGGATGTATAAAGTTACTGTTTTAACACTATATTGGTAAGTTTGGATATATAAAGTTGTAAACATAATTGTCAAAGTTATAAATATTATAGATGTTAGACTAATAAATACATTAGTTTGAAATAATCATAAATACACGCAGTTTCTAACGCATTATGTGTTTAACGTGGAAGAGTTATACTAAAGAAACATAATTTCTATTTGTCTAACTTCCATATACATAAATATAAACGTAGGACTTAAAATACCCATAAGATTATAAATGTAAAAGCTGATTCTTTGACCCGATAGAGACTATAAGGAAAGAGTGATTTATATATCTGAAATGCCGTGTAAATCAAACACCAGTTAGGTTATGGCACAACCATAAATTTGTTACGTCAACCTTGACTCGAAGTTTTGCTTCATGTGGCGGTTTAGCTTTCAACTTCTTTGCCCATGTTTTTATTATTTATTTTTTCATAACCTGTTTAATTGTCTCAAGCATCAGCTATGATGAGGTTGCAACATTAAAATAAATACTACCGACATGACTTCATTCAGATGTGAGGCGACCTTTGTGATTATCTGAAATGCTGTTTAAAAACTCACGAGTAGGTGAGCATTGAAGTTCCAGTCAGTTCTTCGGGATTTTATTCTTACTAAAAAAGATAAAATTAATAAAGCATGGGCTCAACGTCTCCCATGTTTCTTTTAGAAGGCTGGGGAAACTTCATTATTACCGAAAGGATATAGTTAAGCTTAGGAGACTTTCTGAAGATGTTGAGAGGCACATTAATAGCTGGACTAACCACAACATGAAGTGAAACTAATGTCAGTATCAAACAAAAAGACATCCATTCATTACAAAACAAATACGTACATAGTTTAGTACCTGCTGACCACTGATAAAATCTAAACAATGTGTGATTGGCAAAAAAATAATAATTAATCTTTAGACTCCCCTTATAATGGATGTTTTAATAACATTTGAAACTACAACTAGGAACGTAATACAAAATTATGTATATAAATAAAGGCACGTTCAACAGACCGGTATCTCAAGATGCGTGAAATATGACAGTGTTGTAAATAAAGTAACGTAGGATTTTGTTTGTTTGTTTGGAATTAAGCACAAAGTTACACACTGGGCTATCTGTGCTCTGCCCACCACGAGTATCTAAACCCGGTTTATAGCGGTGTGAGTCCATTGAGGGGACAAGTGTGAATAAAAGTATGGAACAGAATGTGAAATCTGTCCGTTAAATAATGCACTAACTTACTGTAAGGTACATCCATACCTAACACTTCTTCGCGAAAGTGAACACTTTGTGCTATATAACGTTTTGCGTAATACATTCTAATGTTATATAAAATGTTTTACCTTTAATTCTAACACTTCTTACAGGTTAACATTTTGTGCTGTGTAATATTTTACGTAATACAGAGTAATATCTAATGTTATATAACATGTTTTACCTTTAATTCTAACACTTCTTACAGGTTAACATTTTGTGCTGTGTAATATTTTACGTAATACAGAGTAATATCTAATGTTATATAACACGTTTTACGTCTACAGTTATGTAACTTGAGATAACACCTTATGTTAAATAGAAGGTGCTACTTATAGTTATGTAGCACAAGTAATGTTTAATACTGTATAAAATGGGTATTACTCGTGTTACACAATAGAACAGTAATGACTTCTTCCCCCATACCTCGCAAAGAACCACGTATTATTTTTCTTTAACTGCAGAAAAAAAAGCCTTTCAGACCTTCGAAATAGTTGACTGATTAATCAACTGGAAACATTTGCATACGTGTAATATTACATTCTTCTTTATAATATCCTTCCCTGAAAATAAAATAGCTTCTTGACAGTGACATATTAACCAAAAACTGGTACCGGTAACATCAGACCTAGGGCGGGGCTTCTCAGAGTTCCTGAATAAATGAGAACTTGTTTACTATATGCTAAGGATTTGTTTCGTGTATCTTATAACATAAACATCCGTTTGATGTATCTTATAACATATTCAACTATTTCTGGAGATAATTAATATTTACACAAATGTAAGTAACAGCACGGCAAGGTAACGCTGACCGTCCATTTTTCTTAGTTACTTCGACATCTTGAAGTAATTTCTCAAACAATTCCATCGCATGTGAGTTTGATAACTTGTCATACATTTCCAGTAAAATAATTATCAGTAATCCTTCACGTTATTCAAGGAGGTGTTTAAAATCTTTTTACCCTTTCTTAGTACTGTAAAAAACAAGTGTTAGAAATCCTTCACGTTATCCAAGGAGATGTTTAAAATCTTATTATACTTTCTTAGTACAATGAAAACAAGTGTTAGAAATCCTTCACGTTATCCAAGGAGGTGTTTAAAATATTATTTCACTTTCTTAGTGAAAACAAGTGTTAGTAATCCTTCACGTTAACCAAGGAGGTGTTTAAAATCTTATTACGCTTTCGTAGTACTATGAAAACAAGTGTTAGTAATCCTTCACGTTAACCAAGGAAGTGTTTAAAATCTCATTACACTTTCTTAGTACTGTGAAAACAAGTGTTTGTAATCCTTCACGTTAACCAAGGGGGTGTTTAAAATCTTATCACACTTTTTAGTACTGTGAAAACAAGTGTTAGTAATCCTTCACGTTATCCAAGGAGGTGTTTAAAATATTATTTCACTTTCTTAGTGAAAACAAGTGTTAGTAATCCTTCACGTTAACCAAGGAGGTGTTTAAAATCTTATTACGCTTTCGTAGTACTATGAAAACAAGTGTTAGTAATCCTTCACGTTAACCAAGGAGGTGTTTAAAATCTCATTACACTTTCTTAGTACTGTGAAAACAAGTGTTTGTAATCCTTCACGTTAACCAAGGGGGTGTTTAAAATCTTATCACACTTTTTAGTACTGTGAAAACAAGTGTTAGTAATCCTTCACGTTAACCAAAGAGGTGTTTAAAATCTTATTACCCTTTCTTAGTACTGTGAAAAGAAGTTTTAGTAATCCTTCACGTTAACCAAGGTGTTTAAAATGTTATTACACTTTCTTAATACTGTGAAAACAATGACCAGTAAAGTTTAGCTATTGTGGTTACGTCATAGCTTTTATAAATAGCTATAGATAAAGTATTTTCTTTATTTATTTTAATATTATGCATCTATATGTAAACCTGGAAGTTTAAGTTGTAGCAATATGACTGTTTATAGAAAATGTAGACCTATATGACAAAAAAATGTTTGTAACATTCGAAATGCTTCTTTTGACGCGGCTTACGCGTAAGTTTGTTTGTTACTTTGATCACCAAATAACTGAAGAAGTTATAAAATTATGTTGAAAAAATTTTTCAGTTGACTTTTCTATTCCTAAACATCAAAGCAAATTTCGAATCAGATTACACATGAACGTCAAAAGCGTCTCAGAATGAAGAAAACACGTGTTAGTTTTTCGAATTCAAATTAAGCTACCAGACTACAGTGGTATGATGGTCGTGCACAAATTACAGTCATCATTCTTGCGTTGAACTTTCAGACTCTAACCTCTTCTACATCAGCAGCATCACAAAAATATTTCTTGTCCCAAGTATGGAATGTTCTCATGCGATCACACGACTACACGCCACTGACATCCGTAAGAGCTTATGAAGTAAAATCATGGCCCGTAAATAATTTCCTGTAGTAAAAGGCATACAAGTCAACTAATAAAGAAAAAACAGATTAGCTGAAATTTCGACTTAAGAAAACGTTGTTATGGTACACTTCATGAGTTAAAATATTTATGGGAGCTTGTTTCCGAACAGCAGAGAGCCTAAATGACGTTTTTAAATATTTTTTATATTGTTTCTCTAATCAGCGGTAAGACTAATTACAGGCTGTCAAATCGCCAACCTGTCTCATTCTTGTTTTAATTACAATTTAAAAAAAATAAATTCAGATAATTTCACTAGAACTTTCAGTTATTAAAATGTAGTGCGACACATCGTGATGAGAAAATTGAGCAATATTTATGTATTCTTAGCCGAGTGGAACATTCACTGTCCTGTTTGTTTGAGCACAACGGCATTATCTCAAAATGGTTTCTCCTCAGCTGCAATCAGAAAATTGCTTAAAATTGGTAAGCATTAAAGGAAACACTAATCTGAGATTTTATTTTAGAAGATAATTAAAAAATATGGTCGCAGCCTATAAGTCTCTGCCAAGCGTTTTTTTATTTACTATTTACTCCTTGAGCACAGCCAGGAAAAAACAGAATCTCTAAGTGCCCTGAAGGTTCATAACATTTTTATATAAGATTTTATTTTAGAAGACAACTTTCGTGTTTTTTTATTGCAAAGCCACATCGGGCTATCTGCTGAGCCCACCGAGGGGAATCGAACCCCTGATTTTAGCGTTGTAAATCCGTGGACATACCGCTGTACTAGCGGTGGGCAAGAAGACAATTGAAAAATACAGTGACAATCTATGAGTCTCGGCCAAGCGTTTTTGAACTACGGTTTACTCCTTATGAGCCAGCATGGCCAAGTGGCTAGGGAGCTTCATTCGTAATCTGATGAAAGTGGGTTCGAATCACCGTCGCACCAAACATGCTCACCCTTTCAGCATGTTTATAACGCAACCACACTAAAAGTAGCATTGTAATTCGTTGAAAGAAGAGTAGCTCAAGAGTTGGCGGTGGGTGACGATGACTATCTGCCTTCCCTCTTGCCTTATACTACTGAATTAGGGAGACCTAGAGCAGATAACCCTGGTGTAGGTTTGCGCAAAATTCAAAAACAAACAAACCATAACTTTGGTTTTAAAAAATTCCAATTTGCATGTTTTTTTCAGAGAATGTAACTTCATTTTCGAGTATCTTTGTGAAACCATTATTAATTTTTTAACATATATATATAAATATTAAACAGGAAAAACGAAAAATTCCAACATGTGAGTCTAATCAAATGCCAGCTTTAAATAATTAAGAAATCGCGATCAACAGACGATTGTCAATTTGTAAGCCTGATTGAAAATACATTTCCAATGTGGGATTTTGTATTAATTAACATTCCGGGCCTGTAAGACTGATTTAGGAGACGTTTTTAACTTGAAAGTTTGAATGAAAGACAAATTCAGTATGTGATTCCATTCGAGAAAACAGTTTCAGTATGGGATTGTATTTGTAAAAACTAATTCCAAGTTACAGATCCGGTTAATAACTCATTTTCAGTACCGGATTATGGTTTTCAAAACTAATTCCAGTCTACAGTTACGATTAATAAATCAGTTTTAATGTGGTATTCTAGCTGAAAGAGTAATCACTATTTGTGGATCTGATTGAGAAATTAATAAAATTATTTATCTGATTGTAAAACTATTACCGCTACAGAAGTCTAAAAAATCTGATTGAAATAAAGTGTCGTCGTGACAGTTTTAACATCATCTGTGGATCTGATTCAGAAACTGAATATGGTTAAATTATCTGTAAATTGGACACACATAAGTCAAGCAGAATTAAGTTTTCACAGACTGAAAACACGTAAGGAAAGTCAAGAGACTGGTTTGTCTGAAGTTAATTACAAAGCTACACAATAGTGTATCTGTGTTCTGTCCACTACAGGTATCGAAACCCAGATTCTAGAGTTGTAATTCTGCAGACATACCGCTGTTTCACTGGGGAGGGCAAGTCCAGTAATATCGCGTTGTTTATACTCCAGTCGAGTATTAACTCGTCCACTGATTTGGTACAAATATAAATAAAAAAGTTAACATCTTGTTATCTTCGGTGCTTTAACATACAACATAATTCTTTTTTTTTTATCTTTTAACAACCACACGCGTAATTTATTACACAGTTGGTGTAAATATAGTCGAACATTAATTTTCCTGCTGATTTAGCACACATATAGTCATATATTAAGTTTTCCACTGATGTTATACACATATATTCGCATATTAAGCTCTAGAATGATTGTGCACGCATACACTCAAGCAGTTTTAGACCTTTTACCACAAACAATATCAACAGATCACACTACAACTGGTCATCAGCTTTTCAGTGTGTTAGAATACATAAGATAATTTATAGCACAAGGTGCATAAAGTTTAGAGATAATATATGTATTTTATTTAAATTTGTGTGAAAACGTTAACAACAAAGTACATTCGTTGTGTTAACCCGTTATCAAACCAAGTATAAAAATGCCCATTTAGTGAATCATTTGAAAAGACACTCCACACAAATATTCGTCTTTCATTATTTACAGCTCTTAATATTTTTGACAACAGGCCCCATTTTTTTAAAATGCTAAAGTTTTTAATAATTCACTTTACTTGTGCTTCAATGTTTCGTTTCTTTGTTTCAGACGATTAGTGCCACGCTACAGAAAGGACAACTATGCATAGTTGTTCTTAACTTAGAATTGAAATACTAGAAATACTAAGGAAAATGCAATCAAACAACAGCGACTTGTCTATGGGAGAGTGGAAACCGATCATCGCTTACCCAAGACTCCAAACTTCGAAGCGCTTTTCGGAAGCAACTGGACGCGAAGCCCAGATATTCAATTCAGATTTCCAGATTGAATATGGACGTCTAGCACATTTGCGGCTTGTGATTCTTTTATAATCAAATTTATATTGTTTTATTTGTTATTGTGCTATAATATTTGCTAACTACATTATGGTTATTTCCGAATTTAAATTATTGTTCTGGTTGAGTTCCCCCCTTCTTTTTTCTTTGGCTATTATATCTATTTGGCGATTCTCATTTTTTTTACCAATTTCTAACATTAATGTTTCCAAGTATTGTTCTAGCTGTATATTACTTGTATTAATCTATCTTCACGGTATGTCGTTCGTAAACTGCGCTGTTAATAAAATAAGTGTATTCTGACACGTTCGGCATCAGTAAATAATTATTCCCTTTTTTTTCTTTATAAATATCTTTATCTTATCCAGAATGGTTAAATATAGCAATGGTTCGTTCAGAGCGTTCTAAGCAAATATTGTTTAATATACAACAAGCGTTCTAAGCAAGTATTGTTTTACATATATCAAGTGTTCGAAGCAAGTATTGTTTTATATATATCAAGTGTTCTAAGCAAGTATTGTTTTATATATATCAACCGTTTTGGGCAAATATTATTATATATATATATATATCAAGTGTTAAATATAACAAGTATTCTAAACAAGTATTGTTAAATATAACAAGTATTCTAAACAAGTGCTACTCATTGACTTCAAACAAAATATCCTTGGTTGTTAGATGTCAGTAATTTCAGGTATTTTAGTTTATTATCTACAAATCAAGTTTTACATTTCACTTCATTCTGATGATATTGTATTACATTTCACTTCATTCTGATGATATTGTATTTGGTTTCAAAACAACGTTTTCATGAAACGAGTTTTGATTTTAAAATCATAATTAGTTTCAGAGTTCGATATTAATTCTGAAATTTTATCTTAACTTTCCAAAACACAACACGTGTGTTAATTACTGATTTTGTCTCTTGGTAAATAACCATGAACCTACGCAATGAATGATCTATGCTGTGCCCACACGGGTATCGAAAACTGGTTTTCATCCTTCTCTTGTTCATTTTATTTGTTTGTTTCTGAATTTTGCGCAAAGCTACACGAGGGTTATCTGCGCTAGGTGTTCCTAACTCAGCAGTGTAAGACCCACCGCCAATTCTTGGGCTACTCTTTTACCGACGAGTGGTGGGACTAACTATCACGGCCCGGCGTGGTCACGTGGTTAAGGCACTCGCTTCGTAATCCGAAATTCGCGGGTTCGAATCCACTTCATACCAAACATGCTCGACCTTTCAGAGGTGGGGAAATTATAAAGTGACGGTCCATCCCAGTATTCGTTTGTGTGTTTTTTAATAGCAAAACCAAACTTGACTGTCACATTATAACATCCCCAGTTGAAAAAGTGAGCATGTTTGGTGTGATGAGAATTCGAATCCCCGACCCTCTGATTACGAGTCAAACACCCTAACCACCTGGTCATGCCGGGGCACATTTATCGTAATAAGCTTTCAGACGTACCCCTCAGCCACCGCACTGAGGAACCTCATTACTGAGAGACGACACACATTTAGGTAAAACAAACTTCAAACGTTTTGCTATGATATTTACAGACATTTCAAACCTTGTGACTCAGTCATTACTTACATATTGTTATAAATGGAAAAGCTATATAACAATATGAACTTATGATGATCTATTGAAAAGATATTTAAACTATTTTTGAAACAGTTTTATCCATCCATTCATAGAAAAGCTACCTGATGTCTCCGTTTGTGTGATTATTTGTATACAATTTAATTTTGAGTTTTAACCAACCGTTAACGAGACCTATATCATCAAGAAACATCTAATAGATTTTATTTTTCTGTAACATGTTCGACTTTTATTCTTCTTTGAACTATATTTTTTGTTCTTTCTATTCGTTTTATGAATAGTTGTTATTGCGTATTGTTATTAATATAAAATCCAACGATGCGAAATGTTTTCAATATCAATGCCTTATTCATCATTATGGCATCATCATCTCTTTCCAAAGGACCCGGTATGGCCAGGTGAGTTAAGGCAATCATCATCATCTCTTTCCAAAGGACCCGGTATGGCCAGGTGAGTTAAGGCAATCATCATCATCTCTTTCCAAAGGACCCGGTATGGCCAGGTGAGTTAAGGCATGCGATTCGTAATTTGAGGGTCGCGGGTTCGCATCGCCGTCGCGCCAAACATGCTCGCCCTTTCAGCCGTGGGGGCGTTATAATGGTACGGTCAACCCTACTATTCGTTGGTAAAACAGTAGCCCAAGAGTTGGCGGTGAGTGGTGATGACTAGCTGCATTCCCTCTCGTATAACACTGCTAAATTAGGGACGGCTAGCGCAGATAGCCCTCTAGTAGCTTTGGGCGAAATTCAAAAACAAAATAAAAAAAACAAACTCTTTCCAAAGATTTTGGAATATTAAAATGTTTACATTTCAGTGAAACTATAGAAAAAACAAATCTAACCAATAATAGTTATATAATAGCAGTCAGCCCTGGAACTACTATTTTGATTACTATTGAGCGTTTTGTAATTGCAGTACAGTCACTAAATACTTTGGTCTAATGAAGCTTATGAAAGAAGGCAGAAGAAAGTGTTTTATCAACAATTTCATCCTCTAGACGTCTACACTATCCATTAACTCATCTTGTTTACATCGTAACATTTCTCAAGCAACTACGTCTATCACTTAGTATTTAATGTTGTTGCAAGGTATTGGTTGGCTGGTTTAATTTGAATTTCTCACAAAACTACACGAGGAATATCTGAGCCTGCCGTCCATAATTTAGCAATGATAGATTAGAGGGAAGGCATTTAATCAACACCACCCACCGCCGACTTTTGGGCTACTTCTTTACTGACGAATAGTGGCTTGGCCGTGACGTTATAACGTCCTCCGGGCTGAAAGAACGAATATGTTCAGCAACGATTATTCGAACACAGTTTGCGAATAGGATAAAGTGTCGGTGCCGGAAACATGGACGCTTGATATACATACAGTTGTAAGTCTTTTCGCAAACTAGGTTAACATGTGGTTTAAATATTACACTTTTTTTTTCTTCTCACAGGCCTATTTGACATCATTCTTTCGCCTTCTTACGTAAGTGGAATAAGACAGAGCTGCAAAACCCTAGGCTCGGCATCATTAAGAATAATGACATCTAGCGCAAAATTTAAAGAAAGCTTAACCAACTAACTTTATCGTTTATTTATTAATGATTTCGCTTCCTACAGCACAATTCTTTATAGCCTTTCATTTATATAAAACGGTTTTTGTTGTTTGCTTATATTGTAGTAAACCCATTTGTCTATGAGCACTTGTTCAGCGGGCCCTTCTGACACAACATATTTATGAAGTGGACTGGCATGTTCGTTTTTATCAGCTTTCTTTCTTCCCGTCCTCATGGAGCTATGATTTTCAGTGATGCATGTTACCCATGTGGGGCATGAAAACACATAAATTGTCCAAGCATCCCTAGGCAAACCATACGGTCACGCCTTCTATGTTAGACTGTAAAGTATTATCTTAACTGCTTCATAGTTAATGGCTTTACATTAGATGCTGGCAGGTAGACATGCATTCTAAGGTAAAGTTAAGGGGTCTGAATACAACATGCTTTGTAACAGTCACATGGCCTCCAGGAGAATGGAATATTGTGGTTTTGAAATATTGCTTTCTTATAATTATTTTACTTTAAAAATCCGATTATTATCACAGAAATTTTATTGCTCCATTAACAAGAACTTAAAGCTTTTATTTGTCTCCTTGTGCGTGGACATACTTCACCTATATCCGCAAGCCACAACAGTGGATTTATGTTTTACTATCATTCCCATATTCTAGAAGGATAGTCTACACTCTTATCTCAAAACAGTTAATGATACAACAATTCCAGGAACATACAACTTAAACATTGTGCCTTCCCATAGTTTCTGAAATCATATAGGTATGGAGAGATAAAAGTTAACTTCTCTCTGACATTAAACAAAAAACTAATTTCGTATTATGTCACTTCTGCTTACTAGTTCATCACAAGACTGTCCAAACCATTCCTAATAACTTGATCCTTGAGCAACCTACTATTCCACCATTCTGGCACCAAACATGCTCGCCCTTTCAGCCGTGGAGGCGTTATAATGTGACAGTCAATTCCACTATTCATTGGAAAAAAAAGTAGCTCAAGAGTTGGCGGTGAGTGGTGATGATTAGCTGCCTTTCCTCTAGTCTTATACTGCTAAATTAGTGACATCTAGCGCAGATAGCCCTAGTGTAGCTTTGCGCGAAATTAGCACCAAACCAAACCTACGTCTTCCTCCTTCTCTGTTTTCCACCTGGGGGTAAATAACAAATCACGTCTGTAGCTTTGAACTTTTAACTCGCAAAACCAATCAGGTGGTATAACTGGTTGTAAGTTCTTGCAGTAATTAGGACGTGAAATTTTGATCTGTCACCATGAAATGTATTTATCCATCACGTCTCAATCTGTGAGTGGTGTGTGCCAGGTTTGCTAATCCAACTAACTCTTTATTGTTCACTGATAATCAGATGGAAACAATAAAAGAAAATTAAAATAGGCCGCACCGAACACTTTAAATACGGACTCAGTGGTGTGTTTCACTCTCCACGCCATGCATACTCACTACCGAAACGACGTTAAACAAAATCAGCTACGGCTACTGAAGTAAATAAAATTGTGGCTCCATCTGTTATCCAGCTATTGTACTTTACAAAAAATTTAAAGTTGTCCACAAATTAGCCTTTTCTTTTCGTCGAGACGCACAGTTCTAGTATTCATCCATTTGAATATTTTACCACATATTAAGGCAGTATCATGTGTTTCACATTTCGATGTGACTGATTTTGTAAAGACAATATCTTAAACCAAAAGTCGACTTACAAAACAACTTTTGAAAGTTATTACTCCAAGTGTTACCAATTTGCAAGATACAAATACAGGTGCATTGAACATTCTGTCCATAACTCACTCTAGAAAACAGTTAATTCTGTGTAAAATTTAGATCCAGTTTTATTGCAAAACATTAGTTTGGAAATTTTACATATAAGAACGTAGGAGTGACTACATGTTCTTCGAGGATTTGAAGCCGACTTGAACTTGAACCTACGTTAGCTAACCAGTAAATTATCTTAATTCCAGTCGTGTTCATAATAAAAAACATAACGTTTCATTGTTTCTGGATTTTATCCAACAAAACCTAAGCAAACTGATTGCGATCTTCGAACAAGTCCGTGTGCATGAGGTTAATATTATCTTAGAAGCAACATCTACAAATGCCACTTCATAAAAAATATAAATATACATTAAAAAGTGGTTCCATAAGGTATTAGCTTCTCTCCAGGAGCACTAGCAGAAATAAATCAATGACAGCACCACCCGCTGAGAATATACAGCTGTCCTAACTTCCAAACTCCCCTTATCAAACGACGTGCCAAACGTAGTTTTGACACTTGTTTCTAGCTGGTTTTGTTTCTTTGTTTGTTTCAGACTTTTATTCACGCAAGCGTGCCAGAGTAGTTGTTTGCGTATAAATGTTTGAAACTGTGAACTGATAGACTAGAGACAAGATAAATATTAAATAGCACCCACCAGCCAACTCTTGGGCTATTCTTCAACAGTGGAAATTTGATTCTCGTTCTTAAAGCGTACCAATATCTCCAATATGTGGAGAGTACTTTTGGGGTAGCGGGTTGCGTACAATAAAATCTCGAATTCACAGTTTCAGCCTGCTAACCACCAAGTAACTACCAGTCTGTTTCAAGCTAGACATGTGTTAGATGGCTAGTGATGAGTCACTAATCTAGTTTTCTTTCCACTTCACAGAAACATGAATAGCAAATTCTCTGAGAGTTGCCTGGGATGGCCTGGTAGTTGTGTTCAACTCGTAATTTGTGAGTTGCAGGTTGAACTTCCTTCACCAAACGCGCTCTTCTTTTCAGCTATGGGTACTTTACAATGTAGCAATCAATCCCACTTTTCCTCAGTAAAGAGTAGTGTAAGAGTGGCATTGATTAGTTGCATTTCTTCTAATATGTTACTTTTAAATCAGAATCAGCTAACGCAGACAGCCTTTGAGTAAATTTATGCAAAATTCAACAGAGAAATATTTAAATTAATCAATTTAATTAGCCAATGAAAGCAAAAAAATTGAAGCGTTACGTACTATATATAACCTTTTTTATACTTCTGAAACAATGAGAGAAAAAAGTAACTAAACGATAAACCTTCAATATTAAAATCACATAGCAGTCGTGTTCCAGTGAAATATGTTGATTTTTCAAGGAATGTGTCCCAAAAACTTGGCAAAAGTTTTAAACGTTCTATTATCTAAAACTTTTCAAACTCCTCAAATACATTAGATAAATAAACCAAATAAAAACTTGTTTGTTTGTTTATTTTTGAATTTCGTACCAACCTACTCGAGGGCTATCTGTGCTAGCCGTCCCTAATTTAGCAGTGTAAGACTAGAGAGAAGGCAGTTAGTCATCACCACCCACCGCCAACTCTGGGACTACTCTTTTACCAATGAATAGTGGGACTGACCGTCACATTATAACGCTCCCACGGCTGAAAGGGCGAGAATGTTTTGTGAAACCGGAACCAAAGTAAAACACTGTGAAAGCTGTGTTCGAGTAAAAGGAGACATTTTTTTCATATTTATTCTCTTGTTTCGGCTGCATTCTACAGAGTACTTTGCACCAAAACATAAAAAAAACGTATATTCCAATTTCGAAAGTCGTAAGTATGTTAAAATCGAAAAGCGTTAAAGCAAGCACACACACACACACAACACACACGAACGCAATTACGTTGCTCTAAAACTCAGCAAACAGAGCCCTAAATAATTTAAGGTAAAACTCATATGAAGTAATTTATTTCGACTACCATCACGTTTTAAAAGTGTTTTTTTTTATTTTTAATGCTTTTGGCTCAATTACCGAAACCTTCCACAGTTGCGACACGTTTAACAAACAACAAAATTCGAATCCGTTAAATCCTGTTGTTTACTAAATATCACGCACCTGTAAAAGGCTTAGGTAGTTCAGCCGAAAGCTAATGCGTTAAAAATTCAGAAAAAACATCGTTGTCGTTCTCATAAATTACTTAATACAGATATGAGAACTCAAGTTAAAAGCCTGAAAAATTGAATATAAACTTGGATGAGGAATTATAGTATAAAACTTACTTGTGTAATCTTTCAAAGATGGATTTTATTAGCAAACATAGGCCCGGCATGGCCAGGTGGTTAAGGCGTTCAACTCGTAATCCGATGGCCATGGGTTCTAATCCTCGTCACACCAAACATGCTCGCGCTTTCAGCATTGGTGGTTTTATAAAGTTATGGTATATCCCACTATCCGTTGGTAAAAGAGCATTCCAAGAGTTGGCGGTGGGTGATGATGACTAGCTGCTTTCCCTCTAGTTTTACATTGCTAAATTAGGGACAGCTAGCGCAGATAGCTCTCGAGTACCTTTGCGTGAAATTCAAAAACAAACAAACAAGTACCAAATGTAATATAAACTTAGCCCCTGTTAGGCTTACTTCGTGTTTGCAATGACACTTCATAGTAAGCATCCTCAAGAAGTATTTTGTTTGTTTAAAAGAAGGTCAGACGAAATATCATTGTTCATTTAAAAGATTTAAACGGGTTTCATCAACCTATTTTCGAAACTCGTTGGAAAACAAAGTTTTGATCTGCTAATTCAAGTTTGGTAAAAATTTACGCTACCGGGTGGACGAAGACTATCAAAACCTTTCAGAAGGCGTCTTTTATTTCGTTAAAATGGTTTGGAGAGATATAAACCTCCACAAGTTTTGACATAAGGTCCACAACCTGTAAAAAACATATAAGCAATATTCATACTATGTCGTAAGCTCAGCATAGCCAGGTAAATTAGAACGATCGACTCGTAATCTCAGGGTCATGGGTTGGAATCCCCGTCACACTAAACGTGCTCGCCCATTCACTCGTTATAGCGTTATAACGAGTGGGTGAATTCCACTATTTGTTGAAAAAAAAGAGTAGCCCAAGAGTTGGTGGTGAGTGGTAATAACTAGCTGCTTTCTCTTTGTTAAATTATGGACTGATAGCGCAGATAGCCCTAGTGTAACTTTATGCGAAATTCGAAAAATAAACGTAAGAAAATACTCCATCGAATATCAAATTTGCCACTAAAGCTGAAATATGGAATTATTAATTTTTTCCTTGAACGTCTTGTTGTTGAGTCTAAAGTTTGAGTAAGTTTGACCCATTCTCCACTTTCGTCTGTGACACATTACAAATATTACAATCAATCCTCTATTCGCTTAAGAGTTGTCTTGTAGACGGTGTGTGATAGTCGCTGATTTCTTTTTGTTTTTCTCATTAGTTCTAAATAAGTGACAATCTCCAACTTGACGGATTATTCTGTCTGTCACATAAGTTGCCATTCAAAGATAAAATGTCAGATACAAAATTTCGTCTGGTCAATAATTATAAATAGGTAAGTAAACTACAGAGCCCAAGTATTACAATAATAACAAATAACTTTCAGATTAGATTTGTAAACGCAAAGAAGATAGGCAATAACCTAAATGAATAAACAAAGAAGTTAGGATTAGTTACAAAAGCCCCTCGCTAGTACAGCGATAAATCTACGTATTTACAACGTTAAAATGAGGGGTGCGATTCCCCTCAGTAGGCTCAGTAACATAGCCTGATGTAGTTTTGATATAAGAAAAACACACCCTTGTTACAAAAATTAGATAGCGTGACAAACAAAAAGACAACATAATACTGCATGTAAACGTAACATAAAATAAGGGACACATTAATTAAAATCGTTATATTGAGAATGTGACCATAAAGTGCTATGTTTATTTTGCAGTACCATCGTTGGAAAAGGTAAAAATTGGAGAACCCATCTACCTGCATAAGAGAAACTAGCTTATCCAGTAAGAATTAATTTATAAATTTTGCCACCAGGAGGTGTACTTGTACACTAAATATTAAATAGTGTGTTCTCCCCCCTTCTCAAACAAATCATCCAGTCTTGGAATAATGTTTAAAAAAACATGATTGCAATATGTTTTCTAAAATGTGAGCGACTTCGGATCGTATTGCATCCTTCGGGATAAATAGTGATCAAATAGCATCCAGAATCTAACAGGACGACCCTTAATGTAAGCCCCTTAACAAGTAATATACCGAGAAAAGATCTGCTCCTCCTTTGTGGTCGTTGCTATAGATGACACCTAAAGCTTTATTTCTTTTCATTTGGTTAATCATTCGAGTTGTAGTTGAAATTACCGCCCTTGGTGACAAAATTTATAAGTTTTTGTTTTGTTTTTTATGGATACGCGATTTAATAATCAATCTTCACCATACTAGACACAAACATGTAGCTCGAGGTCTGCAGCAAATACTTAATTGTATTTCTGTTTCCTTTGGGCTGTTATAGATGGGTTTGTATGTCATAAAGGCCCGGCATGGCCAGATGAGTTAAGGCGTTCGATTCGTAATCCAAGAGTCGCAGGTTCGAATCTTCGTCACACCAAACATGTTAGTTCTTTCAGCCGTGAGGGCGTTATAATGTTAGGCCAATCCCACTATTTATTGGTAAAAGAGTAGCCCAGGAGTTGGCAGTGGATGGTGATGACTAGCTGCCATTCCTCTAGTCTTACACTGCTCAATTAGGGACGAATAGCGCAGATAGCCCTCGTGTAGCTTTGCGCGAAATTCAGAAACAAGCAAACGTCTTAGCTACTTAATTAATTATCAATATTTCATTAATATGTCAAAGTATCTGCTAAATCTGTCTATCTGTATACATAGAAAAATGTTTTAAAATCGAATCTAGTAAGCAATAATATAAACGTACCCAGTAAAAATATATAAAGTATCTTAGAACTGGATATATACATACGATAAATGTTTTTCCCCATTTTTTGTTGTTTCTTTTCATACATTTTAACAGCCAATCGACATGGTAAACACGTGTGTAGGTATTAGTTATACATCAACAAACACATGACGCGAGTGTAGAAACACCATGGCGACTAGTGCTAGCCGGCTTTCTCGGGGATCTCTTATCGACGGAATTATAACAGGAAAAAATCGTTTGTCTTCATTGTTTGGCCCTGCTCTACAGCTAGGTGACATGTGCTGGGGATAGTTACCGAAATGGGAATCGAATTCCACAAATCTTCCATAAACCCAGCCTCTCCCATCCTCACACACATACATAGAACAAACCACTGACGGAGATACTGGTGTCGGAGCATAGATATAATGTGTCGGAGGAGTTGGGGTGATTACAAAAATAAGAGCAATCAAGATTGAGGGAAATCTCTGATACGCTAATGCACATTCGTCTATTTTATTTCTCATCTATTAGCATCTGATTCTTAAACATAAACATCAAAATGCGAGTCTTATCGGCCAAGCTAACAACACCAGTATTGGGAAGTTTGTATATATACAGATATCTATTCAATCAAACCATTACAAAGAGCCGTACAGTTGTTTATAACTTTTGTGCGTTAGCGTAAATCGAGTCTTAATGTACGGCCAATAGCTTTATCGGTATTGAAAAGAGCGTTTAAAGTTTATAAAATTCGAAGAGAGATAACTCAAATAGCATTAGTAACGGAACCACACTGAAGTGTTTAAAATCATTGAAAAGAAGAAAAAAAAATATTTTGGCCAACGTTTCGGGCCAAAGAGTCTATCACAGCCCTGATGAATGTTCACCACACTAATTTTCTTTATCCAAGAGGCAATTATCAATCCCACCTTTTGTGTACTCTTTACGGACTTTTAACTGTCTAATCTGATTTTATTCAGGCCTGGCAAAATATGAGTCGCAAATCCGGATTCCCATCCCACCAACGTGCCCGCTCTTTCACCTGTGGGGTCGTTATAAAGTACGATCCATCCTACTATTCATTGGTAAAAGAGTAGCTCAAGAGCTGGTGTTGAGGAGTGATTATTAGTTACCTTCCCTCCACTCTTTCACTGCTAAATTAGAGACAGCTAGTGCAGACAACTCTCGTGTAACTTTGCACGAAATTAAACAAAAGCAAACCTGATTTAATTAACGCTTGATACGTCTGATCAATGTTGTAGATTACTTCAAAAGTGTTAGTTGTAATAGTACGCTAAAGAGTGACAACCATCATTTCTCTAATCTGGTGGATCTACAGTTTAGATGATAAATGTTTTACAAAAGAAATGTATATATCGCAGATGGTAAAGTTATGTGTCTTACATCGTTCTGCTCTAAGTAATAAAACAACCAGATCTTAGTTCGATAAGTTTCTACACAGCTGGCAAAGCTTAATGTTGCTATTCTGGAGAAATTCAGTATAGTCTAAGAAAAGCCACCCAGATCTTTTGTGAGGGTTCCGGCATCTCAGTTATGTATGCAATACTGTATGAAAAACCCTGTTTCTCGAAGTGTTATTATCGGCTGATAACATCTATCGTATCCTCCACGTGCTATCTAATTTTTACATACATATATCTTGTAACGCAGCTCCACGTTTCTCAACAAAATGGAACACTTCGCTTGGAAAAACCGTCTCAGCTCTGGCTCATCGCTTCCAGAGGAGAAATATATTGTTAAACTAGGGCCAAATGCAAATTCTTGTCGTTCTCTACACCTGCGACCAGAGACATTTTACCCAGTGTTCAGTGGGGGTGCCCGACCATGTGGGTATTTTTATCTCTCGGCTGCTTGTCTAATGATGCATACAGAACAAGTCATTGTGAAACGTTATAGGGGGGAAAAAGTGTTTACACATTGTACTAGTGTGTTTAACTTATGCATATATATATATATATATAAGCTCTTGTATCAGAATTTGAAACTGATAGAACTATCTCTTTCGCGCACGCTGCAGTATGTGCTACAAAGTTCCAGACGTAGAAACAGCGTACACGAGAAAATAACTTATACTCTGTAAACTCTCTGAACCATTATACGCTTATTAAAACTGACAAGCGAGTTTTGCAGATCCACCTAGCATGTATTAACTTGTGCTATTCAAATAAATACTCTTTTATCTCGCGCATCAACTCCCACCCACTGTCAACCCCTCTGACTCCTTCCTGCTATCAGGGGAGATGCTGCTGCATTGAGCTCCTGATGTAAAAATAGTTTACATTCATTTAAATTTCATCGAGTTTCTGGACTTTCAAACCGGCATTATCTAGTTTTGATGAAGTTTAGACTTTACAAATAACGTTATTTACATCCTAACACGCAAAAAAAGAGTGAATATTGTCCTCTTTGTATGTAGCATTAAAGTCTGGTGAATACATCCAGAAAGTAAAACCGTTCATCTGTGCGGTGACGCTTGATAGATTGATTTAGTTACCCGGGGGAAATAACAGAATTTTACAGCTAAACTTAAATGGAAACCTGAACAAAAGCATTTCAAACCTTTTAAATACCGAAAGCTCTTATATCCTAAACCTGTCATTTGGTGTACAGAGAGTACAACAGTTACTGGCAACAAATAGCTTAACCCTCAAATTCCGACATGTACTTCCAATAAGTTCCATATATTACGTCATGATTTTGCCCATAACAACACTCAAGTGAAAAACTAACCAAATACGGAAAAGTGAAATTACTTATTTTTCTATTTAGAATACAAATACAATAAATCATTTCACAAAATGGAATTAATTGCAATAGTGGTTTTATTGTTAAATATTTTGTGTAACACATACATGATTATAAACCTCTAATTACTAAAGTAATGAGCCAACATAAACAATTCAGAGCGTAAATAGTTGAGAAACACGTGTTTAAAAATCCACTCGGTCCATATGGAATCCCATCTACAATTTCAAGGTTAAATTACACCATAAAGTAATCATAAATGGAAAATAGGAGTTCAAGGTGAATACACTTTAGCAACGGGGGAAAAAAAAGCGGGGACATGTACTGAGCAAATTCATTAACAGCTTGACAGATGAAAAATAAGTTGAACTAAAAACGTGGATTTCGGAAACGTTTCACAAGACAGATATTAGTTAAAATATATTAGTCACGTGCTACGAGCTACACCCTAATCGTATCATATGTATAAGCTACACCCTGAAAACGAAGGTATATTGTATAATCTTTATCCGAAGCACGCGTATGTTTCCTGAACTTCATCAGAAACAAACAAATAACTTTCTTCATAAATCGGATACATTGTACATTTGTTTACCATGCACATGAGATTGTTAATTGACAGATGCTGGATAAAGTGCATAAAAAAAGCGAAAAACATTCAACATGCTACAAGAAGTTGCAAAAAAACAGGAGAATTCTGAAAAAAAACTAATAATTTTGTAAAGCGTTTTACTTAAATGCACACACACTTTTATTTGTCTTGAATGAAGTTTAAAAACAGACAAGTTTGCTCGGTAGTTTAATGCTTTATTTCTTTGTCTAGTATGACCAGAAAGACCAACTAACTTCCAACACCACTCTGTCTTCAAATATCCTGATACTATTAGCCACATCATCTGGAAATAGAAAGCAACACCTGTTTAACGACCAACTGCTGCGCTTTATCGTATTATCAGTTTAAAACTTTTATGATCTTTATGATGTGGCACCCTGACCTTTAAATGGAGATCCCCAGAGTAACTGAAAGGAAGCGAATAATTACGAAGTGGTACCCCAGTCTTTAGATGGAGATCCCCAGAATAACTGAAAGGAGGGGAACAACTACGAAGTGGCACCCCAATCTTTAGATGGAGATCTCCAGAATAACTGAAAGGAGGGGAACAACTACGAAGTGGCACCCCAATCTTTAGATGGAGATTCACAGAGTAACTGAAAGGAGGGAAACAAATTACGAAGTGGCACCCCAGTCTTTAGATGGAGAGCCCCAGAATAACTGAAAGGAGGTGAACCAGTACAAATATCGTATAACATTCGAAATAATTTAGATTCATCATTAGGAATCATTGAATATTTTACAGTATCTTGTAAACGGTCCCTTACGATACACAACAGTTTTCTGTTTCTATCTTACCAGGGAAGATTGAACATAAACCTTACGGTCAGTTAATACTGTCATTCTCAGGTCACGACCGCCAATGGACGCAGCGTGGTCACGTCTTAGTATAAAAATCAAGTCATGCGTGACCTGCTTGACTAGTGTAGGTAGTCCAAATGAGTCCACATGTCTTCTTTATTTATATTAATTTAGAAAATATCGTTGAAACGGTCGTGGAACAGTAATTATACGAAGTAGACACCATTAACTGAGTTGACAAGCAGTTGTTCGTGTTACATGCGCTTCACGCGCTCAAGTAAAATCGACACCGAATAGTAAAACGGGTTTCGTTACTATAACAAAGAAAAGTACGCAACGCAATCGTAATCATACACCAGATGTTACGTTAAGTAACAATGTTATGTGTTGTTACACGATAGCTGTAATACGTAGACTTGGTATTTGTTGACGCTGCAACACTGATACACTTTGTAAACTGTTACTTTATAGCAAAGGTAGAATCGGCTATAGTAAAGCAACCCGCAGTATTGTTGCATGTAAGTACCGGAATCTACCTTGTACATGTGTATAAAGTTTGGCCAGGAAAATGCAGTATTTGCATACATTTCCAGTTGGTTTAACATACTAAGCAGAAATTATAAAAACTCTAACTTTATTGTCTTGACTCAGTGACAAAGATAGTGAGTTATATTGGCAAAGAAGTTCATATCGTAGTTTTAAAAATACCATTTTAGTTTATTTACACATATAAATGACGGGAAAACATAATTTATAAAAGGGAAAAAAATAAACCATGTGCTCGTAAAGACAGCATATTGTTAAATTATTCATACACTTTATTATTATTTTGTTACATGAAATCCACAAAAATAGCTGATTATTTTATTGACAAGTAGAATTATTATATAACGACTTTGTGCGTGTTGTAAAAGTCAATAATGTGTCAGTTACGAGTGTATCTCACATTTAAAACAATAGAAAACAAGCCAAGCTTGCAAATAATAATATATTTAAAGCAATATGTGAAAATTACACCAAGAATAAATAAGATGCTAGAGTTATCAACACATGTTTAATAAAGAAGGTGTGAAACTTACGTTATGTCATAGTTATAACTAACCAGTAATGTAGAACAATTAATGTTGTTGTTTAGAATTAAGCACAAAGCTACACAATGGGCTATCTGTGCTCTGCCCACCACGGGTATCGAAACCAGGATTTTAGCGTTTAAGTCCGCAGACATACCGCTGAGCTACTGGGGGGCAAGAACAATTAAAGTTTTCAGCTTAATGTGACGTTAGAACCGCTGTGAAAATTTAAATGTTCAAGCAACAGTGAATAACGTGTGACAGTTACTGAAGTAAGAGTAACAGTTTGTTTTGGAATTTCGCACAAAGCTACTCGCTGGTGCTTTCACGGATTAAAAAATGTTTTTCTTTAAATGATTTTTGATATCAAATATTTTAATTGACAAACATCAACAGGAAATATTTAAAAGCAAAAAAATAATGCCGGAAATTCCTACCAGAAAATCCAATGTTTTTATTTCATTTATTAAAGTTCCTTTTACTCGTCTTTTATTTAAGAGATTTAAAAAGTGACCGCAAGAGATGGTTCGTTTGTTTGTTTTTGGAATTTCGCACAAAGCTACTCGAGGGCTATCTGTGCTAGCCGTCCCTAATTTAGCAGTGTAAGACTAGAGGGAAGGCAGCTAGTCATCACCACCCACCGCCAACTCTCGGGCTACTCTTTTACCAACGAATAGTGGGATTGATCGTAACATTATACGCTCCTACGCCTGGGAAGGCGAGCATGTTTGGCGCGACTCAGGCGCGAACCCGCGACCCTCAGATTACGAAGCGCACGCCTTAACGCGCTAGGCCATGTCAGGCCTACAAGAATAACACTAAATATAAATATTATAATTTGTAACACAAAACGTTAAAACAACAGTTAAGCTCAGAAATGCAGTTACTAACCCATACAAACATTAAAACAATAGTTAAGCTCAAAAATGCAGTTACTAACCCATACAGACGTTAAAACAACAGTTGAGCTCAGAAATATAGTTACTAACCCATAGAAACGTTAAAACAACAGTTGAGCTCAAAAATGTAGTTACTAACCCATACAGACGTTAAAACAACAGTTGAGCTCAGAAATATAGTTACTAACCCATAGAAACGTTAAAACAACAGTTGAGCTAAAAAATGCAGTTACTAACCCATACAGACGTTAAAACAACAGTTGAGCTCAGAAATATAGTTACTAACCCATAGAAACGTTAAAACAACAGTTGAGCTAAAAAATGCAGTTACTAACCCATACAGACGTCAAAACAACAGTTAAGCTCGTAAATACAGTTACTAACCCATAAAGTCGTAAAAACATAGCGTATACAATGTGGTAAATATCAAAATAAGATTTAGTAATTGTCACAGTTGCTATTTAATTTATGTCATCTCTTCTGTAATACATGAAAATAACTGTATGTTGCAAAAAGATAGCCTTGTTTATCGAGGATAAATAAGTATCGAACTGTCATTTTAGACGCACATTGATTACAGTGATTACTATTTAAACGCCGAAATCTGGCGAAGCGTTAAAAACCAATAGGCCTGAAATGCGTGATATAAATCGCGTTGTCCGCAGATGTTGTATTCTCACACATTTTTCTTAATTTGTTCTTGACTGATTCAAAATCAGAGACGTATAAAAAATTGCACATCAGATATACGTTAAATGTGGAAAAAGACATGTGCAGCTAATGTTGTTTGTATCACAAATTTCAGGGCTATTGTTAGTAATTATTATTTTCACAGTTAACTTTTGAGTTGTGATTTTTTTTAAATTCCATACAAGGTGATTGTAATTCTATACATTGATTAATATAATCAAGGTGATTATATACAAACATTAATGTGTTTAGGGTAACGATTATATTTATGGTTAAATACAGTGGTTAGTTGTTTTGTTTTGTTCAATGCAGTCTTTGTTAAAATGTTCGCAAATTTTGTAACGAATAAACTAATTATTACTAAAAGATGGAATTCAAATACACTTAGCGCTGTCAATTTGAGAAATGCATGTTGTATTAAACATATATGTATGTAACGAAATGAAACAGGGTCTTTGGAGATCATAAATGATTTATTGTAAAACAAATAATCTTATTGGAGATCTGTAAAAAGTCATGTAATTCATGCATTCGCTATTACAACAACCCCTTTCCAAAATATCTATAATGACAAAATATAACATTTAGCTATTATAAATAGCGTCTGTAGCTTTAAATCAATTCATATTAAACATTCAGTATTTGGTTGGTCCTTCTCGTACTCTAATAACCTTCGCAAGATGACGTGGCATGCTGTCTGTGAGGTTATTGATCTAATCCACCATGATTTTATCCTAACTTTTCACTAGAAGGCGCTGCAACACAGCTGCAGTAACTTGTTTAGGATCTTAGTTAGCAATTTTCCGGCTCAGTTCTGCACAAATGTTTTAATTAGGATTACAATATGGATACTTTGCTGACCATGTTTATCTTGTAACGTTTTCCTGGTCGAGATAATCCTGTTTCATGCACACTCTGTGAACAGTGGCATTGTGGTCCTGGAACACAAAGTTATTGCCAAACCTAACCCTGGCATGTGGCAGAAATATCATCTCCGTGTAATTCCTATCGGCGCTATTAACTTTTTCCTGGAGGAAATGAAGAGCAGTTTTTCCACCATGATGAATAGCTGCCCAAACATGTACTGCACCACTTCCTGTGTTAAAGGCATGTATCCTCCAGAAAAGTGACAATCACTAATCCTAAGATAAGCTTAAACAAGCCTGAAATAGGATTCATTTGAAAAGATGACATAACGCCAGTGTCTTAACTGTAAGTTAGCACGCTGTCTTGCCCAAATAACACGGTGACGGTAATGAATTCTGGTTAATATTGGTTTAAAGATAGCCCTTCTTGCAAAATATCCTTGTTTGGTCAGTTTTGTATTAATTTTTCTTCTGGGGACTCTGAAATCAATGTGTTTATTTCAATCCTTTCGTAAACAGTTACAAGACTTCTATTGGACATGACGTGCTAACCTGATCAAAACATGGTCATCTTGGGCAGTAGCTTTTATCCAAAACAGATATGTGTGTGTGTTTTGACAAACAAACACTCAAAACAACTCATACAAAACAAAATAACAGTTTGTGCATCTTTGTGCGATCATACGCTGTCCTCGCAATAACTTCTCCATGAATGTGGACGATAACATCACACAGAAACAACAGGCAAACATTTTGGTCAAGACTGTACAAAGTGGTCATACGGAAACCTATTAAAATGTCCATATGTAATGACTGATATCACGATTAAATATAATGTTGAGACCTTTATTCACTAGAATGTGATTACATTGAAACATGTTAAGGTTTTTATGTGTGACATTTAAATGTTTTCCTTGTTCTCCAATAAAGTTATTTTCTCATAGTTAAATATACGCACAAAAATGGGTGAAACACAATTATTCCATTTCAGTGTCGTTTCATTAAGATAATAATGGGGCTATATCCATAACAGTCTATTTCAACAAAGTGGGTTCTATTGATTTATACTGAAATACATTATCACGAATTTGATGACATCTTGCAACAGTAACAAAATGTAAAATCTCACAAACATTTAAATAAATTAATCTTGCAAAATCTGCAATTTTTTATATTGTTTTAGGTGCTTAATACCTAAAGTTCAAAACGGCTTTTGATTCCTTCCAGATAATACAGTCTCTGTAACGTTATGTTCGCTCCCTGATTACATTAAATGATCAAACTCACATGAATCGTGATTTACAGTAAATAGCCAGCTAAAGCTAAGATATTCTAAAGGATATCTCCCTGCAACATATCCTCATAAATTGAGGCTTAAGGACATAGAACGATCGTTCGGTGGAACGACGTTTCAACATTATATCTAAGTTCGTTGGGCTAGTCAATTTCCACTTGGATTTATTACCAAGAAATAGTATGACAAAGTTCTTTTTCATTTATGGATTTTTTTTCCAATTTGTTCAGCTGTTTCTTATATCCCATTCTCATTTTCTAAAATTTAAAAGACCACACAAATCATTCTTTTGATGCAATGTAACCACACATAAATGGTTTATACATACGATCTAGCCAACATAAGCCCATACTTCATGTATTTATAATTTATGCTCCCTAGTGGCTTACTCCTTAACTATCTGCGTATTACTACGAGACTGAAGCCACAACTCGCAATAAAACGGTACTTTATCAGTGCTTAAGAATCAAATGAAGATCTTTCTTTTTCTTTCTTAACTTTATTCACTAAATATTCAAAGTTCCGGGCTAAAAAGAATAAAATTCTGGAGATGAATGCGTGTAAACTATCAGTTAAAATCAAATATTTTTTTTTCCATTTTTAATTTTTGTAATTCAACCTCACTTGTGATATCAGCCAATTACTGCTTGTAAAGAAAATCCACTCCTTCCTTTTTATTTTTTCTCATTATTCATGTTTATCAAGGAAAATATTTTCGAGTTACCTTTCTCAAAATGTCTCAAAGTTAATGGAAGTTTTATCATCCATAATATCACATTTCAAGTTTGTAAAAAAAAATATGTATATTGGAGCTAAGCTATGTACCTATTAAGTTTATAACGGTTATTTTGAGAGCATAAAATTACAAATATATGGATGTTACATTTGCTTTTAATTTAAAACAACGAACTTAAACAAATTAATGAATGACATATTTGATACTTAAATAAGCTCGTTTCAAAAATAATTGTAACAGCATTCTGATTATAAATAGTTAAACGTCTTACATAATTAAATGTTCCCCGTTAGCTCAGCAATAAACCAAAAAAATAAATATTGAGTGTCGATACCTACGGATGGCAAATCACATATGGTAGGTTTGTGCTTAAAGACAAAGATACCTAATCAAATGTGGCTAAATAGAAAGACAAAAGTGCCGTATTCGGTGTATGAAATGGAAATTAGTAAGTTCACAAGCCACTTTAAGCGAATAACGTTTATAAATACCGTAGAGACGATGGTCCACCACCTCGCGGAAGGAACATAAACATGCAAGCTTGTCGGAGATTCTTCTCGTGGAGCCATACAAATGGAATTAAAAAATACACTTTGCATAGCTATAGTTTATAATACGAAGGATGATGTTAAGCAATCACCTACAATATTCGCAAATTATTGTTCATAAAGTAAATCCACTAAGCTATGTGCACTAAAATTAAAATACCTTGGTAATTTGCAGAATGAAAAAATCGCAAAAACGTGCAGTTTCTGTACAAAGAATTTCAATTGATTGCTTGTTTTTTTCTTGAATTTCACGCAAAACTACACGAGGGCTATGTGCGCTAGCCGTTCCTAATTTAGTAATGTGAGACTAGAGGGAAGGCAACTAGTTATCACCACCCACCACCGACTCTTGGGTTACTCTTTTACCAACGAATAGTGGGATTGACCGACACATTATAACGCCCCCACGGCTGAAATGGCGAGCATGTTTGGTGTGGTATTAGCAATACAATACGTTCTTAATATACGTTTTTATTCACAGTTTAAATTCTATCAGCAAGAGATATTTCTTGTACACACTGCTCGCTACGAGCATTTCACGTGGATATTAATAAAACAGAAATTTGTTTCAATCTAAATATATATATATATATACATTTCTTGGGTAAATAAAAAAATCAAATGGTGGAAAATCTCCTCGTAACATGAAATGTCTGTTGACGAATCAAAGGTATCAATTCTATAAGATTGTGCTATTATATATGATGTACATTAATAAATAAGTTACCATAAATATAGCATTTTGTTGTGGTATATTTTAAGTTTTGGTAACTAGGTGCCAACATTACAAGAGTTTGTTTCAAGGCATGTTACCTATTATTAAATAACCATCTACTAACAGTAAAAGATATTTGTAACCCACAATATATATTTAATGACTTTAAGTCATGAGACGTCAATCAAACACTACGTTACTGGGAAACAGATATTCTCTCAATTATTCGTCGTTCAGCAGTGTTTTAAACTAGTTGTAGAGATAGCTTGTGTCCATACAGTATCAACACTACAGGCACCATGCAGAGGCTGTAAATATTAACTAAACGTTCTTTCAATAAGAAAGTCGTTTATCAGTTTTGTTTTTTCCTTTAAACTGCTCTGTGATGGCAATACGTGAAGCCAACCTTGTGATACAACATTCCAAAATGAAATTCCTGTCCTGGGGCATTTTAATACTGTACATGTTTATACATTTATTCATTAGAACCAGGTGAGGTTATTAAGGTGAAAAGTTGTATTTAACCTGCTCTGGATCGTGATACCTTTATATCTTCTGTGTAGAGTTACCACGTATTTTGTCTCTACAAAAATCGTCAAAACAGACAGCACGAACTCCAATAACTTCGGCTTGTTCAAAACCAACTAAATTATTTTTGTACATATACACAAATAAACGATTAATTAAAAATCCGTAAATACTGACTTGGGCTAAACAACAAATTTGAGGGAATAAAATGATACATTTTCTGTACGCACGTTTTATTTTTCAGTTCGGAGATACCATAAAGTTTCAGTTAGCTTAATATGGAAATTATTATATTTTACAAAAAAAAAAAAAAGTGGAGAAAATGAAACCCAAACTTAATGCTTCACCGACCCCGAGCTACCAGAATAGAAGTTTTTTTCATTTACAGAGCAGGTGGTCCGGCACGTGCCCAGAGAATAAATAATATACCATACATTTACTAGTGCCACTTTCAACTTTCATCAATTTTCTGCGAAGGATTCCAACTCAACTATAATAAGCCTAATGGGCACTGCTGCAACGCATACAAATATCTCGGATTGGACCTCACGAACCGTGTGAACCCGCCGAAGCAGTTCAAACTGCATTCGATAGATGAACCGATTACTCAATCTGAATCCACAACTAACCAGCGAGCTACAGCTACGGTGGCGGAACGTGACCTACTCTTTCCACACGTACAGCGGCTCCGCGGTGCTGCCCCAGGTTGGTCAGTCTGGTTGCGAAAATTCAATCCAGAAATCCACAGAGACTGACAGGTATATTTGTCAGTTATCCGTCTTTTACGTTACGTTCACTTAAACAACGTGCCTGTAGAAATCGACATGTGTATATAAAATTAGAATTTAGAACATTTAATCATTACTACGACTGTAGGACGTCCTTTGTGTTGTTATAACTTTACTATAGCATCTTACGAAATGTCAATGTTGTGATCGGATTTTTCGTATCAGCCGCTTGATTCTGATGGTCTTAAATTCACATACCTATTCAGTATTACACCTGATTGTAGTGTTCACTTAGTCAATCCATACCAAGATGAAACAAAACAAATTTTAGTTTTAGATTCATGGAAGTAAGAGTTATGTGAAATTATATGTCGTATACGTTAGTCGCTACAACTAACAAATTCACACGAGACAAGCCTTGATCGTCTGGAGGACACAAAATGATTGGTTTTGCATGGCCATTTTAACACAGGAATGTTCTAAGAGACTTTGGAAATATTTTTGTGTGCATCTCTTTAATAAAGGGATGACCTAAGCAACTATATATAAACGTTATGTGTCAAACAGATGATCCAGCCAATTCATTTCCAAATATTTTATTATTTTTTTGCTGTTTAGCAGATTTCAGTGAACATACAATTTAAGCAATTTTGTTATTAAAGAGGCCTGGCATGGTCAGGTGGTTAAGGCACTCGACTTGTAATCCGAGAGTCACACCAAACATGCTCGCCCTTTCAGCCGTGAGAGCGTTATAATATTACGGTCAATCCCACTATTCATTGGTAAAAGAGTCGCCTAAGAGTTGGCGATGGGTTGGGATGACTAGCTACCTTCTCTCTAGTCTTACACCGCTAAATTAGGGACGGCTAGCGCAAATAGCCCTCGTGTATCTTTGGGCAAAATTGAAAACAAGAAAAACTATCATTAAAGATTATTATAAACCAATTTTCAGTCACATGTGTGTGATTTTTACTTTGAAACATAATTGATATCACCGTAAAAGTGTTAACACAGTTTTCTATTTGTTTGTTTTGAATTCCATGCAGCAATCTAGGTTTAACGAATGGATATTTTCATCAACTATATATATATGTAAATATTTCGATGCATTTAGTCGTCTTGCTGTCTGTGTATATACAAATATATATATATATGCTTAAATGATATATCGGGTGTAGAAATATTTAAATTTGTGTAGATTTGAACCGTGTCAAAACACCATTTATACAAATTAAGCAACCAATGAAAAAGTAGACACATTTTTACACACAAAAAACAACATAATAAAGCGTAACAAATACTTATAAATATGAAAAGATGAGATAGCTCCTTTTATTTATTTCATATTTATATTATTCAGTAGAGGGCGTTTTTGCTGCAAGAGAATCAATCACGTTATATATATATATACATATAGCGTCCTTCGTCCAAGCTTATTTGTAATACGGCATTTCCTTAAACGAACTTTGCTATCTCGTATCAGGTTTGCAAGAAAAAAAAAGGGGGGGTAATTCTATTTCTAAACAACCATCTTGCTAAAGAACGACGACAGAAGTTTTTGGCCCTAGTCCAAATTGTCTTTAATTTACTGCAGAATCTCTTCGCTAGGCTGCCTTCATTTCGAACCGCTCGGCGACGGCAGGATTTGGAAACGATGTGTCATAATCACTGGCTTACCTTGAGATATTATATAGGATATTGCGTGGGGCACGACTCTGGTCAAGGCTTATGGAAAAGCTGCCTATACAACCCACATTTCTTGCATATCGTATATACCAGCAAAAGGCCCATGTGGGAAAGGCTTAAAATTCCTGGTACTTGTCAGTAGTTTCTACATATTTCGTTACGTTCCTTGGAGTCCTGTTAATAGCACCTGTGATCTGTTTCTGTGTATTGTTCTTTCAGAAATATAAATGGGTAAAACCAGCTCGAGGATTAGACAGAATTATACATGTCGGTACGTGTCCTTAGAAATGCCTAATTACTATATCACGATATATCTCACAGGAATACAGTCTTGGCTAAACTGATAACTAACCTTTAAACTTTTATGTCTGTTTACCTGTCCTTATGTGTAAAGAGGACAGCTACTAACCCGATCATACTTCATCAAATATTTTTAATCTTTTCATATGGAAACATTTCGTTTATTCCTGTTTATATGTTGTTGTTTTCATCTATACAGTCAGGTGGTATTAATCAAAGAAAGCAAAGTTAACATAACAAAATATATCAAAGGATTATCTACCCAGGAAAGAAATAACCAACCATATATATAACGCGTACTTTTAGGTTTGTATGTATTTATTATAGGTATACGTGGTATTTATATATACAGTGCAAATATATCACCACCTCTTGTCACACCAAACATGCTCGCTCTTTCAGCCGTGGGACCGTTATAATGTAAAGGACAATCCCACTATTCGTTGGTAAAAGAGTAGTCCAAGAGTTGGCGGTGGGTGGTGATGACTAGCTGCCTTCCCTCTAGTCTTACACTGCTAAATTAGGGACGGCTAGCACAGATAGCCCTCGAGTAGCTTTGTGCGAAATTCCAAAAACAAACAAACGAACCACCTCTTGCGGTCACTTTTTAAATCTCTTAAATAAAAGACGAGTAAAAGGAACTTTAATAAATGAAATAAAAACATTGGATTTTCTGGTAGGAATTTCCGGCATTATTTTTTTGCTTTTAAATATTTCCTGTTGATGTTTGTCAATTAAAATATTTGATATCAAAAATCATTTAAAGAAAAATTTTTTTTAATCCGTGAAAGCACCAGCGAAATTGAAAATTTGTTTAGGTGACTAGTAAAGCATTATACAAGAAAGGTGCTCAGAAAGAGATAGGTGAACCATCCCAAATTAAAAGCAACAAAAGAATAACAATATTATTGAAGATATAAACACCCAAATAGTAGTCTCGTTCAGTATGATATTAGCGTAATATTATGCGTTTAACAACGTACAGCTGCGTTAAGATCAGTTGTTCGCACAGACCGTCCTTGAGAGAGCCAAGCCAAGACGAGATCATACGTTTCTTAGCCATTTTCATCTTCTTTCAGTTAGCGCTCGGTTACAACGCGTTCGAAATCAATGTTGCTAGTCCTTTAATAAATATGTTGTACTTCACATCTTATATTGCCCTTCAAGTGACACAGCGGTACATCTGTGGACTCACACTGCTAGAAACAGAGTTTCGATACCCGTGGTGGGCAGAGCACAAGTAGTTCATTGGATAGCTTTGTACTTATTTTGATTCCAATCAATCATATTATATTATTCGATTAACACGATGAACCAGTGGTGGAAATTTCCGTGACTAAATGTATTATGACACCTTAAAATAGATAGATATAGAACAAATTAAGAATACACAATTTCTAGTATCCTACAAATAGACAGAATTATTTATTAAGTCATCCCCACATCAACACAGCAATTTTTGCAAGAAATGTAAAAGTAGTTTAGAAGTTTCTAACTTGTATTGTTAACTTAATGTAAAAATAGTCTTTAACGTTTCACGACGTAGTTTTGCTAGATATTCATATACTGACAGAAAACAAATTCATAATCAACAGCTTCCCACACTTGCGCTCTCGCGCGTATATACCCCACAAAAGAACTGAAATATCATTTGAATAAGAGGTAATAAAACTCGCACACGCACTTCATGATAAATTAAAGGATTCTCGCTTTGTAAAATATGTGCTAAATGACACGCGTTTTGTATGATAAGTTAAAAGTACATGCTATGTGAGATCTGATTGGTTAATTAATTTGCTACAGTAAAATCGACGATTTTTTTTTAAATTTCTGTTCGACACTCTTAGCTCCTAATCCATTTTTATATAGGTCTCAGTGTGCCCGTTTTTATGTTAAATTTTGATGAAAAATGTTTGTGTACAGAATAGTAGAAAAAAAATCGTCCAAACTTTTAATGACCTCGAGAACTGACTATAAATATTTCAAAAAACGAGTTTTGTTTCTGCTGGCGACGGCTCTGTTTTCTCCACCTGCACCACTCCCCCTCTTACTTTTATCTGTTACTTTGCTCCACCCCCGGGACCCTTCCTCTTTTTCCATCTTTCAGAGTGTGTGTGTGTGTTTTTAATAACGTTTTTTTTCATCTAATCCGTCGTCGGTGTGAGAATCATATGAGATATTCGCCAATTACGGGTATGACAAAGTCCGTGGTCAAGAGCCACGGGTTGTGCCACCTATAACACAGTTGCCAGACTATTTATGGGAAGGGAGGGGCACCTGATGCTTATCTGTTGTCTGAAAGGGATGAAATGCAACAGCTGTTGTGGCTCCCTGCAAAAAGACAGACGTTACGGTTTGAAACTGTTTTGAAGAGGAGGAGATATCGGGAGCGAAAGAAAAACCTCTGGGGCATTAATAATTACTGTCGCCACCAGGGGAAGTGATAGTTGATGGTTGTGGATAGTTAAAAAACAATATGTAGATAAATCGTGATTAAAGTATTAACCACCACTATTCTATACACACACAAAAAACACGTTCGTGGCATAGAAGAGACATAAGCCTTAAAATAATATCATATTAAAGACATGGTGAGCACAATTACTTCTGATACAACTATTTCTATGATAACTTACTAATTTTATACCGAGTCGTTTTAATTAATACAAATCTTGACAGGACTGCATAAAAGCCTGGATCTCATCTTATTTTGTAAAGAGCTTTATTAAGTCTGTTTTTCTTGTTCGATCAGACCATTAAGGAAAAAGGTAGATATAACTCAGAAACAGAACAAAAGACTCCTTTAGTTCTGTTTATCCAGTTCATATATACAAGGAGTTAATGAATCGTACGCGATAATCTTAAACTCTAAAAGCGTTAATTTTTCTTTAAAAATTCAAGAATACAAAAATTCCCAAATACAAGGTATACCACAAGGATACGGTATACCGAAGAATAAACTAAACCCATGTATAAAACATGCTACAAGAATATGGTATATCGAATAATAAAGTAAATTCATGTAGGCGTGGAGGAACTCAAGGAGAGAATAAATTCTGAGGATAAGATAAACCCTACAAGTAAAGTAAAATTAAAAGACAATAAATATCTCACGAATAAAAGAGTTGGTAAACCTGAAGCAGGTGCTGTACTTCGAGAACAAGAGAAACAAACCTTAGGGTATATAAGGTACTATTTCTAACCTAAAGTGATGTAGTCTAGGGGGTTAGCATTCTTCAAATTTGTGAAATATCGGGTCGGTATCACAAAAACGTGATGTGCATTTTGAGGTCGTGGTATGCCGTAGGACTGATGATCAAATTCCATTATTTGGTTTATCAGTTCAAAGTTAAAGAGGGCTATCTGAAAATAGCTCTTTGTTTAGCTTCTTGCAAAAATTCCCAAAACAAACCTATATTTGTTATATTGTTAAAATTGTAAAAGCAAGGAATTCTATTTACAGTTGTAGAAAGCTTTGTGTTTTATTTTTAATGTCCACCTTTTAATAAACTACCCGTTCAAGTTTACCATACAAAACAGAGCGCAGTCCGATAGTTCAGACACCACAGAGCGAAAATTCTACGTGCCTTCTCCAGTCTCTTCAGATAGACAACTAGAGGGCGTCCAAACATCCGGTGTTAAACTGTAGTTTTGTTAGCTATCGATCGGTAATCACCGAAATATAGGGAGTTAAAATATAGTTGTTTAGCTATCGATCGATAGCCATTAAAAGGTTAGATATTAAAAGATGTTCTTTAGCTATCGATCACCGGAATGTAGAGAGATGTAGGGAGTTAAAAGACAATTGTTTAGCTATCGACCAGTAATTACCGAAACGTCGAGGGTTTAAGTATAGTTGTTTACTAATTAATCAATGATAATCGAAATGTACTCAGCATGGCCAGGTGGTTAAGGCACTCGACTCGTAATCTGAGGGTCGCGGGTTCGAATCCTCGTTGCACTAAATATGCTTGCCCCTTAAGCCATGGGAGCATTATAATGTAACGGTTAATCCCACTATTCGTTGGTAAAAGAGTAGCCCAAGAATTGGCGGTGGGTGATGATGATTAGTTGCTTTCCCTCTAGTCTTACACTGCTAAATTAGAAACGGCTTGCGCGGGTAGCCCTCCTGTAGCATTGCGCAAAATTCAAAACATTAATCGCAACGTCAGATGTTAAAATGTGGTTGTTTATCTACCAGCTGGTGGTCATCAAAGGATTAGGTGTTAAAAAATAGTTATCTTGCTACTGACCAGTGGTCAGCAAAACGTCAGATATTAAACTATATGAAGATCCACCGGTGGGAAAGTCTACGAATATCTACAACACTAAAATTCAGAGTTCAAACCCTGCGGTGAACACAGTAGATAGCTTTAATATAGCTTTATAAATTTTGTAATTTAGTTAAACAAACTAAATTACAGTTTTTAACAATCGCTGGCCAGTAGTCACTGAAACTTCCGGTGCTAAAATATAGTTCCATTAGTTATAGACCTAGAAATCAAAGAACCTCATGTGTTATCATATGACTGTGTGATTATCGACTGATTGTCACTAAAACATAGGTTGTTAAAATGTAACATTTTCGTTTCTTATTAGTTTTCAGCAAAACACTACAGTCTGAATAACTGTTCAGTTCTTGACTGATGGTCACCTAAACATTGGATCTTACCTTGTAATACAGTTGTATTTCTACCGGTCGTTTAAACATCGGGTGTTGAAATATAGTTGCATTGCTTTCGATTGGTGGTCGTGTACAAACCTGGTGTTGAGGTGTCACTGTTTATTACCACATCATGGGATTATTTTATACAAAGTGACAAATATATCACTTTACTTAATAGTTTACTGTGATAACAACAACGTTCACATGCTGTTTTTATAGCTGTAAATATAAGATTTCTTGTGTAACTGTAATACTTACCCAAATAAACACATTATTTCATCGCATTAAACATCACTTTATATAACACAAAATAAACAATATGTTATTGCTAAAAATTACATAACATTACGCTATATAATACAGAATAAAAATAAGTTATTTTGTACTTAGCCAAGAAAAATATATTATCCCATACGTAATACTTTCTATACTTTTAAAAATACATATATGTTGTTATGTTTAAATATAGAAGAAAATACAACATTTATATATTACAGAGGCTGAATACGTTACGTTAACATGATTTTGGAGCCTCCATGTCAGTACACAACATTATATCACATCTGGCCATGCTTTAGGTGATGATTGCGTATCTTGAAAATAGTCCTACAGAGTAATTTACATTGCAAAATACTTCTTCGTGAGGTTGTCATTTCCATATCGCGCCTTTCTTCTCTGATTTGTTTTTATAATACAGTCATAAAACGAGAACAAAAGTTTCCCAGCTTCCGTTTGAACGGTCCGATCGCATAGAAACCCATAGATACTGTGTCCCATATCTAGATAGGTATTTATTCATATAGAATAAAAAGGATACTTTTTTTTCATTCTTCAGTTGCTTTAGGTATGCTACGGCTGCAAAGAAGCACACCTTGTGTACACGTGACTTGTGTCTTTTTTTCCAAACGAAGACCCTACTTGATTATGTTGTCTATTGTTGGCTGCCACACGTGGATGAATTTTGCAACAGACTTTTGTGTTCGTAGGCTCACACCTGCTACGAGACACTACATGTTGCCTGCTAAAACTGTAACAAGACTTACTGCAGTTTCTTTCTGGATGGTTCTGAGTCTTCAAGTTGATCCAGCTTCGTTTGTTTTCCAATGTTATTAAGTACGAGGATTGTCCCTTTCAGGATTGTCCCTTTCTCTATGATATTTATGAATATTTTACATCTGAAAGGGTTTTTATATATCCTTCGGTACCATGTCACTACCTACATAACACTGAACGATGAAAAATATGTTAATTCCATATGTGATGCTTCACAGTAATTTTATATCGACCGTGAATTCCACGTAACTCAGTGATTTTCATATTGAAATCTTTTTAACATAACGTACTCATTAATTTATATTTCAAAAAAAGAAAATATGCGTAACTTAAAATGTATTGTTGTATCCATGAGTCATAATTGTCTGAATTACACATTTATTGTTCTTTAATACGGCGCCACATCACATACATAATGTTTGCTATATACATAAGCAAACAGTATATATGTGTGTGTGTGTGTGTGTGTGTGTGTATAACATAAAATATATAACCTTACATATACATTGCTTTAAACACGAGAGTAACTGCATAACCTTGTTTTTCTCGAAACGGTATCTGAAATATATGTGATCATATTCTCACACACCTTGATTCAGGTCAACAGACCAGGGCCGGATGTACCGCCATCTGTTGGTTGTAAAAAGTCGCGTTGTAGAGTCTCTTACATTAGCCAGTGGTTGAAGCATTCCGTGTTCCATCAACTTCAACGTGAACACACCTACCAATAAGTTGAAGATAAAACAAAAAAATGTGAATATAGAAGAGGTGGACAAGTGGCGTGAACTTTTTTTCTCGCGTTGTTATACCTTTCCTTGAGATGGACAAGTGGCGCGAACATTTATTCTCGCGTTATTATACATTGCCTTGATATCGCTTTCATACATTCCAGTTATTTAACATCTAATTTTCAGCTCTGCATACAATACACAGAACAAATTGGCAGTAAAGTTACTTTCCTGTAGAAAGTACAAGAATAATTAGGCCAGCAAGTTTCTGATTCACCGTGGCCTGATCTTCATGACAGGTATACATTATGGTAAAGTAAGAAAAAACATAATTTCTTTTGCAGATAAGATTGTAATTATTTTGAGGGTTATATTCAGTTTTGACAGCGTGGCCCTTATTTTACGAGACGTTAAATTTTATGTCCTTTACAAAGAAAGAGGAAAAACTTATTGTTTTACACACACACACGCAAAACATGAACTAAATGCTCAAAGATTAAGACACAGTAAAGTAATTATTTCATTCATTTAAATTATTGTAAAAAACTCTGTAATGTGGCCTAATTCTCAGCCTATCTGACTGTAAAGCTATAGATTCATGATTTGCATCCAACTGGCGCAGAAATCATGGTCTGCACTTTAAGGCAGTGGGTACATTACGGAAGTGATAGTCAAATCCCACTATTCATGTATGGAGCAGCCCAAGAGTTGGCGGTAGGTGATGATGACTAGCTGCCTTTCCTCTAGTCTTACACGCTAAATTATTGACGGCTAGCGCAGATAATCCTCTTGCAGCTTTCGCGAAATCCAAAACAAACCGATCAAACCAATACTACCACCCCGCTATAATTTATTAGTTCGACATTACGTGAGTGAGAAGCTAGCGTGAATAGTTCTCGCGTGGTTTTGCATGAGTATCCAAAACATCGAAACAAATAAAAAATAATAATAAGTCGTTTATTCAAAAGTGTTATATTTGTGTCTGATTTCGTGTAAATTAACACATTTTTGTTCCACCACAGGTGAAAAACTTCGCAATGTTCTACGAAGGTGTAAAACTAAAATAATTAACTGAGCAAGAAGATATAATATATAAAGTTTTACTTCAGTGTCATAAATTTAGAAACACAATCTATGCAATGCACTCCAAAAAGGAAAAATAATTTTAGTTGTTTATGATTAAGCACAAGCTTATATAATTATGTTTATTGTAATAAGTCTACAGATGGGATATCTGTGCTCTGCCCATGACGGATATGAAAACTCAGTTTTTATTTTTGTAAGTCCGCAGAAATGTCGCTGAAGGACATGAATAAGGATAGACCTGTTTAATTAGTTGCTAAGCACAAAACTTCATACCTTTCAAACACACGCACACTAACAATAGAATTTAAAAGTACACAAGCACTTGCTATCTATAATTAATTGTAAGATATATATAGTTGGTCTCCTATCATATTTGTCCCCCGCTGGTACAGCGATAAGTCTATGGATTTACGATGCTAAAATGAAGGATTCGATTCCCCTCGGTGGGCTCAGCAATAGTCCGATGCGGATTTGCAATAAGAAACACACACACATAATCATATTTCTTTAATTTTGCTACTTTTGATAAACAAATATCATCGAAAAGTTGAGAAATAATCCCTTGTTCCTTCTTATGTTTTTTTTCTAAAAATTCACACGAGAAGTTTCAACGGATAGTAATAAAAGCTTTATATTTGAAACACATCTTTTATAAGTTTTTATTATAAAATTAGAGACACGTAACCCGACTCGTAGACAAACCGGCGAGATGTGTAGCATAAATTCTGAATACTAATATCTTTATACAGTATTTGTATTATTCTAATTAGTTGTTTGGCTGTTGTTTCATAAGCCAAAGCCACATTGGGCTATCTGCTGTGTTCAACGCGGAGAATCGAACCCAAGTTTTAAAGCTGCTAGTCGATAGACTTGTTTCTGTTCCACCAGGGGGACTTTATTATCATTATCATACAACTGGTACTTGAATCTGTTTTAATAGTTTAGTAATTACAATCTTTTTAAGCCATCAAAATAATTGGTTATTTATGGTTTGCAACTTCTGATTTAGTTTTGCATGGCCAGTTGGTAAGGGCGCTCGACTCGTAATTTTAGAATCGCGGGTTCAATCCCCGCCACACCAAACATGCCCGTTCTTTCAGCCGTGGGGGTCGTTATAAAGTGACGGTCAGTGCCACTATTAGTTAGTAAAAGAGTAGCTCAAGAGTTAGCGATGGGTGGTGATGACTAGTTAGGGACGGCTACCGCAGATAGCCCTCACATTGCTTTGCGTGAAATTCAAAACAGAAAGCAAAGAAGCTTCTGATCTATCCATGAAATATCTCTAGGAGAATAACGTATCACGTTAAAGTATAAGTATACGAAGTTATCTAACGTTTGCAGAATGTTAACACTAAACCCTAAAACGTTTCATCTACAACAAAGGCAATGAAGTTTGTTGAAGTACTAGAGCAACAAACTGACGGTGTGCCCGTCTTCACCGGATTCAACTGTGACTTCTAAGATCAACATCTGTGCAAGATTAATGAAGGTCAACAGCCGCCACAGATAGCAAATTGAAGGAAAGCGGCTACAAAAGAAAAAGATGTCACAGTTCTCAAGGAAGAATATCCTTCAATGGTGGACTGGTGATCAGCGAATCCAAGATATGTTACAACACCTATTCCTCTAAAATGCGAGCACTAAGGCTGAACAAATAGGTGGGCCGATGAAAGTGCAAATTTGGAACAGCTATGCTGCCGAAACTTAATCAGCCCTCAGTCCATGTAGATTTGTAGCGAAACGAAATCGTGTCTCTAGTATAGCGTCCAAACCATTACATTATCTTTTATTGTCAAAAGACCACGCCGACACTGAATGTTCTAAATATATTATAATTAGCACACTATAGTACACTTTGCCACATTTTATTCGGAAGATATTATGGATAATTGTTTATGAAATAAACGAAATGAATCCAGCAAAATAAGTTAGTAAAGGCAACTCACACAGCACTTGGTTGAATGGGTAAATAAACCCTGCAAATAAAGTAAATGTAGGAATTTCAGACTGTTCATGTCTGTGAAGATACAAAAATTAATTTGAGAGCATTGAATGTTTTCAAAACTCCATAGATTCCAAGGAAAAACTTCCCATAAATTTAGATAGGTATACACCAAGACACGTGAAGATGTCATTTGGGCTATATACTGAAAATTTATTGCCCTTTATAGAACAATAGGCTAATTAAAGAAACAGGGTCGACAATTTTACGGTCCACGTTTCATTTTTCTTTCACAGACCTTCAACTAGAACAATATCAAAACTATTGGAAAATGCAGCTGAGGTCTAGTATGGCTATTAATAAACTCGTTAGATAGGCCTACTTGTCATAACAACCTATAAGCAAAACTATGATAGTGGGTAAAGGATCCACTGTCAACCAAGTGTCTTTAAACCGATATCAAAAACAATATTCCAAAACATATGTCCACTGAAAGAAACAATTGGAACAGCCAGAGTGTTCATGAGCAGTGTAATGTCTTGGTTTTTAATTAATATTCCTGTTTTACTGGAACAGAACTTCATAGTTGTATTATTGTATAAATAATATTAGTAGGAAGACATTATTCATTTTGATGTTTTATGATAAGAATGGTGTGAGTAACTAAGTGGAGTAACCGTCTTCTGGATGGAAGTTATTTACGTTTAGGATTAATGAAAGGTTATTTTAAGACAGGAAAAGTTGTTTCCTTTATATCCAATTGTAAAAAAAATAAAAATGCATGTATGTCACAACAATAGCAAAACATAAATTATGAAACCAAAAATTTTCATGGACTTAAAAAAACCTTCATGCCAACTTTGTCAAAAATTCATCAACATGGAGAGAAGCAGCGGTAAAAATCATTAAAACATAACAAATGTCAATAAAAACCGCAAAACGTAAAATACAAAACTAAAGTTCTTTTTTTCAACCCCGCTGGACCCAATGAATCTCCATACCAATTTTGGTGAAGATCAGTCAACACCCTGAGAAGTTGTTGCAAGAGACAGTACTATTGTATTTATATAGATTAACTGTTACATAGATATACAACAGACAGTACTATTGTATTTATATAGATTAACTGTTACAAAGATATACAACAGACAGTACTATTGTATTTATATAGATTAACTGTTACATAGATATACAACAGACAGTACTATTGTATTTATATAGATTAACTGTTACAAAGATATACAACAGACAGTACTATTGTATTTATATAGATTAACTGTTACATAGATATACAACAGACAGTACTATTGTATTTATATAGATTAACTGTTACATAGATATACAACAGACAGTACTATTGTATTTATATAGATTAACTGTTACATAGATATACAACAGACAGTACTGTTGTATTTATATAGATTAACTGTTACATAGATATACAACAGACAGTACTATTGTATTTATATAGATTAACTGTTACAAAGATATACAACAGACAGTACTATTGTATTTATATAGATTAACTGTTACATAGATATACAACAGACAGTACTGTTGTATTTATATAGATTAACTGTTACATAGATATACAACAGACAGTACTATTGTATTTATATAGATTAACTGTTACATAGATATACAACAGACAGTACTATTGTATTTATACAGATTAACTGCTACATGGACATACAAAAGACAGTACTACTGTATTTATATAGATTAATTGTTACATGAACATACAGCACGCAGTACTATTATATTTATATAGATGCACAAAATCAACATATATGTATGTACGTATATACGCACATACATACGAAAACCAGTTTATCTCAAGTAAATACTCAAAAGCGATATCTATGCAACTAGACGGGGCTTTTAAATAGACATCAAGTAAGCTTTTCTTCTGCAAACTTTCTTATTAGGATTATATTTTATTGCTCCCATATTAAAGTCCGTATTCTAGTATCATTTTTAATTTACTTAATACCAGTAACTTTCAATATAAAGAATGTGGAATTTTATTATTGTTCACATAGGTCGTATAGATACGCAACCATTAAAGCAGATAAAATGATAACTTCGAAAAATAGGTTAATTTATCACAAGAATCTGGTTGCAATAACCTATTTCACTCTTACTTTAAGCTTCACTAGCTGATGCAGCCCTTCAATGCACAGGGTCAAAGGTATCATAGAGGTCAAGCTTCTAGCTTTGATCCCCTTCCTCTATTTCACTTCCCGGGAACTGTGAGGGTACAAGCTAGTTTTAGTGACAGTCGGTCCAGCAGTTCGCACTTTTAAGCGGAAACGCACATGTATATACAGAATGTCTGTAGAGACTGAACTGGTGTTTTAAATGACGGACTTTATGAAATTTGACATCTATACCTAGTCTTAACATTTTATTTGATTTTGTGGATCACATATGAAGTTTAACGTTAACTCTGGTAGATAATGTTTCCCCACCGAACTTTCAACCTTACTACCGACAGACATGTCTATTTCTTGCATGCGTTTTATTTTATCCGAAGAAGTTTGTACCACATGTCTTGATGTGATACAGACGTGAGTATAGCGGGATTTAAAACTTTGGTACAGAGTTGAGATTTTTTACAAATTTGAAATGACTGAAAACATTACTTAAGTTTAGAAAGTAGTATGGTAATAATAAATCCGATTTAGCAGTCTTGCATTTTCCAACACTTTATCCTCATCGAATATGTGTTTTAGTAGGCGGCCTACAATTTCTAGGACACTAATACCATTAATTCTGCATCGAATTGTCATTCTCTTGTTAGGGTATGTAAACTACATTCTTTGTAGTATCTTGGTTTAAGTTGACGTCTGTAGCAGCTGCTAATCATTATAAATCCTATATAGCAACGCAAAATGAGATCCTCTTGAAATTCAGAAGGAATGCGCCAGTTCGTAACCAGTTCTTAAACATTTTACTGTTGGATACCCAAAGTTATTAAAAAGTTTCTTGACGGATTCAAACATAAGTAGGATATACACCAATGAGAGTAAGGGTAACACGAATCTATAGTCATCGAGATGGTTACTAAAGGGCGCTATCCTTTTAGTATGGCCAGTATTCACATCAACGAGGACCTGCATCTTTGGGATGGCGTAATGGATGGATTAAAAAGTCTGTCCATTATTCACCATAGTTTTGTAATTTCCGATAGCATCTGTTCAGTCTATCAAAGTATCAGGCACTTAAAGCTACACAACAGGCTTTAGATATTACAATAGCAAGGATTTGGCGTGGCTATGACCCCGGAATGTGAATCCGAGGATCCTTTATTCGCGTCTAGTTGCCTCAGGAACGCTCATCGTATTATCTAGTAGCGGTTGTGCTTCAAAATGTGACAGTAGAATTCCATTATCTGGTTAAAAATTTTAATTTCGCGCAAAACTACGCGAGGGCTATCTGCGCTAGTCATCCCTACTTTAGCAGTGTAAGACTAGAGAGAAGACAACTAGTCATCACCACACACCGCCAACTCTTGGGGTACTATTTCACCAACGAACAGTGGGAATAACCGTCATATTATAACGCCCCACGGCCGAAATGGTGAGCATGTTTGGTGCGATGGGCATTCGAATTCGCGACCCTTAGATTACGAGTCGAGTGCCCTAACTACCTAGCCATGTCGGACCCCTGAGTTTAGGTATACTTCTACAAAGGTCCTCATATGATGATAAAATTCTAAAGTCCCTATCATAGACTGCAGGTAAAACGAAATATTCCACCTTTTCTGGAGTGAAGTTGTACTTGTGTAACCCAAACTTAGTGATGATGTAAGTGCTTAAAAGTAAGATTTCATGCCTAAACTCGCATCAAAATCTCAAATAATTACGCCACGGAAAGAAATTTATGACACGCAATCGGTGTTGGTTAGCTTTTTTCATTATTGTTGTTTACTGATATCCTAAGTAATAATCATTTTTTTTTATTAAATATGTATAATATGAAACTGAAAAAAATCTTATGTACTGGGAAAGGCTAACGACACTTATAAATGATAAAAAATAATCGTTTACCTGAAGTATGTAACACGTATGAAACTTTAATTAAAATAGTGGAGAAATAAATATTATCTACTGTAATTTTTGCCGCTAGGTGCCAATGGCCCAAAACGAGGCTAAGGAACTTTCGAATCTCCATTACCTAACCGAACCAACGGGTCTTACACGGGCATAAGTGAAGTTAGAACAAAGAGGACCATGCTGATGTCAGATCTTAGAAAGTAATATATATATATATATACACCTGTATAAGCCACCCCCTAAAACAAGTCATTATCATGGCGTCATGATAAATGAACCATCTCGATCCCAGGCGATCAATCAACAACCCTTCCCTTACTGACAAGGTCTATAATTACGGTTTGGGTGTAGTTTGTAGCCTTACAAACGAAACGTTTTTAAACACTTGATAATTGCTTACCAAAAGTATAAAGAATGTTTGTTTTTGATGTTGTTGTTGTGTTACAAACAAATACAAGAACTTTTGCCAAAATGCAACTAATCGCTATTTAAAAAGATAAAAAAAAACTGGATATGTTCTGTTCTTTTAAGAGAATAAGGAAAGATACGGTAATTTTGGCAATAAAGTTACAGAGAGAAATAAAAGGCCTTTACATTCTAGGTAATGATAAAAAATCTTTATTTTAGCCAATGTTTTGTTCTTGGAGCTTCATTAGACCATGTACTTCCAGCCCTGATGAAATCGCCTGGGCGAAACGTTAAAGGAGTTTTTTTTTTTCTCTAACCTTATTGTCAAAAGATCTGGATAACGAAGCGTAGGAAGATAAATGAAACATAAAAATCAACTTAGGGTTAATTTAATGGAATAAATCATATTGGTTAAGGTCCTCATCAACTACTCCGTTTCACTTTAATTAAAAATTCGTTATGCTTAGTTCCAGTCTACTGTCTTGCTTTGAACACACGCGATAACTGTTCTCGTACATCGAAGGGTGAATCCCCTTAACCACGATATTCTGTATTCAATGTCCTAAAAGGAAAGTACACGTGTCTTTGTTATTGTTTATACAATCACGAAATACTTTAGAAGAAACTCATTCTTTTTGCCTCCGTTTTACAAACTCACATTTTAAAGGGATGCGTGTATCCTGTCTTACTAACAGAACACTTTAAAATCCCCTCTGTGTCTGTTATACCAACATATCATACCACTTTGGAAAATATTCATGCTTTATGTTTACCAGCATGCAAGTGCAAAGGAAATACTCATTTTCTGCCTCTGAAATATGTCTCTTAATGGGAAATACATCCTCTCTGTTTGTGTTTTTAGGAACATAGCACTTTAGAGAAAACATGTGCTTTCCGTTTGTGTTTCATAAACGTACAGCCTTAGTAGAGAAACATATACTTTCTTGTTAACGTTCATTTGTATTTTCATTTGTACACTCTATTAGAACAAAAGGTATGAGAGAAATATAATTTCAAAATTAAAACCCTTTTTTGGTCAAAGATAATGAATTGTATAAGTTTCATTCTGAATGAACCAATAACATTACAAAAACAAAAAACAACTAAACATGGATACACACTTTTTCAGGAGTTTCTCCAGAGTCACCACGTCACAGCTTCAACCCTTTCTCAGCTACACATTTTGTATTCCAAGGAAACAGTGAGATTTGATAAAGTGCCAAACATTTTTCATTGGTTTATTATACATTCTATTGCTTTTTATTGTACAAAATTACAAACCATATATCATTGGCTTCAGTGTGAAAACACTTTTATCAAAATACGCCCATATGGTCTACAGGAATGGAAACAGTGGGTGTATAAGTACGCCCCTATGATAAGCAAGGGGTTAAAGGTGCGACTTGAACTAAAGTATACTATCTTATATAGCAATGCTTAACCTTTAGAAAGACAGTTTTTACGCCTCTTTTGTCTTCCTTCTGGGTACTAGCTATCAGGTTTAAGAACTACAGCCTTTGAATGGACTAAATAGTATAACTTCGCTTTAAAAAAAGCAAACATGATTTTACACGACCATCTTTTTAAATCTTCTTGGTTCTACCTCTCACCTTTAAGTTCGACAGTTTTTTATCTGTCATTTTTTAAACGCTCGGGTACATTAGTGCTAGAACTAAACAGTGAAAGCTGTGTTTTTATCCTTCTACCTGTTATATGACCAGGGTAATAGTACCCAGCTTCAATAATGTAAATTATTATTTATCCATTCACAGCAAAAATGTTTTTAAAACGCTAGGAAATAATGTTTGGCTTAAAAAAATCAAATATTACGTTTTCATACGTTTAATTGGTATAGTTTCGGGTAATATAGTTAAATATTTTCTGTTTTTATATATATATATATATATATGTATATTATTATTATTATTCTGTACTTTCCGGATGCACACATTTGGTTTAATCATTTATTAAATACATATATATATTTCGAGCTTATAATGAAACTCGTTAAACATTTTTCTAACTATAATCACTTTAAAATGTTCCAGTATAACATAATAAATTCTCAACACACACACACACATATGTATCTATTCGTGACATATTTTTTCTCCCATAACTATTAAGATAAAGAAAAAAATCGAATTATATATCGCTTTGCTCCTTCATGCATAAGAATCAGAAAATCACTTAAAATAACATCTCATACGTGAGCTTTCGTCATGGAAAATGCAAAAATGATGATTCTCTATCGTACAAGTTATGATGCAGAGTGATATATAAATATATATATGTATGTATAATAGTCCAATATTAACTGTAATATACAATTACTTGGCTGAAACTGCTGATTTGAAAGCCTTCCTAGGTACAATATATATGATTACTAATATTTATATTGAATATGTACATCGTTAAGCACAATAACTCCTTGTAGACGTATAGAATATTCTTGTCATTACACTTATTAAACTGTGCTCTTTGTTCTTATACAGTCGGTATTATATCTCTACTACATAGCAAATGTGCTCAATACGATCAGATGAAGAGACTCAATAAGCAAGTATGCACATATGGAAAAATTAATATAACAGAAACAGATATAGAGGCTATATTCTGCAAAATCTAAAACGACCAGAACTAGCGCAAATAGAAAGGCAAATCGATTGATCAAGCACAGATAGATAGATAAGTAACTGAACTTATATAAACAGATAAATAGAAAAATCACATTAATACAGACAGATACAGAGGAGAAAGACAAGTAGGTACAAAAACAATAGATAGATACGCAAACAAATGGATGAAATAATTAGGTAAATTGTAAAATAACAGAATTATTATTGAAAGTTAGGGAATCGAGATAAATAATCATATTACAAACAGATAAGTGGAAAAAATAAGAGAAGACACATAAATAAAACACTCTACAAGTAAAAACAAAAAATATAAGTTAACTTATTACGTAAAGAAGATGTGGGTGATTAAAAATAAAATGGACACAGGGAACAGCTGAATTAACTATGTATGTAGAAACAGAGAAATATCATTGACTGCATTCTTAACCTAAAACAGCAGAATTTGTAACTTGCGGGATTCGAGCTTGGTTGTTTAAAACAACCAATTTCCGGTTCAGATCCTGCTTTGTCTCAGGTTTTATCATAACTTGTAAAATTTGTAGATCGTTGTTTAAAACAACCAATTTCCGGTTCAGATCCTGCTTTGTCTCAGGTTTCATCGTGACTTGTGAGACTTGTAGATCGATGTTTAAAACAAGCAGTTTTCAATTCAGATCCTGTTTTGTCTCAGGTTTCATCGTGACTTGTGAGACTTGTAGATCGTTGTTTAAAACAACCAGTTTCTGGTTCAGATCTCGCTTGTTCTCAGGTTTCATTGTGACTCTCTGCAGACAGGTACTAAGAAACATTGACTAAGTAAATAATTACACTGAAAATAGACTGATTAAACCCATATAAAAAGAAACAGCCTGAACACCACAGACAAATACATATTCTATGTAATGGAAAGACAAAACATAGAGAAATTAATATAAAAATATTCAAATAAATCAGCAGACTGGGAAAGTAAGACAGATAGAAAGAGAGGTACAAGAAGAATACTGATGGATAAATCAAAGAAGAGAATAAGTATACAAACATAAAAAATGGATATTTATTTTCCTATTAGCAAACCTATCACGTGTTAAGGTACAATGTGTAATATACCAGAGTTCTTAGACTGTACTGTCGCTGATCGGTCTCTGTATACAACACCCTAATGCTAGTTGTCTGGACATGTAGAAACATGTTCCTCAAATATTTATAATTTACGCTTTAGTGAGATATATTTGAAAATGTCGCTTTGTATTTTTATTCGTATATTTTAAAATTATAACACAACTAGAGTAAGATTTTAGTGTTTTATTATACGTGCACTTATATCACCTAGTCGTTTTTTAACACAGGAACCCCCCAGATTCTAGTCGTTATAAGTCATCTAGTCGTTTTTTAACACAAAACCCCCCCAGATTCCAGTCGGTATAAGCCATCTAGTCGTTCTTTAACACTAGATCCCCCCCCTAGATTCTAGTCGTTATGAGACACTTGGAACCACCAGCTTAAAATAATTATTCTACACCTTCAGCAACCAACTTCCAACTTTTGATACGCACGAGATTTTAGTTTTAATACAACCCTGTAACGACCAACTTCTCAGTACACACTTAAAACCACTAGCTTTCTATTAAACTCTAAGAACCGCCAACTACCAGTAGTTCGTACACGCTAAAACCCACCAATTAATATTTGTATCATAAATTATTTAAGCTTTAGTAATATATATATATATATACAGTTTACATGTCATGCTGTTCACGTTGTGGCCACTACAGACATTTAAACAAGAGTGATATTCTGCGTGGATTACAGTATATGATGTGTACATTTACACAGTCTTATTAACCGAGGAAAATTTGAAAGAAACTTTGGCGAAATGAAAAACTATGAATAATTCTTTATCTTACTTTTTAATATTTTCTATACATTCATTACTAAACAAATAAAATCAAAAGTATTTCGAGAATTTTAGAATGAAATTTTCGAATAAAATATATTGAATAAATATAGTGAAGAGCTGCTGCCGTGTTCGTGGAACAGCTCACGAAGTCACGTAATCCGGTAACCCTGACTTGAAACAGATAAACGGACCACTTAGTTTACTTGACAATTTTATGTATGAATTAAAATCAAAACGTCTAGCTAATGTTCAAATTCAAATTTTTATCGAATGGAGGCTGCGACATGTTTATGAATTAACAGCCGTCAAAAAGGCTCTTATGGAACGTCATCTCGCGGAGGCCACATGGGGAGCACAAGCTGGACCGAACTTCTCTTTTAACCAGTAGATGCAATTCTTATGCAGGAGCTGCGGGAGGCTAGATCTTAACGTCGATACCCGCTGTTGGAAGAACCCACGCAGAGCCGTAAAATTGAGCCCATCTTTTAACCCTTTCAACCTCTTTTTCAGTTCCCCCGTCCCAAGAAATATGCTTCAAGATAAAAATGGGGAAAAAATTCCAGTTAAACAGAGGGGAAATAAAATGTTTCGACACTTCTGACCTTCGGCTGTGATCGATTACATTCTTGACTTTGTACAGATACTGACATGACTGCCAAAAGTCTTGATTATTTAGGTCTTTTTTTTTTTCCTAAACCGGCTAGATTCCACTTTACATGGGTTCAGGTAGTCCAGTAAATCAGGTTTTATTTTGTATAACCCGTTGCTTTAAAAGTTAAAAAAAATAAAATAAAAGTTGAGCACTTGAAGCTGAATGGAAAAGATCAGATTAAAACTTTGTTCATACGATAACTATAATTTACCAAACGACTGATTATCTGAAAAAATAATTCATTGAGTTTAAGTACCATATATATCATATTGCTTTATCAATGTTATATTAAACTGTTGTGAAAGCTTGTTTGTTTTCTTATAGCAAAGCCACAGCGGGCTATCTGCTGAACCCACCGAGGAGAATCGAACGCCTGATTTTAGCGTTGCAAACCCGAAGACATACATACCACTGTACTAGCGTGGGGCATTGTTAAAGCTCGATACACCTCGATAAACTTTTTGATATATAATTTGTTTTTAACAACCAAAGGAAAAAGCATTTAGCATATCATCTGTAATTTTTCATTCAGTAATCAGATGTTTAAGTTACTTTAATCTTAGAAGAAGAATTAAGACGTGAATCAATACGTACATCGTGGTTCAAAAAGACAAGTGAGGACAATTAATACTAACGCTGGCTTTTCTACTTTTATTGGGAGCTCTTCATTTTACAACTTAATTTTTTACACCGATTTATTTTCTATTTAATTACCACATCTGATATCAACGCTCATTTTTTATTTGTTATCATTCTTCATGCAGTTACTCGACAGGGCGTGGCCTGAAAGTCAGTTCTCTGAGTTGCAGATTAGAAGGACCAAGATTCGAATTTCAATATGTCAGTAAACACGTTCAGCATTTTTTGTTTTTTTTTATAACTGTGACAAATCAATCATACTATTCTGTTTGAAAGAACAGATTGGACAGCAAACGTAAACAAGTAGTTTTTCGGCTTCCTTTTGGCTAGTAATTCTAAACTAGGAATGGCTTGACTTGATCATTAGGAGTGTCTAACCTGACACTTTACTATATGTTTTGCACTCAGGTTGAAAATACTAAATATCTTTCTAACACTCACTTTCCTAAAACTTTCGGTTATTCTTACCTTTTTGTCTCTTTTTTATTCTCTTCTGCACTTTCCTATTATCTACGTCATTTCTTACTGTTTTTTAGCAGTCACTCTCTTCTTTGTGCCTCCCCTGGGGCACAGCGGCATGTCTGCGGACTCACACTGCTATAAACCGGGTTTCGATGCCCGTGGTGGGCAGAGAATAAATAGCCCATTGTGCTGAGTTGCAAATAAACAAATTCTCCTTTCTTTGCTGCTTTTTTATCATCAAAAAGCTTTCAGCGTACACAAAAATATGTCATTCAAGACGCATTTTGTGTGTGATGTAATCAAGCGTTTATTGGTGTATACAAAAAGGTCCGTGAAAACCAGCATTCACTACAGGGTCAACGAATTCTGCATTGATAATAACATACGTAAACTGCATAAGACGATCCTTGAGTGCTGTTCAAGTCTTAAGATTACGTGACATGTGACACCGCCAGAATAAAACAAATACAATAAAAGACATCTAATGGATACCGAGATCTTATACATAACAGTATCCTTGTTGCAAATGAAGGCTTTATTATACCTGTACCCTAGTCACGATCTTAAGATGCTAAATACATAACTACTAAGTACATGTAAATCCGATCTTAAAGAATTGGTTTTATTTGTGTGAATTCATCCGTCACATATTTAACATCACGATTTCAGCGGGTTAACGTAACATATTATAAAATTAAGAAAACCGCACTCGGTATAATAATACTTGTATCTTTTTTTATGTTTAATATGTAGGTTTTCTAATGATGTTTAACATCCGATAGTGGAACTCACAATCAAACAGCCAGATCATAATTCACAGTTACATTTAGTGGCTACTAGAAGAATTTACGTATGCTTAATATCCGACAATATATTTGCAATTAAATCTACTGCTACAGAGTGGGGTTTATAATTACATTAATGGTTATTTGCAATGAGATAAAGTACATAAATAGATACAAGACATGAACGTTCAGTCGTGTTAGGAAAAAAACATGTATATTACCAACTGCAATGTTGAACCGTATTAGAAATAGCAGAATAAGAGAGATTATAGGTTTAATAGCAGATGATAGGTTTGCAACTTTGATTAAATATCAGATACCGAAATTTACAAATTATACTTAATATTGGATAATGGAATTTATAATTAGATTTAACATAGAAAAAGAAAAAACAGGATTATTTATATTAACCTTATATAAACAAAAAAGTTAATTTTTACTTAATACCTAAAAGTTTGGTTTTCAGTTACAGTTAATATCAGAGAACGACATTTATAAAGTGTTTTAGTATCAAGAGAGGATTTACAAATTAAATTTAATATCAGACAATTTAAGTCAAAATTATATTTAATGTTAGAAACACGAATAGCAATTATATCCATTAAGGGAGGAAATGGGCTGAAATTTAATCCTATACCTAAACGTAGACATTTATATCAATCATGATCTGATATAATGAGAAGATAAGATTTATAAGCATATTTAAAATACTGAGAGTACGATGTATAGCTAGGTTAGCAGAACCAGACGCAGCCTATTCCTTAGTATGTCTGGCTTCAGATCAAATGGCCCAAGGTACAATCCCGCGATATGCCTTTCAGTACGTTCCTCACTTTCAGCTGTGGAAGAGTTATAAGTGTGACAAACAATTCCACTCTTAGGATTAAACGTAATAGCAAAGATTTTTGGATATTATTGACTGGCTGACTATCCAAGGTGAGAAATTTTAAATTATGGATACCTATGCCTGAATCCTAAGATGTTTAGCAGCTATTTAGTTTCATGTTGAAAATACCGAAAACAGCTAGATTAGATGATATTTAAGTTTGATATTTATGATTTGATGTGACTTTAAAATAAAAATTTTAATACTGAATAATAATATTGAATAACCTGTGAGATTCAGTTTCATTTTGATCACTTAACATCTATGGTGTGGATGAGCATTGCATAACACGTGGCACATTTAATTCTCAGTCAACCTGATGCTGCTACGAAAGTAGAAAGACAAATTCTTTCTACAAGTTAAGAACTAAAAGTAAACGTGCAAGAATAATTTTTAATAACAATAAATACAGGGACATTTAATGTGTTATATTATCTCGAGACCTGTCACTAGGTGGCACCACAACAGTTAACTAAAAGACTATCGCCAATACATTTAAATTAATTTTCTTTTAAAGAATAAATCGTAACACAAATAGAAAACTGTGTTAACTTTATAAATCTGTGAAACAGAGAAAGTAAGTTTAAAGACTTAATGAAAACTATAGAATGACTATCTACAATTTCTTTTCCAGAGCGAATCGAACCGTGGAGTGTAAAATCATAATTTCGTAACTTACAATTAACACGCTGTTGGACTTTATTTTAAGGCATGTTATTATAAATTATTCTCTCAGCGAAAATGTGTTCATTGTCTATGCATATAAGTTTCTAAAGATGTGCAAAATCGTTGCATTAAAGTAATTTGTGATTTTGTACAGAGTATACCGAAATACAGAATATTACCACAGTGTTCTTCCAATGAGTGTTAAAAATATTTTTAAATTTGCTTTTTTCATTTCCAATTAGATATTTGTTGGCGTTTTGCTGTAGTTATTATAGTAGTTTGACACTAATTTTTAAATTTTGTGATTCATAGATCCATTTACATAAAGCTAATTAATGCACTAAACTTCGTTTATTATTATCATTACTTGTTCAATCGTTTTACTTATAATATTGAGGGATTGGCGAGTAGTTTTTAATGACAGGTCTTATGGAAACGTAGTCTCAGATATAGTTGTTATGCGATACACGAACACAATTACAGTAACTAACAGTCTTTCTCTCACTCTCTTTCTTTAAACAATATAATGATTCATAAAACCTTTACAAATATGGTGACCCTATCTCAAATTATTAACTTCACTTAACCAAATGTTTGATAATTAATACGACATGAGTTTTTTGTATCAAATAACAAACACTCAAGAATAATCGCTGTAACAAAAACTGTTAGAAAAGTAAACTTTTCGTATTACTCAAAATTGATTGATACAAAAACGTTTTAGCTTATAAGTAACGAGTTCGTCTTATCTTCCTAGCCGATTGATATTTATTGTATAAAAGCGTAAATTAAGACTTTTGTGGTTCTTATAACGTATTTCCTTCAAGATCATAAACTAACGCCAATATTTTCTTATTTCTAGAAACATGGGCTTCATAATTAACCAGCTAAGCTCGTAACTAGTGTTTATATGATATTTCTAAGTTTGTAGTTTATGATAATTAGTTTTTCAAAGTAGCTTTCATTAGAATATCGTGCCGAACCCGCAACTCCTTCATTTGGCAATATGCAACTTACATATACATACATACTGCTGATAGTTAACATAATGTATTGTCGATCAGAAACGACTTGATAATACAGATAGAAATATGGTTTATGTTCGCGATTTTACCCCAGGCTCTTTTCATAGGTGTGTATGTACAAACAAGTTTTAAGTAAATCACTTTTACTATGATCGTATACAAACAACTTGTAGCGAAACAACTTCTATCTACAAAATTAGGTCTTTCATAATAGATAACATCAAGTCTACATATTAGCCAGCTCTCAGAAGTTTCAAAGGAACCTGGCATTAAAAAAATTCAGAGTCAAAAATTTGTAGCATGTATTTATGGTAAAATTAGATCTCGAGACAGCGTCAAAACAGCATTCTTTAGTGTATAATCACTAGGTTTGTAAAACCACTCGCAGTTTAAAACTTGGTAAAATCGCTTTGAAAGTAAAAACAGGCATAAAAAAACTGAAAAGGTGAAATATTGCTAGTAATAACTGTATTTTATTAGGTGACGTTTTGAGCAAACGCCCTTCTTCAGGCCTAACAACATACTATTTGAAAAGGCAAAACTAAAAGCAGTTTGAAAAGTAACAAAGAGTTTGACTTGAATAAAAATACTTCAAATAATAATAACACAAAAGGCTAATAAACCATGAACAACAAATAAACAGAATGCTAGTAACACCACACGACACAGAAAAATACTGGAAGAGATCTAAAAACTGCGTGAACTTTCAAAATTAAAGAAAGTCTTTAATGTGTGTGGGCGTGAAGTGTTTGAAATCACAGAATAAGAAGTTGGTTTAGTCCTACTGAATTTGTCTGTTTGAACATTTTCGCGTAAAACTGCGCAAAGTCCAAAATGATCCACTAGAGAGAAGACAGACAGTCATCAACACTTAACGCCATCTTTTGGGGCTGCTAAGTATGAGTTTTGACAGTCACTCTTATAACGCATCCACAGCTACAAAGTGCGGAACGCGTTTTTGCGGCAAAGGAATGGAAAACCATAAACCCCTTTTCACTACCCAGACGTGTTAACTAATTTTCTACTTCTCGACAAAGCCCAGAGGTATAGTATAACTAAGTAAATGCTTCAAAGCCCCGAAATAAAGTGTAACTAAGTTTGTTAATCACTCGTTTTTTGTTTTGTTTTATTTGTTATTTTTTTTCAAGATACTCTATCTTAGATAAAACAGCGACTGTTATTTAGGCCCAACTATGGGTAAAGTGTTAGTTTCAGGATCTCGATTTAGAAAAAAAAAGGTCCATGAGGATGTCTTCGATTTCTTGTTTTATATGCTAGTTTAACAATTATTATTCAAGCATTAAACAGGCTATCACATTGCTTTCAGTTCTCACAGCTAATAAGATATACAGACGCGAAAATAAAGGAGTATTTTACAATGAAACTGAAATTCAAACCTGTTAATTGTTTAATCCTGTTACAATTTACATGATACATCACACATGTCCACCATCTTGAACACAGTTCATGCTTTGAGAGATGGTGTTATTGCACTAATGGCTAACAGTAGCTTACGTATCCCGATCGGATCAAGCCTATACGATCTCAAAGATGTTTCAACATAGCCCATGTTGTATCAGTGTTTTCTATATGTTACTTAACATCATTTTCGTTAAAACGATATTATGGTGGAATAGGAATTTTCAACACGATCAGAATCTTACGTGCGAGTTGGATAAACAGCCACTCTATATCTGCAACTGTAACTACTGACCGAAGTCTTTGTTCAGTGGCTGACACTTTTATTATGAACCCACATATCAACCACTGAAATGTGTGATTAATCTATCATTTCTAAAGTCAAATATTTTTTCAGATCTCCAGAAGGACTTCTTTTGATAAATATGCTGTTATCTTGGCTCTAACAAAATTCCTTTTAATAAATGTACCCTTTGTATGACTTCAAAGGACTTCATATTCTGACAGATAGTTTTTTTCCATTCCTTTATCCCTATAAAAAACACCTTAAAAACTGTATGTGTGTTTTCTAATAACAAATCCACATAGGGCTATCTATATGCTGTGTACACCGAGAGGAATCGAGCCCCTGATTTTAGTGTTGTAAATCCGAAGATTTACCGCTGTCTCAGCGGTGGACCCTTAAGAAACACTACATTCTACTAAATTATTTATGTTGAACTAAAAAAAACTTTTTAAATTAAATCCTTACTATAAAGTCCTTGTGAATCTCCTTTTTTTTTTTTATAAATCCATCGTTCCTCTTTGCTTCATAAATTTACCATTATCCTGAGGCAGGTCGTAGCCTTAATGTGTCACACGTTTAAACAATCTGTTTGAAACAAGATTCTCTCCTATTCTAGCTTAACGGAATTATCTGTTCATAAACCTGGCCCGCTCAAAACCTCTTTTTATATAGATACTTACTCTTAGCATGTCCTCAAAGCGCTTTAAGTTTATGAAAAATGCCTTAGGAAAACCTTACTTGTCTAAGAATATAGTTCGCACCCTTAAGTTTACAAACATGATACCTTTGAACAACTCCTCAGCTTAGAAAGTTACCTAACATCACCTTTCAGTACCTACGCGTTTTAAATAGTTTTTTAACCTACCTGTTTGGTAATATAATATTGAATTAACCTTTGTTTAGGGACATGGTCCGTACTCAAAGACCTAAAATTGTTATCTACTTTTCACAAACAATATACACACAACACTAAATTACTTATCATTCACAAGTTAGATATGAACTCTGTTACTCTATTCCAGCGGTCTTAACTATATTGTCAAGTTTTAATAGTTTTTTTTTATCTTGTTTCTATTTATGATTCTAAGAATGAAATAAAATATGTAACAGAAATACTAGCCTCATCATTGTATGGAAGTTTACACAATATATGTCTGTGTAACGTATTAAAATAATGTTTTCGTTTTACATCAGGTGAAGCAGTAGTAATCACAATGTTAATATTATTTATTATTATATTGCTTCCAAGATCATATTGTGTTTTCAAAGTATAATCTATGCTATTTTTTAGAAAAAAATGAGGCCTCTGAAAGAAAACAATGTTTAAAATTCGTATAAACCTCTAGAACGATGTAATCTTTCAGTTAGATATACATTATTTTACACGGTTAGAAACAGCTCTAAGCGACATGTTTTGAACCGCCGTATCTGAAACTTGTTACCAGATGGTCTTTTATATTGTTTTCGATTAGAAAATAAAACTGCTAATGTTTTCTTTGCTTTAGGACAGTCAATACATCAATGTGGAAACATAAAACTAAGCTAACTTGGTAAGACTCTTGCGAGATCATGTGATTAACTCGACCTCATAAATTCCCTGCGAGTTCATAGGGAAAACAACTGTGGGTGGCTGAGCAGAAAGAGTTTCGAAGGAGTACGAACATAAAGCGTGCCCTCTCTGCAGACTCTGATCTCATATACATACGTTTCTTCTCAATAAATATTCCTCGGCCATAAAGGATGGATTTATGAGCAGCGAACTTAACCTATTTATCCTTGGACTCACTGCCACTGGTGATTCTGCGCATAGGCACTTGAAGGATATTTGCATATTTAATAGGTCGGCTTGTAGTGATTACGTAATTTTGTGATCTTCTATGTAACATGTTGCTTTTTAATTTATGCCAACCGCAAGATAATGGGAACACTTTAATGCATGTTCCCTCGAGGTCTCCCAAATTATACGTCAAGTAGATACAATTTTACAGTCTCTCACATCACAACGCACACACACAAAACAAAACTCCTTTTGTTGAACATTTCTAAAGGGTTTTAAATTAGACAAATTTCATCGCAGATCTAAGTTAATACAGGAAGTGAATCTGTACGTTACTAAAGTTAGTTCTAACAACACCTTGGTGACTCGTGGAGTTTCAAGAACAAATGGGAATTTCCCTACACTTAGATACTCGTGGCTGCATAATTGTAGTGAACTCGGATTAGATGGAAAATAGATTATACAGGAAATGTTGCCTGAAACAACAACAACAAAAAAGAGGGCGTTAGAGTTGTCCCTCTATTTTATTGAAAGTGAAACAGGAAGCATCAGATAACAATTAAGGAGTTAACTTATCATCTTGTTATAACTAAATATGTCCTATGTAACACTTAATATTCGTTTTAACATCCTTGCTGAAAATTCCCGACGTGAATGACCATGTTTACTAAAGCATTATCACTAAAGCACCCAATTACAGTGAAAAGCCTGGTCATGCTTACTGAAACATCTAATAGTCCTAAACTCCTGACACGAGATATTTTACTTCAATATCTATATTACCAGTTCTGGTGTTGTGTAACAATTCCACATTTTTCATTCCTTTGGTTTTGGTTTTCAGGTCTACTTTTATATGAATTACGTACCAAATATTTTCTACCTAAATTGCTGACTGGATTTAAAAGACTCAAGCTAGTACAGTATACTAGGCCCGGTATGGCTAAGTGTGCTAAGGCGTTTGATTCGTAACCCAAGGGTCGCCGGTTCGAATACCGGTCGAACTAAATATGCTCGACCTTTCAGCCGTGAGAGCGTTATAATGTGACGGTCAATCCTACTATTCGTTGGTAAAACAGTAACCCAAAAGTTGGCTAAATTAGGGATGGCTAGCACAAATAGCCCTCGAGTATCTTTGCGCGAAATTCAAAACAAACTACAGTATGGAGAAGGCTTTCACCCACCAAAATTTTATATTTTAGCATATTAATGTTAAGTTTTTGTTTCTCCTATGAAAGAAAAAGTGAACTAACAGTCAGTAGATCACGTGATAAAAAGTAGTTCCGAGAATTAAAATCCCAATTTAGGAGTTTTCCATCTTTGGTTTTTATCAAAAAGAAAGATTAAGCAACAGCTATGGTGAATGGTCCAAAAAAAAAAATATTTTTTAAAACATTTACAATCTGTGACTTTAGATAAAATTAAAATAAAACTTATTAATTTGCACCTTTATTAAGGAACTGTAATGCAGAGTTTGTGCATTAAAGCATCTTCACAAAGACAAAGTTTCGAAACGCTTAAGTGTCGATACATTTTTTTGTTTTTGGATACTTTAGCTGAAGTCATTAAAGTATCAGACTTTATAAACCGTGTTAGAAATAAACACAATATTTCTAATAAATATAATCCAATTCACCTACCAAGCGTTCGACGTGGTTTGGTGGTTAAGGCACTCGACTCGAAATCTGAGGATACGGGTTCAAATCCCTGTCACACCAAAAATGCTCGCTCTTTCAGCTGGAGGATAAGTTATAATGTAACGGTCAATTCCACTATTCGTCAAGCCCCCCGCTAGTACAGCGATAAGTCTACTAATTTACAACGCTAAAATCAGGAGTTCGATTCCCCTCGATGGGCTCAGCAGATAGCCCGAAGAGGCTTTGTTATGAGAAAACGCACACACACAATCTCGTCGGTAAAAAAGTAGCCCAAGAGTTGGCTGTGGGTGGTGATGACTAGCTGTCTTCTCTTCAACCTTACACCTGCTAAATTAGGTATGGCTAACGCAGATAGCCCTCGTGTAGCTTTGCGATAAAATTCAAAAGAGAAATAAACCACCTAAGGGTAAGTACGAACAATACTAAAAAAGTAGTGAACATGTATCGTCGTTAATACTATCAGTGCCTGATAATATGATTAACGTCCTCCAATTGTATTTTGTTATTAGAATAATCATGATAACTGGTTTGATAAACACAGACTTTTGAATCTATTATATAACTATTGTAATAATTCACTATTTATTTATCGAAGACGAGGAAATTTGTCGGTTCATTTTTACGAAGATGACACAATAACGTTAGATTAATATTAACACGTATTGAGAATACTAAAGGAAAAAATATGGAGTTTGAAATTATCATTTAAATGTTATTTGAATATATTTTGAATGGAAATAATACAACAATATTTTCGATAACAAATTACCTCTTTTTTTTTTTATCGATAACTTATTCACATCTTTCCTTTACGATCAACCCGGTTAAATCCATTCAGAACGTGATAAAAAGCAAATATTCATTCGATTTTAAAGGCTACTGTTGTAGTTCAAATGAATTTTACAACATGTATGGTCAATTTAAATAACTGATTAAAAAATGATTTTCTATATCATTCTTGCATATCACAATTATGCATACATGTATATATATGTTTATATGTGTGTGTAAGTCACAGGTTTAGATTTGCTGTTTTTAACACAGTTCTTCCTTATGATTCTACTCGCTCAACTTCATTATAATGTAATTATTTTCACAAACATTTATATATATATATAGTCAGATATATAGATTGATAGGTGCTTAATTAGCCTTATTTCAATACATATTTTTTTGTTTAAATAATTTGATGTCACAAATTAATGACGTAAAACACGAGTTTTGGGATATAGTAATTTACAGGATCTAGCATATAACAAGTTGTTTGCTGCATACAAACTCGCGAAAAGTCGTGAGGCAACATCGGGGAACAATGACGAGTCAGTGGACGATAGAATAAATTCTCCAGCCCGTGGATTTTACCCGGTTGAGTAAACCTTAGGTGTTCCAGTAGACGTTATTCAGACTAACAACTGATCAGACATAGAGAGAAGAAAAAAAAAGCGTACGTAAAGAAAAGGTAGGGGGCGAGGAGGTGTGAAGGGGGGTAACCAAGGGTCTGGTTTCTAAACCTGCCAAACTGGATAAGGGGGGAAAGGACTCAATGCACGTGCAAAGGGGAGGTCAGGGTTTAGAAAGAGGTGAAAATGTGTTTGTGTACATACATACATAAATATGTACTACAATAACAATGTTTCACTTTATTAGAACTTCTGACCAGCAATGCAATAAATACCAAAATTACTAATATAATACAAGTTAAAGATTTCTCTAAACATAGGTGTGATACAAAATATTCACAGAGCACACACATCCTTCTTAAAAACTGTATAGATGAGTTTTAATAAACGTATCAGTTACCTTATACAAATAATCAACCTGCTGTTAACACTACATATCATGTGTATTAATACCTTACATGTTAAAGATTATAGAACAACTCTTCATAATACCACATCAAATATATTAACGTGTTAAATAAATTATCAACATATATTTCATCACATCATGTCAAATATATTCAAATCTTACTATATTATAAACACATTCTTAACCGCAAATTGATTAACGTTTTGTATGCTACGAGTTAAATAATACTTTTCATCGTACCATATTTAATACATTAATACCTTACGTAAGTTTTTAACATGCCCCTTCTCACACCATATCTAATACATTAATACCTTACGTAAGTGTTTAACATGCCCCTTCTCACACTATATCAAAAACGTTAATACCTTTCGTAAGTTTTTAACATGCCCCTTCTCACACTATATCTCATACATTAATACCTTACGTAAGTTTTTAACATGCCCTTTCTTACACCATATCTAATACATTAATACCTTACGTAAGTTTTCAACATGCCCCTTCTCACACTATATCAAATATATTACTATCTACCTTCTTCGTAAACTTATGTTTAATTTCATTTGATGTTTTCTAGGTAAATCTCGAAACGTAATTTAAGACAAGGTGTGAAAAGATTATTAATCTTATTTTGTTGTGTTTAGCAATCACCGATGTTTTAATATCTGTAGTACTCTGAAAGTTTAATTTAGAATTGGTAGTAACTGATTAAAGTTTTCACGATACTTATTCAGCATTTCCCAGTAAAAGTTATTGTTTTTACTAATGTTGTTATTAATTTAGCTCAATGATACACAATGGACTATTAAGCTCTGACTATCGCGGGGAATCTAACCTTGGATTTTAATGTTGTTATTCCAGAAACTAACCGCTGGCCCACTGAAAGACCCTAATAAAATAAACAAACAGCTACAAGTTAGAATCTCAAAAGTTACTATCAGCAATATATATTCAAACTGAATTTCTAAACTGCCCACAAAGCCGCTTTAGCTTCATCAATGGTCAAAGAATAAATAAAAGAAAAAGATAACAGTAAGCGAACATGTGCAAAAATGAGCATTCATATTAAAAGCAATATTAATAACTTTAAGATCTCTACTGTCTTTTCAATAAGAAATACAGACTGACCAAACAAACATTTACACATAAATAATATTTTTTTTAGCGGTTGTATAATGTGCTGTGCTGCAGAGGTCGAAGGTTCAAAGTTTCAAGAGTCGCACATCTGAAAGTAAGGAACATGTTTAACGATATAGTGCGACTCGTATAGGCGGCTGGTGGGTGCTGATTGATATCCTCTCATCCTTGATCACAGTTTTAAAATATTAAAGATAATTATGTCGAAATTTTGGGGTCTCTGGCCTGACCGTTTTTAATTATACGTCATATAAAGAGCTGTTCAGATTAAAAATTCCAGCTTACCATTACCCAAAAAAACATGTTTTATTCAGGTTGAAAATTCTAGCTTACCATTGCCAAAAATATATATTGTTCAGGTTGAAAATACCAGCTTAGAACTATCGATAAATCAAAGCGGTTCAGGTTGAAAATACCGACAATTACTTCAGTGAACAAAAACATCAATATATTTATAATTTAGACGCTCAGAAATTCCGAATCTACGACGTACATAATTTTTAAATACTTAACTTTTATCTCCATATAAACTAATACCTAAAATACAAAACAATACCTTATATTTAAAATAATACATATATTACTTGTTAATCCATACCTGGCTGACAAATGTGTATTTTCGTTTCAACGTTCGAAGTCATAGAAATTATTCGTCTGATGTGCGTGTGTGTATGGTTTTTATAGCAAAACTACATCAGGCTATCTGCCGAGTCCATCGATATTCATTTGATGGAGTGTTCATGAGATTCGCTTCAATTGGAAACTTCTTAAATTTAATTTAGTGACAAATATTATTTTCTGTTCCTCTTTTTCGTTTCTATTTCAGATAAATTCTGAATATAAAAATATTTGTTTTTAAAGTTATCTTTCTGCCTTCCTAAATCCAAAGTTTTTTCCACAAGAAACGTTCCTATTCGTTCGATTTTTAGAAAATGTTGAAAACGATAAAATCACTTTCCACATTTTTCGCTGAATCCTTTTGTTGAGACGATTGTTAATGAGAGCAGGTTTTGGAGGAGTCTTCGTTAGGCAAACAGTTAAAAGGTCAGGGTCAGATAGACAAATCAAGTTTAAAAACTTAGTAAGTGTAATGAAGATAGGTAAACGTAAAGTGATAAAACCGATGAAGTGATTAAAGAAGGTTCATCTTCCCTTGTGCCTTGAGTGGATTATACAATTCTGCCAAAACTCGTAACATCAGATTTTCGTAAACGAAAATCAGTTTCAACGAAACAAATATCTCTAGTAGGTAAATCACATATCTAAAGAAATATTACTCTAACAGATCCAAACTAGATATGGGTGGGGATAAAATAGCTTGAAACCGTGAAATGAATAAAACTATGTATACCTTTATTCTGAATTGATCAAGAATAATTTATGTTTCTCATATTTCCAGTGTGGAGCAAGCGCCTTTTTAACCCCTGCTGAGCTATGTTGACGTATGTCCATTGGTTTGTTTGTTGTGGAATTTCGCACAAAGCTACTCAAGAGCTATCTCTGATAGTCATCCTTAATTTAGCAGTGTAAGACCAGAGGGAAGGCAGCTAGTCATCACCACCCAGCGCCAACTCTCGGGGTACTCTTTTATCAAAGAATAGTGAGACTGACCGTAACATTATAACGCCCCCACTGATGAGAGGGCGAGCATGTTTGGCGCGACTCGGACGTGAACCCGTGACCCTCAGGCTACGAAGCGCACGCCTTAACACGTTTGGTCATCGGTCATAAAGAATAGGTAAAAGTGTTTTCTTTCTTTATCTTGAATGATCAACTATATTCCGTTCTGAAATTTGCAGCTATGGCGAAACGTTGGTTTAAATAAAACATTTTATTGTTGTTTTTTTTATTATCTAGATAATAAAGGTTAAATTTTCTTCTAACTTTATTTCCAAATTGTTTAAATCCTCAATACGCTCTGCATATCCCCAAAAACAACAAAATATCAAGAAGCAGTTCCGATTATTTATCAAAAACATTAATTCAGAATCGTTACAAAACAATGTATAACTAAATCAGTTAAATCACCAAAATACGAGAGAATGTCACAAACAGATGGTACAAACCTCTACAAAGTATTGTAACCTTTTCTTGTAAGTAATGGTATAAATGTGGCTTCGTAGTAAGTACAAAAGATAGTGACAGTAAATGTTTAACTGTTTCAATACGTGCCAGTAAATAAATACATTTAAACATATAAATGTTTATTTTAAAATAAACTTGACATCAATAAGTGTACAACTGTTCCTTTCAGTGACATCAGATATAAATAGAAATACAACCGTTTGTTTCTCAGAGAAAGTAGAAATCTGTAGATGTGGACAATTGTTTATCTCTCAGCACAAGTAGATATTATATGTACAAGTGTTTTTTTTTCAGTGACAGTAGATATACAACTGTTTTTCTCACTGACTGTAGATACATAACGTTTTCTCAGCGATAGTAGACACACAGCTGTTCTTTCACTAACACTAGATATCAGGTGAGTGTAAAACTGTTTATATGAATAATTAGTAGTTATTCATAGAAGTGCAGCTGTTTCTTTCAACAACAATCACCATGGAAGTATGCATTTCAATAACAACAGCTACTAATATTTTTGGATATGTTTGTAATACAAACATACTGAAGACAATTTTATGGCAGTAGATAAACAACTTTATTACGTCAGTGGTAGTAGCTGTACAAACGCTTATCTCTTCCGTTAACTGTTTAAAGTATAGAAAATCTATCTCATCCATTCATTGGTTACAACGTGTAAAGGTGGTAATCTATTTCCTTTACTGCTATATGTTTTCATACAGCTCTCAGTGTAAAAGGTTTTCTGTAGCATCCAAAACATACAATAGATATTTAGCCTTGTTTATAATCACATCTTTCTTATCAATATAGCGTAGCGGAGGTAGTTTGCAGGAGAACGGTCTGTTCAAAGACTAGGCATAATACAAGAATAATCTCTCATTTGAAATTCTATGGCTGTAATTTAAAAATAACGTGTCGCTGTACCTTTTTTTCTTCTCTATGATGAGTAGCCTTTAATAGAAGACTTTACAAACAGTGATAGCACGTGATGTAAGTTGTGGTTCTCTTAACAACTACCATCGGAAGAGTTCTTGTTACCCTCTAATTTGTCCTAATTTGTTCTTGTAGCAGTTGCAGATGTGGGGGAGGCGTGAGGGATTTGCTGTTGGGTGGGGTAGCAATACTTTTAGCATTGACACTAATTTTGATGTTTCGACTACAATTCTGGACAGATACGTATTTCTGGCACCATGATTAGTGAAATAACTCATACACACGCAAACACGAAGACCCTTAATGCACGCGGTCGAAGTCGACTTTTAATGGCCTCCACCCCTACAAGTTTACGATCCAACATCATAACATAAAATCCCGCGTATGAATGACCAAACCTATTGGAGCTAGAAAACACTAGTAATAAATCATACACGGCTTCTAAACCTGGAAATTATAACCTGCGAATGGCTAGACCGAACGCAGACGGTGAAACCCACTAATAACACGGGCAACACGTTGAAAGGAGTTGTGTAATTACCTGGCCTTTCTGACATTAATGAATGCTTTATAATTAGGCCTTGCATAGACTGGTTGGTTGCGAGAACCTTGTTACATCAAGTCTATTACTCCTAGTGAACTACTTTTCGTGTGGAACCTAATGTTAGGGGGCGGAGTTTCAATTCACGATATCTTCCCGTCCAGCATTTGATTTTCCTAACCCTTTGATCCCGCAGGGTAACAGTCGATCACAAGGCGTCAACATTGAATACCTGTTACGTCCAGCGTTAGGCCGTACCAGCTTGGCCTCAACAATGCACGCAGATACACTCCTTCACATGGTAATATAACAGGACGCCTGAGGGCGCTGCAGAGCATAAGTTAATTATAATATTCTGTATGAATTACCTTGAGTCAGGACAAAAATTATAGCTTCTTACCTCTCTCATTATCTGAATAGACTTTGTAGTCTCCCTTTTGTTTTTTTTGTTGTTTTTTTAAGAACAAACGGCGCCGCCGCCGGCATTATGAAATTTTTGTATCTTCCATAAGTGGTCAAACCTCCCATTGATTTATTTCCCAGCAAGCCATTGATAAGAAAAGCAAAAACATTAATTAAAGGTAGTATTAATATACCATTTCCAATAAATAGGTAATGTCCAATTTGTCATTGTGGTTGAAATGCGCACGAGTACAAAGACTTCAATAACATTGATTACTTATCAAGTCCAAGAAAATTGTATGCATAATAAATATCAAGTAGCAATGATGGCACCATTCATTACCAGTCCCACAAAATTACTGTATTCATTAAAAACCAAGAATCAATGATGGCACCATTGATTACCAGTCCCACAAAAATATTGTATTCATTAAAAACCAAGAATCAATGATGGCACCATTCATTACCAGTCCCACAAAAATATTGTATTCATTAAAAACCAAGAATCAATGATGGCACCATTCATTACCAGTCCCACAAAAATATTGTATTCATTAAAAACCAAGAATCAATGATGGCACCATTCATTACCAGTTCCACAAAAATATTGTATTCATTAAAAACCAAGAATCAATGATGGCACCATTCATTACCAGTCCCACAAAAATATTGTATTCATTAAAAACCAAGAATCAATGCTGGCACCATTCATTACCAGTTCCACAAAAATATTGTATTCATTAAAAATCAAGAATCAATGATGGAACCATTCATTACCAGTCCCACAAAAATATTGTATTTACTAAACATCAAGTAGTAATAATAGCACCATTCATTACCAGTCCCATAAAAAATACTGTGTTTATTAAACACCAAGTAGCAATGATGGTGCCCCCCAGTGGCTCAGCGGTATGTCTGTGGACTTGCACGCTAAAATCCGGGTTTCGTTACCCGTGGTGGGCAGAGAACAGATAGCCCATTGTGTAGCTTTGTGCTTAATTTAAAAAACAAACAAACAAAACAAGCAATGATGGCACAATCCATTACCAGCCCCACAAAAATATTGCATTTACTAAGCACCAAGTAGCAATGATGGCACCATTCATTACCAGTCCCACAAAATTACTGTATTTAATACACACCAAGTAGTAATGATGGGACCATTCATTACCCGTCTCACAAAAATATTATATTTACTAAATCCCAAGTAGCAATGATGACACCATTCATTACCAGTCTCATAAAAATATTGTATTTAATAAACACAAAATAGTAATGATGGCAGCATTCACTTCTTATGCCAAAAAAGTCTTGAATATATTAGACACCAAATAGCAATGACAACATTATATTTTAGTATGGACCTTGTGATGAACAAAATTACACGACATACACATTCACTATGTTTCAGTATGGATCTTGTGAAGAACAAGTTTATACGACAGGCAGTATTAGTTTCAACGAATAAAACAAAGAAAACAAACTGTGCGACAAGTGTATTTTGTAGGAGGGGAAAGACGTGATGGGGAACTCACAGTTTATCTAAAATAAAGAAATGTGATAAGAGGATCGTTTCTCACATGTCAGTGATGGACCTTAAGATAACAAATTCGAAGTTAAATATTTTTTTTTAGAATTCGTATTATTAATAACATTCTCATGTGAGAACACCAAGCTTAGTATAACAAGTAACAAATTATAACTGAAGCATTTACCAAGAATGTAAATATTTCTTTTACCCATGACTGAGATAATACAGGGAATAAATATTCTCACGTTCATGACTGAGATAACCATCATATGTCATAAATATTCTTCATGTTCTTAACTGAAAAAAGTAACATAAATCATAAATCCTCACACTTCGTGACTGAGATAACTACCATAAGTGATGAATCTTCTCACGTTTATGACTGAGATAACTACCATAAGTGACGAATCTTCTCATGTTCAGGACAGAGATAACTATTATAAGTGATGAACCTTCTCACGTTCATGACTGAGATAACTACCATAAGTGATGAATCTTCTCATATTCATGATTGAGATAACTACCATAAGTGATGAATCTTCTCACGTTTGTGACTGAGATAACTACCATAAGTGATGAATCATCTCATGTTCATGACTGAATTAAATACCCTAAGTGATGATCCTTCTCACGTTCATGATTGAGATAACTACCGTAAGTGAAGAATCTTCTCACGTTCATGACTGAGTTCCCATAAGTGATGAATGTTCTCACGTTTGTGACTGAGATAACTACCATAAGTGATTAATCTTTTCATATTCATGATTGAGATAACTACCATAAGTGATGAATCATTTCATGTTCATAATTGATTTAAATACCCTAAGTAGTGAACCTTTTCACCTTCATGACTGAGATAACTACCATAAGTGATGAATCATTTCGTGTTCATAATTGATTTAAATACCCTAAGTAGTGAACCTTTTCACCTTCATGACTGAGATAACTACCATAAGTGATGAAATTTCTCATGTTCATGATTTATTTGAATACCATAATTGATGAATATTATCACGTTCATGATTAAGACAACTACCATAAGTGATGAAGCTTCTCACCTTCATGACTGAGATAAGACTTATAAGTGTTAAAGCTTCTCAACCCCATTACGACTAACATTAATATCTAATGCAATCTTGATATTCTCATGACAGATACTAAAATTAATAATACATTGTACGAACTCTGAGGTTCATGACTGAAATGAGCAACAAAAATGATAAATCTCTTCACATTTAGACAGATTAGAACCGTATAGATTAGCTCTGTCTTTGATTAGGGCAAAGCATGTTGTTTTTTTTCATATTGCTTATTGTAAGTATTATATCGTTACACATTAACTAAATAAATTATCCCGACTCTTTACAGAGCAGAAACATAACAAAAAATTCATTTTGTAAAGAATTATACCTATATTTGCTAGGTATAAAATGATAATTCAATACTCATAGAAAAAATACTGTCCCAGAAATTAATAGCTAGAAAGAATGGTGTTTCGTTAAGTTATTAATGTCCTTTTACGTTTGTTTGTAGTTAAGCACACAGCTGCACAATGGACTATCCATGATGTGCCTATCATGAGTATTATTGTAAGTTCACAAACATACCCCCTGAGCCATTAGAGGGGAAGGATTCTTTTAAGCACTATCAAATAAATGGAACAGGTTTTAACAAGCTTCTATTTATCACGACCCCTCTTATTCTAGCCTTTATACACGAAACACCACCCCAACTGTATAATATATAACTCCAGACACCACTATATTACAGTTTGGTAAAACAACAAACCTACGTTAATCATCAGTGGCCTTTATCACAAAATTATTAAAATTGTATATATTCGTAGAAACTGTATTGAATACGTCTGGATAAATAAGTTAACGAATAGACAACTAGGGGGAAAGGGTTACACTGAGAGAGATACACAGCATTAAGCCAGTTATTTAAATATTTCACGATTATATAGTGTGATAACAGTATACACAACGACGGAGTTAAATAACAGTGCATGTATGTACATGTCCTTAATAATAAAATGAACCAGCGTAAGTTATTCAGATAAATATAAACACGATTACAATAATATAAATAAATATAGTCACAAACAAACATAAAATCTGAACATCTCAGTTTATCTATTCAAAGCGGAGTATATAAGGTTATACACCCTTCTTCAGGCTTCACCGTGAATAGTAGTAAATCCTGAAGTTGGGCGGATGAGCCCTAAATGTCTCCTTGAATAATTAAATTTAGATCCTCAATTTTACATTTTTTGTAAGATTGTTTTTATGAACTAGCGTAAGCCACACCTGTTGTTAAGAGACGTAGCAATAATTGCATTTCCATGGTAACGCCCCTTATTTTAATTGTATGGATTTTCTTAAGTGTAGTCTATATCTAGACGGCTTGATATATCAAAACAATTGTCTGAATTCGAGCCGAGAACGATGGGGCAATTGTGTGTGCGTTTCGTTGTGAAAATAAGTACAATCGACATAAAGATGAAACTTATATGAAGTATAAAGTAGGGTTTTCTATTTCCGCACAAATAAAAAAGTCACAGATACACACAATTGCATTCTGTGCATCAATCTTATGTTTAAAATACGAACAGCCATCAGTTCCCCGGGTGTACGAACAGTCTCCAAACCATATCTCCTACTGTGTCATCGCTGATACACGAACTGCGTGTTAGTCAACTCAATCTAGTTATATCGTCTAAGATCAAAGTGCCTCCCTCGTTCACCAGCCAAATGAATTTTTCAAAAGTATATTGGCTTATAAATTTCAGGGAAATAACATTACTCAAGTACAAAGCACTCAAGTCGTTTTAAATGTATAAAATAGCAATATGTACCATTAAATAAAGGTCAAGAATGTCTTTAACTGTTTTCCTGTCTTATTTTCTAGTATATTTCAAGATTTATAAAGTCAAAATACCATTTTTTAATATTTCTTTTATAACTTTATGACTCACGTCATAAAACTCACGTCGCCATATCATATTTCAACGGATCGAAAACTAGAAAATCAAGTAAAAAATGTCTGAAAATTCTGATCGAAATCTAAAGTTTTTTTAAATATATGTATATATATATATACTTTAAATTTCGGGGATAACATAAGAAGTTAAATTACAAAGGTATTAATTTTTAGGGACAGCTTTTATTATTAAGTCTCAAGCATAAAAATATGTGAAAATTTTATTGTATGCTTCTCTATGAGTAATTGCACAGAAATCATTGGGGGCACGGCATGGCCAGGTGGTTAAGGCACTCGGCTCGTAATCTGAGAGTCCTATTTAAATCCCCATCACACTAAGCATATTCTCCCTTTAAGCCATGGGAGCGTTATAAAGTCACGGTTAATCCCAATATTCGTTGGTAAAAGAGCAGTCCAAGAGTTGGCGACAGGTTGAGATGACTAGCTGCCTTCTCTCTTATCTTACACTGCTAAATTAGGGACGGCTAGCGCAAATAGCCCTCGAGTAGCTATGTGCGAAATTGAAAACAAACCAAACCAGAAATCATTGGAAATATAAATACCGTATTATGAAGCAGTTAGATACAAAAAGACTAAACAGCACATTCAGAGCTGCGGTCCCATGAGTTCGGAAACAGTGTGTGTGTTTGAGTGTGCGAGTTATCTTCTATGTGTACGTATACCTTCGTGACGTGAAAATCTGATTACAAAGATCGTTATTAAAATGACGTCATAACTTTATGTCTATAGCTCTTATTAAAAATATTCACTTTAGCTAATATTTCTAAATGAATATTGAAGAATAGTTCATATTCAAAAACAACTTATGTAATTTGTTTCAAACTACTGTACGTATCAAATACCTCAATTTTATTATTGTTATATACCAGCATATTTATTTAATTAATGTCGTACACGTCCCATCATCTTACAGGGTTTGTTTGTTTCCGAAGTTCGCGCGAAGCTACTCGAGTATAGAATTCTGTAATGTTAAACCCAAATTAGGAGGAATAGGCAACAACACCCATCGTCACCTCTTGAAATACTGTTGTTTAACCAAATATTGGAACCTGACTAGCACATCCACCACGGCCTCAAAGTGCAGAACATATTATGGCAGAATGAGTCGCATACTGACCATTCGGCCATGCCATGTCTATCTTGGCCGAGTTATTTTATAAACCTCGGGAAGTAACATATAAAATTAAGTTTCATATAAATATTGGGTTTTGATGACTGTATATAAGTCACAGAAACAATGCAAAATGCTGGTTTGAATTCCTATCACACCAAACATGCTCGCCCTTTCAGCCGTGGGGGCGTCATAATGTGACGGTCAATCCCACTATTCGTTGGTAAAAGAGTAGCCCAAGAGTTGGCGGTGGGTGGTGATGACTAGCTGCCTTCCTTCTAGTTTTACACAACTAAATTCGGAACGGCTAGCGCAGATAGCCCTTGAGCAGCTTTGCGCGAAATTCCAAACAAACAAACAAACAATGTAAAAACGTTTAAGTTCTAAATAGTTATTTATTAAAATGGTATTTTCTCCAGATTAACTCGTACGCATAAGAATTAAATTCAAAATGTTGTCGAATAACGTGAAGCTTAAAACAAGTATTAATTTCGAGAGGTCGCGGATGTGAGTGTGCGTTGTGGTTAGCGTATCGAGCCCTGAATTCAAGGGCCTAAAAACCGGATTTCGATATCCGTGGTGGGCAGAGCACAGATAGCCCATTGTGTAGCTTTGTGCTTAATTCAAAACAACAACAATCTATTGTCTAACTGCATCTCCGGTTGTCTGTCAGTTCAAATTAATGGAGGTTTTTAACAGCTTTGTGCAAATTTCAGAAACAGAACAAACCAATCAAGGGATGCTATTACTTTTAAGGTATAACATATAAGAATAACTTTTGAATGAATTGTAACCCCAGGGTGAATTAAATACAACAGTGAGGTAGAAGTATTCGTGCGGGAGAACAACGTATAAGATCAAACTTCATATAAGTTAGTTGCCCCCCCCCTCTAGTTTGTCAGTTCAAAATTAGGGATAGCTAAGGATGAATGACCTCTGTGTAGTTTAGCATCAAAATTCTTTAAAAAAAATTAATATTCATGTCTTATTCCTCCTTGTTTATGTCATATAAAGTTCTTTTAACGTGCGTGGTCTTTCGTTACTAAAATATCTAATCTAATAAGAAGTTTTCTCATACATATGAATAAATGGATCTTTACTTAACAGAATGTTTTAATTAATCGACAGAAAAATCGGAATAAGTGTCTTGTTAGCAGGCTCATATCTATAGGCCCGAGGTTTTGATGCCTGTGGAAATGCAAAGATGTTCTTTCGAAGGTTCTGATGCAAGTGCACCACCGCCATCCCACTTGACAAATATCTTGCATATTATTCCATGACTTGATTAATTTTATAATCTATAGAGGCATACGAATATATGCATAACCATGTCTTTATACTGAGCCAAACTTCGGAAGACTGGACAAGTAATTAATAGATGAACCTAAGCCAGTATTTCGTATATTTCTTAACTGAATATGTCAGTATTTAGGTATTTTTTTTAAATTAATCATGTATTTAATGTTGATTTGTTGTTATATCTAGACATAATAGTTTTCTCATAGCCGAATTTCGTGTAACGTTTCTTCCCATTTATCAATGTAGAAATGTGTTACTTCAATGGTTTATTGACACTTGACGTTTAATGTGCATATTGTGGAAACTGAACTAAATGGGTTTTGTTGCATTATGAAAACTAGTTATATTCGTAATTATTGACCTAGAATCAAACTGTTTGTATGTACATACGCTTGCTTAAACAAACCTCTGTTGTTGTTTTTTCCCATTCAGGGTAAACAACAATAAAGTGTGCATATAGCCTGTACTTCTATATAAAAATAAATAAAAACATGTGTAACATATAAACTAATAAACAGGTCGGGACAAAGTAAAAGTATTGAACAGTGTGTAAGAGTTCAATAGCCCCTTGGCCTACAAGCTCAGCCTTCTCAAATATTTGTTTGAGACACCGAGTTCTGAATGTGTTGAAAAATCTATGTCAATGATAGAAAAAAGTTCACTACTTGTCCTGGGCATTTGACACTTCTATGTTATTAGATATACATATATTTATATACATATTGAAAAACTAAGTTTTGTTTTAATGTAATCTAACCCAGTTCAGATGAAAGACACAAGAGTTAGGTGGCTCAGATCGCCACAGAAGGCCTCATCTTAAGACAACATTAAAACCCTGTATATTTGCTTCCAACTGTAAATAATAAATCAGCCTTTGAAAGTTTATCCAGATTGACTTTAATGCAAGTCTTGTATATCATTATATTTTTTATTGTAAATTTCTGCTATTTTATTATTGTATTTAATACATTTCTATTTTATAAAACAAAACAAAAATAAGTCTGATCTTAAACCTGGCATAAAAACCAATGTTTGATCTAAAACGTGAAATACGAGAAAATGTCTGATCTTAAATCTGGCATACCAAACGATGTTTTATTTTAAATCTAGCATACCGAACGATGCCTGGTATCAAACCTGGCATACGAAATGTTGTCTGATATAAAAACTTGGCATATGAAACAATGATTGTTCTTAAGCCGGGCGTACGAATTTGTGTCTGATATTAAACCTGGTATAAGAAATGATGTCTGATCTTAAACCTGGCACAGAAAACGAGTTCTGATTTTAGCTCGAGCACACGAAACGATGTTTGATCTCAAACTTGGCATATGAAACGAATTCTGATCTTAAAACTGTCATACCAAACGATGTCTGATTTTAAACCTGGCATACTGACGACGAGCCATTCCAATAAGAGTTCTGTAACAAAAATCTGAATAAATAATAAGATTATTAAACATAGATATTTTTCTTTTCCTTCTTTCCAAAATGGTGGAAAGTAAGTTAACGAAAGCAAGCTCTATCCTTTCCATATTAGTAAAGTACTAGTTTGAAACTTAAAACAAATACCACTGAACTCTAATTAATGTTGAAAATCGTAAATGTGTCAGTAGGGAAGTTTAAAAGGCATATATACTGTCTTTAAATGGTTTCGAACATCACAGCCCAGCTTGGTTATTGGTAATTACAGGTTTGACGTCACATGTTTATGTTTAGAAGCGAAAACACGTTAACAGCGAGAAAGTTCAGATGATGACCGAGGGCAAAATAATCATAGGCGCTTATTCTAATTTGTCTGTTACACATAATTAAAACTGATTATCAACAATTATTATTTTCTATTTCAGTGGCTCCTCAGATAGAAGATTTCACAAGTGCATTCTTGTTTCCTGTTAGCAAAATGGCGGTTTCCCTGTTGAACTCTTCCTAACAAATCAGACTGCTTGACTTTTACGACACGGAGTTCCAAATAAATGGCGTGTTGGTAATCAATTATCTAGCAGAGGAGTCATTTTTCAGAAGCTTAAGGTAATTACTTTTCTCGTGAAAAACCTAGACGTTAAACTGTTCACTTTACAGCACCCAATAGAAATTCTACACGTGTGTGTTCAAAGAAGTTCCGGTGTTTACACAACAAACTCGATATGGGGGTAAAAAAAAGAATCGATAACGCAAGCGTTTCAGCATACTGAAGAAACAACTGATGTTAAATAAACTTTACACCAAATGCTCAGACAAAACACAATTTTCCAAGGCTTTTTCGCTTTCTCATCAGAAAAATGTTCCAAGAAATTGAGAAACACGAATACGATAAGATTACGAAACCAAAGAATTAAAACGTTGTATAATACATTAAAAATTCTTCAATGATTATCGTAAATGCGAAATAGGGATAATATATAATTAGACAAAAAGTAAATAAATGCCTCGTGATTTATTGTTAAGGCCGAAACAAATAAAATAATGATTCTGAAGTATTCTTGTGGTAACTAAAATAGTGAGAATAATGACTCACAAGTTACGCAGCTAAGCAATTAACATAGTTACTGAAGTCACTTTATGAAGGTTATAAAGGTAGCGTATTAACTAAAATTATTTTATAACAATTAAACAGTAAACAATGTTTATTTGTTTTTGAATTTTGCGCAAAGCTGCACGAGGGCTATCTGCGCTAGCCGTCCCTTATTTAGTAGTGTAAGACTAGAGGGAAGGCAGATAGTCGTTACCACCCACCGCCAACTCTTGGGCTACTCTTTTCCCAACGAATAGTAGGATTGACCATCACATCATAACACCCCCATGGATGAAAGGGCGTGCATGTTTGGTGCGACGAGGATTCGAACCCGCGACCCTTAGATTACGAGTCAAACGTCTTAACCCACCTGGCCATACCGGACCAAACAGGAAACAGTTAAAATAATAAATCATAACTTATATTATGAAGATTAAATATTTAACATGGTAACACATAAATTATATCTAAAGGGTAACCTAAATAAACCTATTCAAACACTAGTATTCGAAAATGTTCTCATGCACAAGTTATAATGTTACACGAAACAGTGCAATTTACTGTTACTCTAGAAAATTGCTACACAACACAGTACAACATATTACTATCACAATACTTAGAATATTACACAATAATCTGCGTTAGATACAGTATTATGCAGCACAATTTATTATTCTACTCGTCTCGACAGGATGTTACACTCAATAAACATTAAAATATTCCATTATACTACATAGAATACCAACCACACTTCACAATATTCCGTTATACTACATAGAATACCAACCACACTTCACAATATTCCGTTATACTACATAGAATGCCAACCACACTTCACAATATTCCGTTATACTACATAGAATACCAACCACACTTCACAATATTCCGTTATACTACATAGAATACCAACCACACTTCACAATATTCCGTTATACTACATAGAATACCAACCACACTTCACAATATTCCGTTATACTACATAGAATGCCAACCACACTTCACAATATTCCGTTATACTACATAGAATACCAACCACACTTCACAATATTCCGTTATACTACATAGAATACCAACCACACTTCACAATATTCCGTTATACTACATAGAATACCAACCACACTTCACAATATTCCGTTATACTACATAGAATGCCACACATTACAATACAATGCTACAGCACATATAATACTACACAACAAACCCATGTTTACCCTGCACTATAGAAGTGTACTGTAGGGGCTATTATAGCATGCATTACAATAACATGTGTATAATATATGTTATATTTTCTTATTTATATTAAAAGTTTAGTTTTAAAAATCTTCCCTTTTTTGAAGTTTATCGTAATATGTAAATATTACTTCTTATGTGGACAATGTATAGGTCACTTTTTATGTAAACTAATAACAAGTCTGCGAGTCAGGAATACATACATCTATACGTGTGCAGTGGGCTAATTCTAACAAAGTTTTCTGGTGTTATCTTTCTGTTTCTCTCTTTTTCAATCACTATGTACAGGTTTTAACTCCATACGGTATCTGAAATGTGGATTAACCATCATCATTGTCAAATTCGCACTGTTTTTAAGGCTAGGAGGAACTACCCAAATTCTAGCTAAAAACACAATAATGATCATACATGTTGAGCAATACACGATCCGATTACTCAGCTTTATAAAGCCATTTTCTCCGCAGTCTTTGCAAGTTCTCTTGACGTAGATGGTCGAAGAAGAGTCAACGAAGCTCTTCTGTTACTTTGTGCAAGTACAACACAGTCCAGCCAATGTCTCCTAAATCCCACATTTCTATGGTCGAACACTATTCTGACAGTAAATTTTTTTTTGGAGATCAATTAACAACTCCAGCTCTTTGTCGGAGTTCTTTTTTTTTAATCGAATGCCAGAAGCTGTGATGTATCCTCTGTAACCCATCCAGCTTCCCCCAAATTTGGTTTTAGTAACTTACAGAGTGAGTGTCAAATATATTATATTTGTGCACACCAGTGAGGCATGATGTTAGCTTTTATTAAGCCTAAATTCCCCGATTTTTAATAGACCTTTCACTACGCTTTAAGTGCACATTATACATCATATTGAGGAATATTATTATTACCTTTAGTGCTGTAAAGAACTGGCTAAAAATCAATGAGACAATTTATTTTCTATATAGATATTTATCTGAAATACGGAAAGTTTTCATTTGACTCTTATGTTATCAAGAACCACATAAGCAAAATAATGATAAATGAGCTTCAACAATTGGATACATAACTGCCTTAGAATTTTTTTAAAGCCTAAAGGATCATATGGAATAGATCCCATTGATATTTCTAAATCCTAAACTTATGAATAAGAAGCAAAAAGGGACATAACATCAGAGTCAGGAAAGTTAACAGAGAGCTTCACAACAAGTTTCTTAAATACTTGTTTGACACCTCTAGTTTATTAGAACACAGTTAAGCCTTTTATATTAACTAAGGTATTTTTAGGATTAACTCAAAGGTTACCTCTATAAGTTGATAAGTACTATATCATGATTGAATCGCGATATGTTTGATATATTTATATCTGACCGCATGGTTATTGTTGATTCCGGTGTAGTTTGCTTTAGAGTAAAGCCACATTGCTGTGTCCGCCGCGGGGAATTGATCCCCGGATTTCAGCATTGTAAATCCATAGATTTACTACTGTCCCACAGGGGGGACGCCACCTATGTAGTTGTTGGTTTTTAAAAGCTTTACCCTGACAATTTACTTGTATTTGTTAGTTATTATAACCTTGTAAGTTAGTTAGATAATTGTGTCGTGTTGTTAACTTCACAAACACCACGATAAGCTAGATATATTTAGTCTTTTTCGTATTAATACACGTACATTGATTTCATTGGTTCCCTGTATTAGCGTATTTACCTCATAGTTAGTTTATCTTTTTCAAGCATTTGGTGCATTATCAGTGTTTTTCCCTTCGTGTGTATGTATGTCCATCATACTCTGTGGTATATGAATTTTATTACAGTTAAATGTTTAGTCCTTATGTCAATTTTTACGTGAAGATTGTAGTTGTTAGAGAACAAATATTATCACGAAAAAGACCAAACTATATTTTCAAAGACAAACAAAACAAAACATGAGAGGCCCGGCATGGCCAAGTATGTTAAGGCACTCGACTTGTAATCTGAGGGTCGTGGCTTCGAATCCCCGTCGCACCAAACATGATCACCCTTTCACCAGTAGGGGCGTTATAATGTTACAGTCAATCCAATAATTCGTTGGTAAAAGAGTAGCTCATGAGTTGGCGGTAGGTGGTGATGACTAGCTGCCTTCCCTCTAGTGTTACACCGCTAAATTAGGGACGGCTAGCGCAGATAGCTCTCAGGTAGCTTTGCGCGAAATTCAAAACAAATGATATTTGAAACTTTTGAGTACTGTACGAAACTTTGGAAACGTCGCTATAGAAACCTCTTAAATCATACGATATTAAATACAAAATAGTATATGTTGAACCTTTTCCTTTTTTATATAAGTTTTTATTTGCGTATATAAAGCTGAAAATGGAAGTAGCTTAAAAATGATAAAGAGACTGAAATGCAAAGCGGATTCAACTTAGCGGCCAAGCGGTGAGCCGAACAACAGGAGTTCTCTAAGGGTTACGGTTAATAGCTTTAACATTTATAAAATATGAGTAACCAATGAGATAATTGGAACACGCAATCATCGGCACCTCATAGATACGACTCTCTACAACAATACAGGCGCTTCAGTCTGACTTGGAATTACTACGTAATAATCACTACAAAACAGCAACCGGCACAGTCTATGGCTATCATGGGACGCTACGCAGCGCTGAACGAAAGTGCAGTTCGTTTTAATGGACACTATGTACTACAAGCACGTCGACATCAGCAGCTAATAGCAGCTACCGTCTTCAATATTTCAGTATGCTCTGCTCATTTGATGCTGTATTTCTTACTGGAACGCTATTTTGGCAAGTCTGTTTTATCCAGAGCTGGTACCTGAGTGGTGAGAGCGACTTGCCATCACGAGAAGCTACCGAATTTAATGAAACATTAGCTTATTGTACTTAGGACACATGAAAACCGCCGTCTCATCTCACCACTTCGATAAGTAGCCTTCCAGTCACACTATAATACTTAAATAAATAAATTGTTCAATGCCTAACAATAAAAGTATACGAAGGCAGATCCCGTTTCGTATAAGCATCCAGAGTTAGTTTATAACTTCTAGAAAGTGTTGTAGCAAACACTGTATATTTTTTTAATAATCATTTGATTTGATTTCATAACCGTCAAATTTCAATATACTATTCATTCGTTCAAGATTTCGTGTCAAAATAAACCACATTTAAACCAAAATTAGATATTTGTAAAAAGGGGATAATTTATGTAACGAGATACAATTAAGGTCGTTATATATAAAAAATGGCTGATAGTAACATAGTTACAGTGATTTCCCAAATTATGGATGAGAGTTTGCAAGTTTTATGTAACTCAGATTATGTAATTTGATTCTCAATATTTTTTGCAACATTTAAACTTTGTGTATTAATATACCTAGCTAAGTAATGTATATATCGTATATATACATACTTGTCTTTATAACATTTATTTTTTGTTATTATACTTGCATACAAACAGAAAAAGAGACGGTTAGGAACTGTATGTCTATGGAGCCACATCGCTAAAAACCAGGTTTTGATACCCGTAGTGGGCAGAGCACATACAGCCCACTGTGTAATTTTGTGCTTAATTCCAAACGAACAAACATCCCAGTTAATTATTTATAGTGTATAACGCTGGGTCTGGCCAAACGTCTAACACGTCCGACTTCCCAATCTAATGGTTACATATTTCAGTTCCTTCCTTGAACATGCTTGCCTTTTCATCCAAGAGCATTATTATGTAACGATCAATACAACTAATCGTTAGAGCTGTTAAATAGTTAATTTTTCCTCTAGCTTATCATTTCAGTATTTTAGGGCAGCCAGGGCAGATGGTCTTCAAGTGACTTTACCCAAAATTTGAAAAGAACCAAACAAACCACAAGACATAATTAACATTTGGAGCTATCATACAGATATTTTAAAGGCTGTATCTACAGAGCATCTTTATATACAGAGGCTGTAAGAATGGTATATACAAGAAAGTGTACTATTTAAAGAAGTTACATATATATACATATATAAATGTATTTGTTAACAAATGCTATATGTTCTATATACATATATTTAACAAGTTGTTGTTAACCTTCACGTGAATTTGACTTACAAGAATTTTATAAGACTTTAGAGACTAAGTTACTATTAAATCTGTAATTAAAGCGTCATACGATCGTCAGTACAACTGTCATTAATATAGCATGCTAATTTTATTATTATAGATACACTAGGAATGTCTTTGCGACAACATTTGATCAACAGTCAGCACCTTCACATTACAAGCCAGACAAACACCCCAAATAATCTTCTGTAATCACGTGATTGTTTCTAAGTCCATGTTTTGATATCTTGATATTTACATAGCTTCTGTGTTTGTGCCTCGCGTCCGTTGTTCATCAGTTTTGAACAGATTCTATAAACACAATATGCTCCCAAAGTGTGTTTTAAATTAGACCTTTCAAGCTTATCTTTATTTTATCCAAAGTAAATTAATAATATCTTGGTCTTTTAACTTTGGAGTTTTGCTTGTTTTACAATTTTTGCACAAAACTACACAAGAGATGTCTACAAAACAGTCGTCCCTAGTACTAAACAGATTTTATGTACTCTAGAGAGAAGATACCCAATAAACAAAACCTACTGCTAACTCTTTAAGTTGGTTACTTTCCGTAAACCGAATGCTTATCACTCATAACCGCAGATCATATTTTACCAGCAACCAAATGCAAACCATTAATTCCTGGTTTCGAAATCCAGGCATTAAGCCACGTTCGGGCTTTTAACGTAATGAATTGCACCTTATGCTGTTCAGTGTTTATAATTTCAACTCGAGGGGTTGAAGTTCATATATTGCACACAAAATAATTTGTGTCAGCTTGAAGTTGTTTAGCTAATATTTTTGATCGAGCACGGCTCAAAAAATGTTTTACCATATAACCTGAAATTAATTGTGTGAATTCATACTCCACATGTATTGTAGTTCAACAGGATAAAACGTATCGACAGTAGATAACAATACACATTTAAGTAGCACATTTTTGAAGTCTTCTCGCGACTTCCAAAATACGAACATAACCCTTGTGTTGTGATGGTCATTTTTTACACCACCTGATGTAGTTTTGCTACAATGTTTTTTATTTCGTGTGGATTAGAAACATTACAATAAACATTTTTTTCAAAATTAAACAATGGGCCTTAAAACAATATCATTATTAGAAAAACAGAATAGTAAAAACTAATCTTTGTAACTTTGTTAGGATTTTGAATAAAAATAATATCACAAATTCCCATGAGAAATGCTGTAGAAAGTAATAATTATTCTCCGACAAAACACAATAAAACGAAATCCTTAACTTGTGTTACAGGTTTAATTCGATAACAACTCCTTACTGGGATAAGTAATATGTAAAGAGTAAGATATACGTAATGTGTAATTGAATGTAGCAACTAAACTACACGACTATACACACACACATGAGACCATTGAGGGCCATATTTTGCGACGCTCACACCTGTGTGTGCTTGAAGACGAGCACAAAGCTACACAACAGGGTATCTGTGTTATACCCACCACGGGTACCAAAACCCGGATTCTAACGTTATAAGTCCGTAGACATTCCGCTCTACTAGTGGGGACTGTGATTCTCAAATTAAAGAAATTATTGAATCACATTTCGATAAAACCGTACTATAGCTCCATTTAAACAGACTATTGAATTCGTTTTAGATAAGACACCAGTTTCATCTACAGAAACTAAATCACTTTTGTACGAGAACATTAACTTCATTTATAGAAACTAGTAAAGTAACTTTGAATAAGAACACACTATGTCTTCTTTCACAGAAGCTATCGAATTAACTTGAATAAGACACTAGTTTCATTTGCAGAAACTAGTAAAGTAACTTTGGATAAGAACACATTATATCTTCATTTACAGAAGCTACCGAATTAACTTGGATAAGATGTTAGTTTCACTTACAAAAACTACCGAATTAACTTGGATAAGAACACACTAATCTTTATTTACAGAAGTTACCGAATTAACTTGGATAAGGATACACTATATCTTCATGTACAGAAACTAGTGTCTTACCCAAAGTTAATTCAGTAGTTTCTGTAAATGAAGATATAGTGTATCCTATATCCAACTAAAGTAAAACTAGTGTCTTACTTACATAAATTATTGAATTAGCTTTAGATATGAACGCATAATAACTTCATTTACATAAATTTCTGAATAAGTTTTGGATAAGACACTAGTTTCATTTACAAAACTACTGATTTACGCTTGGATGAAAAACGACACTAAACAAATCTAGAAAATCTGCTGGATTAAAACACAAGCTTAATCACAAAACCTATTGAGTCATACTTAAATAAAACACAAGCTTTATCACAGAAACTACCGAAACACTTATATAAAACACTAGCTTTATCACAAAAACTACTGGATCACACTCAGATAAAACACAAGCTATATCACAGAAACTACCGAAACGCTTAGATAAAGTGTTTCACTTAGATAAAACACTAGCTTTATCACAGAAACTACTGGATCACACTCAGATAAAATACCAGCTTTATCACAGAAACTACTGAATCACACTTGGATAAAACACTAGCTTTATCACAGAAACTACTGAACTACTGTTGGATATGATACGCTAGGTTTATGTAAAAACCTGCAAAATCACACTTTATTATTATTGTTTACAGGCGGATAATTTGCATGTGATGTCTGTGTGAAAACATAATTTTTATAATACCTGGACTACTTGCTTTAAAATCATGTCGAACAATTTAATACAAAGCTTATCGCCAGGTTGGCAACACACCACACTAAACTAATAATTAACTAGAAAGGTCTACATACAATAAACTAATGTAATACCGAAGTTTAAGAATTAACAGCTTGAAACGTTTCGTCTTTATGTTTTTTCTCCAGTATTAAACAAAACAGAGGTCCTTTATTCTGATATTTAAATATTATAATTACGCTTAAACTTATAAAACGTACACCGACACTAGCTCATACATTCACAGTTTGAAACGTTTTATATGTCTCGCTCATTAAAACCATGATTCCTTTATGTTTGCCTGGGCGTGGTCCTCTTGGTCTATGAATAAAATGGTTCATGGTTCCTGACTCGTTGACACAACAACGCGCTTAGCACTATTGAGGTGTGGGGGGGTGACAGAAAAATGACATTTAAACCACGCTATTCCGTCAGACAAAGTGGATGCTGTTGAGTTGCTGCTTTCTCTATCAGTTCATAATTCGGAAAAACTATGACAGTACATCCAGTACATCTTTTTATTTTCCAACACTGTAAATGATCTTTTTCTTTCAGTGTGTGTGGGGGGGTAGTAGTTTAGGACGAAACATCACGTGAAAGCTACTTTTTCACACATTATGTGTAAATTTTTGTCATTTCTTGTATGTCCAAATAAAATACTTGACGTTGTTAAAAGTCCTTAATTCAGAAGATTGAGTAAAACCGCATCTATAAGATATTGCTCACAATTTTGATTCATTAAAGTTGACTTGATAAATTTAAGTTTTAAACCCCAAAAGGCATCAATATATATACATGTGTGTGTGTGTGTGTAGTGTGAAACTAACTTATTACCGTAAACTTGCTGCTACATTTATAGAGACATATTCACCAATCAATTTTAGAACTATATTGAAACCATAAGTGTATGAGAATTGCTTTAAAAAGTATATATTTACACATTGTTATTTTTCTCAAGAGACACTGAAAACGATGGAGTACTTGAATAAAAAAAAATAAAAAAATATTATAGCGTAATTTGATATGTACATTCGATGCCCACTTAGCGATCGAAACGCCATTTGTTGCAACCTCCGTGCACATCGTGCGCAGATAGGTGCAAATCTCGCACGTGCAGCGGGTCTTTTGACTGGAAGATGTTCTGCTCAAACATATAAAGTACACGTATCGGTTAAATCCCACCTTAACGATCCCTCTGCCACTATTGTCACAGTGTCGAGTCATCACGCGCATCTATTTTTTTTTTTTTTTGTATTCTGCTGTATAGAGGGCAGCATGATTACGAAAACTTCACATCCACGTTCCTACGTGAGACACGTGATTTTCTATACTCTGAAGCGCAGGAACGTGATCAAAAGCCAGGAAATGTATCACTTACCGTGATTGGACGACGACCTGACCCGCACCTTCCTCTCCAGATCTTTTCCTGTAAAAACGAATAGATGAAAATCAGATTACACGAAAACTTAAACACAACTGAAAAGTTAAAACTATTTCCCAATCACGTAGACATCATAGGAGCTGCAAGCCGTCACGCGCGTCGTCCCGCTGTACTTGCTCTTCTATACGGGTTATAATGAAATGAATGCAGCCTGCCAAGGGAGTCCGCGTACACACTCTCGCGCCTTGGCACCTAAACTTACCGCTTAGGACTTTTGGCGGGAGACATCCTTAGGGGTCAAACACAGAGACAGGCAGCACCGAAACGATGAACTCTCTCTGGGTCATTAAATCATGCATTTTAACCTTTCACTCTAACCAAAAACCTAAAAACAGAATATCCTCCAGAAAATTTCCACAAACAAGATCTTCAAGAAACTCGACGATCAACTTTTACCCAAGGTCGCACTTCATTGGCGAGATAACTACCGAGAGCCGTTTATTGGTTAAGAAAACGACCCCCATGATCAGGTCCTGTTTGGAACGCGAATTCCGCGCCACCCAGCGACAAATTTTACGAAAACATCTGTAAGCTTTAGTCAAAATGAAACTTTAAGCCTCGCAAGCACCAACAGTGACCTTGATGGGGTTTTTTAGTTCTTGCGGTGTTTACCGTCGGACTCTCCACAAGTGCAGGCGACCCTGACTAGCCCACTCCGAGCCATTTTCCCTGATAAGCCACTGGGCGGCTAAAAACACGAGGCTTCGCTGGAAGCAGCCTGCTTAACGCCCACTGTCTACTGCCTGTCTAAGGGTCTTCGTATCTTGAAAAAAATATATTTGCTAAATACCTTCAACTTTGTTATTATACAGATTACCAATTACTTTATTTAGACGAATACCAGAATAACGAGAGCGTCATAGAAATCTATATAATTTTTGATTAAATTTACTAAAAGGGATATTTAAAAAGCGTTTAACATGCACATTTTGAACAATGGGTGGAATCTAAAACGTGTCAATCACAATATAAATTATAATTCTCAACTGTGCAATAGCATCTCAGTGACGCAATAAAGTATAGCACTTCAGTTGTTTTGACAATGAATAAGTTGCATTAAAATAAATAGAAAATAAGAATTACCAAGTTTTAATTCAATACAGTTTTTACTGCTTTACTAACACACCTTGTAGAAAATAATCAAATATTCAATTAAAACAACATAAGAACTATCTCCTATTTCCTACATTTGGAGTGACAGACTAAAGGAAGGCAGGTAGTCAGCAACACAATACTAAACTTGAGCAAACAGTAGGATTTGAAAGTTGCACTTATAACGCACCAAAGTGGGGATCGCGTTTTTGCAGCAACGAGTCGAGAACAATGAGAACCAGATTAAAAGTCGAAGCAAACTCGAACCGTAATATATCTTATCGTGAGTGAACTGTAAGAAAACTAAGACACAATGCTGCATACCTTTAGGCTTAGTTTGTTTTAGCGCAATGCCGCACTGTTGGCTATCTGCACTATGGCCGTCCGCAGAGACCGAACCCCGAAATTTAGCGTTTAATCTCTCAAACTTACCGCTAAGCTTCCAGATGACCATCGTTAAGCTTATTATCATAGCTAACACGTACATTAGCTCTCAGATATGTTCGATTCTACAAATATGGGTGCGTGCTTTGCAACAACCTTATTAGATATTATTTTAGACTCGGCATTTGTTTAACCACAATTCCTTTCCAATTCTAAAAAAAACCAAAAAACATTGCGTTAACTTATGTTATTTGTAATAAATATCACTCTTACACTGTATTTTTTTTTGATATTCCTTTTAACATTTGTCTATTATGGATTCAGGTATGAGATGAGTAAAAATAACCCATTACAAACAAAAGATATTTTTACATATGCCTGATCTGAAATCCATAATAATGTAATTAAAAGGAATGTAAAACAGAAATAACGACACAATAAAATAATTATTATCACAATTATTGGTTACAATATGTTAACCAGGTTTCAGCATTCAAACCGTGTATTATATACCACATAATTCTTCGCCAGCTATCAGCATTCAAACCGTTTATTATATTCCGTATAACTTTCAGCCAGCTTTTTGTATTCAAATTATATATGATATTTTTTAGAGTCAAAGCATATAATTATTCATATAATATATTATATTATATAATTATACATATAATTATTCGGCAGCTTTCAACATATAAATTATATATTATATTCCGTATAATTCTTTGCCAACTTTCTGCACTTAAACCATACATTTCGTATAGTTTTTTCGCCAGCTTCCAACATTCACATCGTATGTTTGTTTCTTTTCCACCAGGAGAGATGGTAAAGATTTTATCAGTACAATAAATTTATATAAAAAAAAAATTACTGGGGTTTCTGTATTATTGTGTTACAACAGATCAGTTTTGTATTTATATAACACGTGAACTTCATTAAAGTGCCAAAAATGGCCTCATGAGTTTTAGAATTTATTGTTCGCGCCCTGTTACTGCCAAAAAAGACGACAACGATAATATACACTTTGAGAATGTGTTTGCGTTGAAAGAGTGACCATCGGTCAAGAGTAGCCCAAAAGTTTTCTGTGGGTGCTAGTGGACGGTTGCTCTCCCTCTGCATATCAATCCTAAATTTGGCATGGCGAAAGACAGCCTTAATAACTTTGCCATAAAAGAGCATAAAAACAAACATTCCTTGTTTCCTTTCTTGTTCTACAAGTCAGTAAGGCGAGTGTCAATTCAAACTTCATATTGTGTCCAAAACCCACTGTCTAGGCGGCGCTGCTGACAAAGCCCTGGTTTATCAGGTTATTGCACGCTTCAGGCAAAGATTCTAGATTTAAAGTTGATTAAAACAGATTCTTTGACTCAGTGAAGTAAGACAATTCACATAAATGTGACAACCAAAAGCAAGGATGAAAATTACTTAAATATTAAAGTCCAATATTTGGATAAAACAAAATTTTTATTCACTTCTAGTTGTGTACATCTTCCGTATATACTCAATATTCATACACAACACTCTTCATGAAGATTTCAATAATCGCTATCAAAGTACCAGGTGTTAAGTGTGTTAAAGAAAGACTGCAATAGAACACAGTCACGGAGTACCCTTTGTGTTGAAGAAATACTTTAAGAGAGCACCTTCAAGGGGTGTCATTTATGTTAAAGAAAGACTTCAATAGAACATAGTCACGGATTGTTATTTATGTTGAAGAAATACTTCAAAAGAACACATCACAGGGTATTATTTATGTTGAAGAAAAGTTTCTGTAGAACACAGTCACGAGGTGTCATTTGTATTGAAGAAAAGTTTCAGTAGAATACAGTCACGAGGTGTCATTTGTATTGAAAAAATTTCAGTAGAATACAGTCATGAGGTGTTATTCATATTAAAGAAAAGTTTCAGTAGAATACAGTCACGAGGTATCATTTGTATTGAAAAAATTTTCAGTAGAATACAGTTATGAGGTGTCATTTGTATTGAAGAAAAGTTTCAGTAGAATACAGTCATGAGGTGTCATTCATATTGAAGAAAGACTTCAGTAATCAATAAAACAGTCTTGAAGTGTTGTATGTATTGAATAATTAATTGAAAACGCAGTGGTGGGTATCATGTGTGTTGAATAAATACTTCAGTAATCCATAGCATCATAACAAGAGGATTTAATACAGCAACTACTCGATATATTTGTTTAAAATTCATTTAAATCTCACTTATATTAAATGTTATAACCATAGTAAATACATATATATATATATTATCTTTTTCAGGTACAGATTCGGATAAACCACTTTTGCTTGTAACAGTGCCTCTTTTGTTTTAAGTTACAATTTGTTACTAAAAATTATTATATATAATAGCATTTAACCGGTTAATTCGTCATTAAGAATTTTTCTACCACTGTCAACATCATAACTTACTGTCGACCGCTGGGAAAGCAGTGACTTAGTTCTTGCTGTATTTATAAAGTGATGGACACAGTGTTACAGCGCCCTCTTTCGACGACTCATCTGCTTGGGAACAAGCAAAATACATTTGTTTAAGCGCCAAAGCTTACTAGATTTGATTAAATCGCTACTTTGTCACATGAAAATGCACAACATATACAAAATATGATGACATACACATAATAATATTGTTTCAATCATGTATTATCGAATTTTCATGTTTAAGTCACGTAAATGTACTAAAATAATTCACCGTAATTGAAACATGTCGGAGTATAATAAATCAGTATAAAAACCATAATAATTATTTATACGGTTCAGTGTGTGTGTGTGTGTGTTTTCTTATAGCAAAGCCACATGAGGCTATCTTCTAAGTCCACCTATGGGAATCAAGCCCCTGATTCTAGCATTATAAATCTGTAGATTATAAATAAACATATTGGTAATATTGTGTCAATTTCGCCGTTATAAATAAACTTTGTTTTATTATAAAATAGCCGATAAGAAACAACATTGACATGTTTATACGTACTAATCATAATTAATTAGATAAAAATATTAAATACACTTAACGAACGCCAAGAATAAGTGTTCAACATTTGAAACTTTGGTATATGTGTATTTTTGCAATGAAACTAAAAATATTGCTGTAAAAACAGATTATTTTGTGCATCGATAAAATGTCACACTAACCTCAACAACTAATGTAAGTTTTAGGCCCGACGTGGCCAGTTAGTTAAGGGCGCTTGATTATAATCTGAAGGTCGCGGGCTCTTATCCTTGCCCAACCTAGACAGCATTGGTGCTTCACCGCAATTAATTTAGCATTACTTGAGAAATAAAAATAAACATTCACGATAGGTAGGGTTGTTATTTCATTAAAGTTGAACCGCGATGATGACAGATTAACCCAAGTGAAACGTTAATGTCATCCGAGTTGTTGTTGTTTACGCCTTATATTAACTGTGTTATACTTGTATTATTTCCAGCATTTATGTAATGTATATAGCAGCTTAGATCTCTTGTTTTTCCAGTAAATTCTGGAAAGTATATCCTAGATACAGGTAAAACAAGAAATATGTTTAATGTCAGTCATCTCTCTCATTTTCGGAATATTATATTTACGATGTAAAATAATGAAAGAATGTATTTGTTACACAGTTTTTCAGTATTAACAGATTTATAATACCGTACGTAAAGTAATAGGGCATTGTCTGTAGATATGAAAAGCATTTAAATATACGCATATTAATACAACTATAAATAATCAATGGCTCTAAAAAATATCCTTCAAACTTCAACAAGTGAGATAGTGTTATATTTCTATTCGAATTATATCAAATTTTTTATTTCACCATCCGGATTGAAAGGTCAATGGCCCAATCTCTGCATTTTTAATAAGATACTACTCAAATATTATAAAGCATGTGTTACTCCACTTTAAACCCTACAGACAGAATGATAAAATGTTCGCAAGGCATGGGTTGGCACCTCCATTTATATCAAGCTTAGAAACTTGTGAAACTAAAAAAAAAGTGCTTAAAAGTTGAGAAAAGTATTCTTTATTTGAGATATTATGTGAATTGTTGTGATATATTTCATGAGTCCTTTAGTTTGCGACTCGGCATAGTCAGGTGGTTAAGGCACTCGACTTCTAATCCGAGGGTCGCGTCATACCCAACATGCTCCATTTTTCAGTCCTAGGGGCGTTATAATGTTCGGTAAATCCCACTATTCGTTGGTAAAAGAGTAGCCCAAAAGTTGGTAGGGGGTGGTGGTGACTAGCTGCCTTCCCTTTAGTCTTACACTGCTAAATTAGGAACGGCTAACGCAGATAGCCCTCGTGTAGCTTTGCGCAAAATTCCAAAACAACAGATAAATGAAATTCTGCTTCGTTATTATAGTTAATTTTTAAAACTGTAATCTGTTTATTTCTTAATATTTGAATTGGGAATTGTAATTGATGTTTCAGGCCATCTTCTAAAATTAAAATCTTATGTTAAAGGACTATCAACCTTCAGATCATTTAAAGATTCTGTTTTCCCTGACTGTACCCAAGGAGTAAATTGGTTTGAATCCGCAACTCTCAGATTGCGAGTCAAGTGCTCGATCCACCAGGCCATGTCGAGCTGGGGTTGGTCATCTTTACACAAGTGAGCTTCAGGTGCTGGAGAATAGGGGGCGCTGAAACACCTGTTAATTGTTCAATCACCTTTCCGTAGACTTGTGGGCCCCTATTTTAAAAAAGGAATAAAGTCCTGAACAAAAAGAAACGACAGAAGTGAAATAAACCACTGTTGTCCAAAACCTATAGGAAAAGTGACAAAATTCAACTAATGTAAACCATTCTTCTCTCAATTATAAGAACGTCAAAGACAAGTAATGACATGTCAACCACATTATATCTGTTATATCCAGCGATGATGAGGGCTTTCATCTAATTCCGGGGTTTATCTCAGTAGGTGGGATATGACACACTTGGTAGTGGTGGGGACCTATATATGTTATCAGTTACTCGATCAATAACTGTAATCATTAACAATTAGGTTTGTGATTTTTATTGTTAAAAATACATTAATTTATTTTAACACCAAGTTGTTTATTGCTGTTATTAATAATAAAAACGTGAGTTATCATCTGCACCCTGCGTAAAAATATTACGAAACTGACACGATAAAAGTATTATCCTTAAGGTGTAGGTAAATATGGGAATCGAACAAAATCCAAATCTCGTCAATAGATATAAAATGACGGGAATTAAATAACCTTTAATTGGCACCTTGTGCTCGCTCATATATAATTTTAAATAACGCAGGCTCGCTGGAATATTACTTATTAATTAAGTAACAATTACTGAAGTAAGCATATGTCGAGTGATACTTCAAGCCTCGTCAAATCTTTTGTTTAAAATAATTAAGTTTCGATAGATCAGGGCCGTAGCCAAGCTGAGGCAGAAAAGACGAGTGCCTCCTCGATTTTTCTACAGAATTGAGGGTCTCTATATCTGTTATGAAACGTTGCAAACAAACGAAACGTCATTAACAGGAAAGATACTTCAATAGCTCTCGCTAGCAAAGCGGTAAGTCTATGGATTTGCAATGCTAAAATCAGGGATTTGATTCTCCTCGATGAGCTCAGCAGATAACCTGATGTGGCTTTGCTATAAGAATAAAACACACGTTACTCGAATCAATCAGCAAAAGGGAATCTAATGTGTCAACAAAGGGGCTGACAAATCAGCAAACAAAAGGACCCCAATTAGTTTTTCAACTGCTCTGTACATTGTTTATTACTTAAAAATTGTCGTGCACCTAGTTCCAGTTCCATAGAGACAGCCCCTAACCCTCAGTCGAAGGTTCCAATTAAAAGGGGCCCAATTTAAATCTTATAGTTAAAATAAAGTTTTATAGTTATGCAGTATTCTGTTGTAGTTAGTTTTTCTGAAAAAAGGGGGCTTTATACGACAAATATTCATTTGGAATGGGAGCTCCTTCGAGTGATTGCTTCTTTACCTTTTCAGTGCTGGATATGGCCATGCTGATGCAAAATTCAAACGTACTTTGTACTTACTGTGATTTTTATTTTGGGAAAGTTGAGAATCAAGTACAAGATTGTTAGGATCCAAAAACGTTGCAAGTAGGAAGGAAAAGAAACAGTTTATTTTCCAGTATATCCTTATTCACTTTCTAGAGTTGTTTATCGCCCGTGTGACAACTTGTTTGTAAGAGCACAATGTTCCGGAATCTTGGTGAAGGTTGATACGTTGTTACAAAAACATTTTGAGACTTTTACTGACTTTAGTATTAAATGAAACAAGTGTTGACGTCTTTGATTATAACTGTTGATAGTAGAGATAATATTAGATCTTGAGGTCGTGTGTCGTTTTATAGTATTTTTGTTTATAACTGTGGGCCAAATATTACATGTATAACAAAACAACACTGAAAGCAGGTGAAGATCCCTAATCATTTAGACCCCTAGTGGCCTGCGACGGTACTTAAATGTGTCTGCAGTAATAAATCAAATTTATGAAATTACAATGTACTGAAAAAGTAACTGATAAAATATAATGCTAAGAGTTTATAAAACTAATATAGTAATATATTTAAATTCCAAATTTATTATTATAATTAACATAAATTTTATTAAGTAAGTTCGTTATGCGGCTGACACCGTTGCCTACCGATCGCACAAACCAAGACAGTTGATTTCTAATTGGATTGGCGCATGTAAAATCAAAGCACAGAAATAATATAAAACATGGAACCGGATCTTTGTTTAAAACTGTCAGAAACTGACCCAAAAATTTGCAATGTTGTTTCATCAAATCTGTATAATCCTTAACATTAAAGTCAGTCATGAGATTTATTTAAAACTTTTTCCGAATTTAAATATCTTTTGATTGTTCTTTCCTTAAAACTGGAATCAAGCTGTAAAGGTTGTAAAATACGCATATGATATGCAAGTTACACGTGATAACTATTTTTTAACTGGAGTCCGCCAATACAGTAAAGAAGCTGAAGGGGTCTACTGGTTGGCAAAGTCTGAGAATCCCTGCTCTAGGCCAATACAAAGAAAGACACGAGAGAAAAACACATTAATAGACAAATCATTGCAAAGTTTGACTAGACGTATACAGTTATACTGTACTGCTCCAAGTGATTTTTTTGTTCTGGTTATTAAAACGTTTGGACAAGAAATGGCCTTCAGTTAATCAGTAGACATTCATTGGCATAGATATTTAAAAAAAAACGTAATTTGCATCCATGTTTTGTATTGGCAGACATGACGGGTAAGAATTATGTGTCCAACCCACAGTGGCTTCCTACTGTGCACACCAGATGGCAGTCCCATGGAACTTTTAACCATTCAATTTCAACTACCTCTGCTACGACCTATAGAAAAATTATGACCCCTAAGGTCAATCATATTTTATAAGATAATGCTTGTGTATACTCGTCTTTTCTAATTAAACTTCTTTCTCCGTTAATGCGTCCAAGGTTTTACTGTTTCATGCAATCGTAACGGAAAAGAGTGTTTTGGTATTCACTTCACTGTATCTTTTGTCCAGTCGCTCATTGTCTTCTGTTACAGCTACAGAAAAGATTATAAATGTATCTGTCGATTTTTTTTAGTTCTTCTCATTTTATGTTATCTTAGCTGGAAAATATTGTGATATATTACCTTTTATATAACTATCTGTCTCTCTCCATATTTAATCTTATCTGTGGCTCAGCGGTTGCTTTCGAAACCCGCAGCGCTCACATCACAGACGTTCTATTGTACAACCATGCACTAAAACAACATACAAACAAGCATCGATTTTAGTTTTTATTGTTTACTTACTCGTGTTTGTCCAAATGTCCAACGACGTACCAAACTTTTACTTATCTTCCGCTACCACACCTGGAGAAGGGTGTTACACGTTAACTTTTTTATGCCATATCTAACTCCATGTTTACAACTTCGTGTGCTGTGAATCTTACATCTTGTGAGCCTTTCCTCGTATTCTGCAAACGCAAATAAAAACGTCTCTAACAGTGTTCTTTGTACGTCTTTGCTGGCCTTTCAACACGTTAATAATGTGTTCTGGCTGTCCTGTGTAGACTTAATTTATTTACATATTTTGTCATGGATACATTGCAAAAAAAAAGTGTTAGATTTGGGGGTCACTCGTGCTGTATAGGTCATGGTTTAGGTGGCGTCTCACCTTTAGAAGACTTGTTCAGTTGATGGCAAGAGGCACGAGTGTAGCTTCCAGTGGTGTACTATTAAAGAAACTTTATTTTTCTGTCTTTAGCTAACTGTCGTTTTACGCTTTAATGATTCTTTCTCCCGTGCATTCCTCAAACAAGGAATGTTTAGAAAAGGTCAAAATTACAATATGTAGTTAACTGAGCTGGCTAGTAATTATTTGAATATCGCTTGTTAAAATGTAAATTCTAGTTAATCTACAGATAAGCTACCAACTTTTTAAAAATAGTTTCTCACCTAAATTAGAAATAAAGATAAAGATTTGTTAATAATTACCACAAACGCGTTTCTATGTTTGTTTCTCAAGTAGTACTGAATTCCAACATACTTCACATACACACACTTCCGTATTTTTTTAACAATATTATTAAAAGCTTCAAGAATTGGAAATACACTCACCCAAACTTAGTGTCACACTTCTACACTGGAAACCTGAAACCTTATAAAAATCCCCTCTCCCCACACACTGAATTCTATATTATTCCAAAGACTTACTGAAAACTTCAAGCACTGAAAATAGACATACTTTAGCCTACTTAAGACTCTTTACAAAATAAGACAAACAATGCACTTAACTGCAGTGCAACCTTTCCATACTTTGAATATAAATTGTGATTGATTGGAAATATAGGCATGTTCAGATTATTGCATGTAATGGGTAACAACTTTAAAAATATATGATGCGAGAAATTTTCAGATCGTTGAAAGTAATGGGTTACAACTTTAGAACCAAATGATAACGGATATTTTCAGATTATTGTAAGTGATGAGTAAAAACTTTAGAAACAAATGACCATAGATATTTTCAGATCACAGTAAGTAATGGGTAACAACTTTAGAACTGAATGATATTAGACATCTGCAGATCATTGTAAGTAATGGGAAACAACTTTAGAAACAATTATAGTAAAAATTTGGAGATCATTTTAAATATTGAGTAACAACTTTATAAACAAATGATGCAAAACATTTGGATATCATTATAAGTAATTGGCACGAACTTTACAAACAAGTGAAGCTAGACATTTTCAGATTATTGCAAATAATGAGTAGCAACTTTACAAACAAATAATGCTAAATATTTTCAGGTCATTTGTAAGTAATGGATAATGACTTTATAAACATTTAAATATCACTCCAAGTAACGGAGAACTATCTTATATATACATAATGCCAGACATTTTCAGGTCATTGTAAGTAATGGCAAATTGTGTATATTTAGTTTTATGATAAAAACATGCTACATTCGCGTTCCCTTATTATTATTAAAATTCGTGGAAAAATATTTTAATAGCGTCCAAGGTACTTACAGTGGAGATGGATGTTTACAGATTTATATCTGGATTCCTGGTGAATAATGCAAAAATTTCATCAATATATATATCCATTTCTACGTTTCTTGCAAAACAAATGTTGTTATTATGTGGCCGTACACCAAGTAAAATATTTATTAAAATTCCCAAAACGAGCTTAACATATACTTTTCAATTATTTATCATAAACAAATAGTACAACAACGCTTCCACTTCGTGTATCAAAACCGTCACTCATCCAGGTGTTGTAAACAGCTGCCTTACTTAACGTCTACATTATCCAATGAACCACTGGGAAAACCGGAATTCCAAAAAAGTGAATAATTTGAAAGAAACTCCTAGACAAGGATTAATCCTTCTTTTTGTTTACGTTCTTCATAGTGGCTTTCAATACAAACCCATAACGTTTATTTTGTTTCAGAAATATTTTTAGACTACTTAGTTTTTGGAAAACGTATTATTTTAAGATTTAAGATAAAAAATACAACATACCATCTACTCTCATTTGTCAATATCCATTTGGGGCGTTATAATGTGACGGTCATTCCCACTATTCGTTGGTAAAAGAGAACCCGAAGAGTTTGCTATGGGTGGTAATGACTAGCTGCCTTCCCTCTGGTCTTACACTGCTAAGTTAGGGACAACTAGCATAGATAGCCCTCGAGTAGCTTTGCACGATATTAAAAAAACAAACCAAACAAACATTACCCATTTAAAAAAAGAACACGAAGTTTCCTTTTTATTTTATCTCTTAAAGTGCAATACTACACAACGGGCTTACTACGCTTTTACTCACCAAAAGATCAAACCTGTAATCTAGAAGTTTAGTATTTGTAAGTTCTTAACTTTACTGTTGAGCTGTCAAAGAAGCAAAACACGAGCCAAATGTTTAGAAATAAACAAGAAACCATGTATAATAATAATAATAAATCATTTACTTGGAAACAAGCGTACCAACTGGATGCAAATTGACAATATACAAGGATTCCTTTCAATGCCACTCTTGTTCAGGCCCAGCATGGACAGGTGGATTAAGGCGTTCGACTCGTAATCTGAGGGTCGTGGGTTTGAATCCCCGTGACACCAAACATGCTCGCCCTTTCAGCCGCGAGGACGTTATAATGTTACAGTCAATCCGACTATTCGTTGGTAAAACAGTAGCCCAACAGTTGGCGGTGGGTGGTAGTGACTAGCTGCCTTTCCTCTAGTCTTACACTGCTAAACTAGAGACAGATAGCCCTCGTGTAGTTTTGTACGAAACTCAAAAACAAACAAACACTCTTGTCCTTCTTTATTGAGGTAAAAAATAAATCACAGCTTAACTATTTGATAATGCAACTACGTGCTACAACAAGTATTAAGAGCCCGAGTGCATAGTTTCAATATTTTCTTTCTCATTACAAATTATGATAGCCTTATTTATTACTGGTAATGAAATTAAGCCGAACATACCTGAAACTATTACGGTTAGGTGTCAAAATGGCTCTAATTAAGGTTTTAGCTTTTAACACGTTTTTAAATATTTGTCCTGTTATTAAATAACGAATCATATGTAACTCCTGTTTCCGGAGTCAGACTTTATCTTTACTACAACAAGAAAATGCGACAGTGAAAAAGTATAAATAAAGAAGAAAAAAGTCCAACACACAATAACAAAAAAGATGTTGATAAAAAAAACCTACATGTTATTTCAGAATTTAATAAAATACGTTGCATATCTCTCTATTTATGTTTAAGTAACCACTCAACGCAGAGGAAGAGAAGAGACCTCTCCAAAGATGACACAGAGGGATCAAATTGCAACATATATTTATCGAAATCAAGGAACCTAAGATTAACCATTCAACGTTTGGTAAGAATTGGTACAGCGGTTCGCGAGCTATAAGGAACTCTTTTTTTTTTATTTCGTGCAAAGCTACACGAGGGATATCTGCGCTAGCCGTCCCTAATTTAACTAGTAATTTTGGTAGCTAGTCATCACCACCCACCTCCAGCTTTTGGGCTATTCTTTCGTATCTGTAGATCCCAGCCGTGACATCTATATTTATTGATCCCAGCCAGGCCCTGAAAGGCCCCGTTTGTTTCGATGTTTTGTCAGTAATTAGTTTTAAACGTTTCCACTCCAAACGTTCTAGACTTTGTCTTTGACTTAACGTCTGCCTACCAAAATATAGACCAGTTAGAATTCGCCCACTTGGCTCGAATAGACCAATGATCAATAGAAATTTATTATCGTTAGTCTCGCGGGGAATAACAGAAGAGCTTTTAATTTTTTACTACCTTGATAAGTGATTATTTCTTGCAAATTAATTAATTTACATCAAATAACTGCCAGAAAAAGAGAGACAGTCCCGCTTATAAGTCTCCAACCTCGTATAGTTGCTCTTCCGAAAAAACAAATAATATCAAGTCGTCTGTTTTTAGACCAAAACTACACAACAGACTATTCACCGCGTGGAATGAAATCTTTGTTTCAGCGTTGTAAGTCCATAAATGTACCGCTGTACGACCAGGAGTGACTCAAGTCTAAAATAACGTTACGGTTAGTTAAGTTTAACCAGAACCAGTGGAACAACATGTTAGAGAAACCTGAAAGTGCAGGTAGGATTATTGGTAAGAAAGGGGGGATGCCCAAAACCAGCTGTTTTGGGATGGTATACAAATTCCCAGGAAGCTTTTCGTGTTGTCTTGTATTTGTAAATATTTTACGATCCCTTTGAAATTCAGCTTTTTAGCATTATTTGCTGATATGTATACAGTTATGTATATATAACTACACAACAGTTTAAGTAGTAAGTGGTACCAGGGAAACATATAGTTTCCATGGACGCGTAACAATAAACAAACGTTATCCTATTAATCAAAAACACGTGCTAAAATATTAACACCAGTAACTGAATCCAGCTGGTTTACAATCTACTAAATAAAAATCGGAGGCCAAGATAAATTATACTGATAAAAGTAACACTTTTCATCCATGTAACCCTTCTTAATAGACAGAATGGTTGTATTTAGTCCTGCCCACTTAATTAGTGAGAGGGAAACTTATATAATGGCCATGTTTCTTTATAAGCTGGCTTCTGGTCAGTTTTATTAATTACTTCTGATATATACATATATATATAGCATAATTTATTATGATTTACTCAATGTATACTGTAGAATGGGATACAAGTCGTAAAACAAAAGACAAAATACCCGACAACACGCTGTCAGGACTCTTTTACAAAGTTTCATATTCTAACAGAAAATATTCGAAGGTATCTCATAACAAAAGTAAATATTACGGAAAATATTCCATTTTATTTTCACAAAGTTCTTCGAAATATTTGCTGTTAAAATGCTAATCTTAGTAAAAACGTTCCTGAATAAAATAAGCTATCAGTATTTTCCCCATAATTTTAAATGAAACAGAAATTGAAACGTGGTTGTAGATAAGTGAATACAGAAAACAATATTTACTATATATATATAGGTAACACTCATAAGCAGAGAGATATAGTTTACGTACCGTTTTTCTGTCATTCACATGAGTAAACTCTTGAGTTACATCAAAATTCGTATAAGGTATAAATACAGTGAACACTGAAGACAAGAACCAAAAGTAAAGTGGCTTGTGCACTGATTAAACACCGAAGACAAGAACCCAAGGTTAGGTGGATTGCGCATTGATTAGTAGGTTTTGGCCACTTTCTTTCATGCCTTCATTATTACGGTTTGCACAAGATTTCCATCTTCTGTAAATGTTGGACGTCCCCGAGTGGGTGTCACCCAGTTTTAGAGCGGATTCAAACCGGTTCCAGCTCTTTAATTCTCTGTTGGGGTGCTCATAAATCAATCAAGTTCCTGAAAAATTTGTAATACACTGTACAATTACAAAATAATAGTCCAATTCGTACTGCGAAGGACCACGTAGTTTGTGCACTCGAGTACCTACCTACTCTAACAAACTACATCTTTCTGTTGCTACGGTGACTCTCTAAGTGTAATCATTAGAAAAAGGCATCCCTTTAGTTCATATGATAATATTTTAAGAACTTTGATTAAATTATGATTTCTGTCCTATAAACAAGCTATAATGAATTTCTAACAGTAACATGACAACCTACATTTTTTACTCAGTACAATGGTTTTTACAAACAGCTCCAAAAGACCTGTAAGCTATCAGTTACTAGGGTGATCTTCAAACTTTAATTACAAGGAAAGATCTGCCCTTTTATTTTAAGAACTTTCAAATTTAACTTATGAGTTCTGTCGTAACACGAATAAGTTTAAATATCACAGCGTCCAACAACCTTAATTTATTATAATAACGGCACACAAACACAGATAGAGAACTCCCTATTTTATTTTTTCTTCAATTAATTTGTACAATTTCTACCTCATCAGTTTATGTCTCAAGTCGCCATATTTTATTCTATCATGACCTTCGCAGAATATTTATGTTGTCTTTATAGAAATATTTCGATAAAAACTCTTCGCAAGTGAATCAGGAATGTTTTATATTTTCCTATTACATTAAAATTCCTTTTATATCCATTCACTTCACAAAACTGTGAACATTTTGCAAGAACTACTAGAATGTAGCTCGCAGTTTATCTCAGATATGAATACGTTAGTTTAAAACTTTAAATACCAAAGACTAAATAGTGGTTGCGCATTTTCAAAAACGCCTAAATTTCCCTGAACGTTGTTAATATTTTCACAGTAATAAAAACAACAAAACTGGAATTTATTAAACTCTTTAGCAGTTAAAATGAAAGATCTGTTTCCTTAAAATATATAATAAAATTTTAGTTGTTAGACGTGCGGATATCAAGATTATTAGCAAATGGCTAAAGTGTTTACTTCGTAAATACATACAACTACAGATTTAATTCGTGAGAGGTACGGTAATAAAATGTAGTGGAAAAAAGTTTAATGTTAACTGTGTATCAAATAATGTGTTTTTCAATTAATTACACACAATAATTCGAAAAATATTCATTTTTAATACGTGTGATCATTGAAAACCATGTATATTATAAAGATACTCATGTAGAAGAATTAACGTTAGATCTATAGGAATTATTTTTACATATGTCTGATAGCTGTATTTATGGAATTAGATAGATAAATAAGTGCATTAATTAATTCACGCATAAATATGAAAATTGGCAATAAAGAAAATTCCAATGTGGACAACGAGTATACAGCTAAGCAGAAAAGTTGAAGATATGTGACGTACGAAAATAAGATTTAACCCACAATTCTTTGTTCACTGTTTGAGAAGGAAATGCACCCCAGTGGCACAGCAGTATGTCTAAGAGCTTATAACACTAGATCGATGCTCGTGATAAGCAAAGCAGAGATAGCCCATTTTGTAGCTGTGTGCTTAATTGTAAATAAAAAAGACAATCTTCTGAGTTGCTTGTTTATCAAGTGTATTAGAAAACTGAGTTATTAAGTATGTTTGTTAAAAACTGGGATGAATAAAGTATTATTACTATAGAACATAATGGAAGACTCTTACTTTATACACGGCGAGGTTTATTCGGTTTATTACGGCCAAAATGGGACAATAATTTTAGAAGAATAATCCTTACCTCTGTTTAAAAGGAGTTAATTACTGGACATATAAACCTAACGTGTTTGACAATTACGTATAACAGGAGGTCTTCAAACAACGTATTACTTTCTTTGAGTATTTTAAACTATACAGATTTAAGAAAAATTCAGTGCCAATGAAACCATAAGTGAGATAACGGGTGTGAGACAGTTATTCTTTCTTTTCTGTAAGACAAAGTATTATCCAAATGACTTAACATTCATTGAATCAAGGGATCATCGCAGACTGAATATCATTCATCCGAATAAGAGATGTTTTCCTCTTTTGTTGTTTTTTGTTTCTTAATAATCACAAAGTTATACAATGGGTTATCTGTCTACCAAACTTATAGAAACGCGACTTTTAGTGTCACAGGACTTCATACTTATAACTCAACCACAAGAGAACTTGTTTTTTTTTAATCAACAAAACTAAAAATGGATCTTTATTAACCCTATTGTTGGACCTTTTTCAAAACATCTTCATCAAATCACAATATTTATTATTATTTCAGACTTTACGTAACTACTAATTATTATTGTAATTAATGAAGTGTTTCTATTTATTATGTTTGGTGTACTAATAAGATATCCCATTTTTCAATATTATATCCAGTATATATATATATATATATACATTGGATGGCCAAAAGTATGTGGACTTCCGACCATCACACCCATAAGTGCGTGTTAAAGATTTCATTCCAAAACCATGGGCATTAATATGGAGTTGGTTTTCCCTTTGCCGCTACAACAGCCTCAACTCTTCTGGAAAAATTTTGCACCAGATTTTGGAACACAGCTGCGGGAATTCGCTCCTATTCAGCAACAACAGTATTAGTGAGGTCGAGCACTGATGTTGGGCGAGAAGGCCTGCCTCGCAGTCGGCGGTACAATTCATTCCAAAGGTGTTGGATAGGGGTTGAGGTCAGAGCTCTGTGCGGGCCAGTCACGTTATTCCACACCAACCTCGGAAAACCATGTTTTTATGGACTTCGTTTTGTGTACGAAGCATTGTCATGCTGAAACAAAAAGAACCTTCCAAAAACTATTTCCACAAAGTTGGAAGCGCAAACTTCTCTAGAATGTCATTGCATGCTGTAGCATTAAGATTTACCTTCATTGGAACTAAAGAGCCTAGTCCAAGTCATGAAAAATAACCCCAGACCATTATTCCTCCTACACAAAACTTTACAATTGGCTCGATATATTCAGGAAGGTGGCGTTCTCCTGGCATCCGCCAAACCCAGATTCTTCCATCAGACTGCCAGATAGTGAAGCGTGATTCATCACTTCAGAAAACACGTTTACACTGCTCCAGAGTCCGATGGTGGTGTGCTTCAAATCGCTCCAGCCAACGCTTGGCATTGCGCGTGGTGATCTTAGGCTTGTGTGTGGCTGCTCGGCCATAAACACCCATTTCACGAAGCTCCCGACGAACAGTTCTTGTGCTGACTTTGATTCCAGAGGTAGTTCGGAATTCGGTAGTAAGTGTTGCAACTGTAGAGAGTTGACGCGTACGGGTGACGCGCTTCAAAACTCGACGTGTTGTGAGCTTGTGTGGCCTACCGCTTTGTGGCTGAGCTGTTGTTGCTCATAAGTGTTTTCACTTTTCAATAACACCACTTATAGTGGACCGGAGCAGCTCCAGCAAAGCAGAAACTTGACGAACTAACTTGTTGGAAAGATGACATCCCATGACAGTGCCACGTTGAAAGTCAGTGCAACCCTTTCTGACGTCAATGTTTATTCATAGAGATTGCAATGCTGTATGCCTAATTTTATGCACCTGTTACCATTGGATGTGGCTGAAATAGGCAAACCCACTAATTAGAAGGGGTGTCCATATACCTTTAACCATGTAGTGTATATTATATGAAACAGACAACAAAAAAGTCCCTTATTCTACATTAAACCTAATAAACGATTTTGTTATTATTTAACACTTGGTCCAAATCTAAAATATAATTTCATTGTTATTCAGCTATTGATCTAAATCTGATAAATAGTTTCATTATTGTTCAACCTTATGTATAATTAAAACTTTTTATTGATTTGGTTTCTTTTGAATTTCGGGCAAAGGTGCACGAGGGCTATCTGCGCTAGCCGTAACTAATTTAGCAGTGTGAAACTAGAGGGAAGGCAGTTAGTTATCAACATCCACCGCCAACTCTTGGACTACTCATTTACCAAAACGTGGAATTGATTGCACGTTATTCATGTAAGAAGGGTTATATAGTTTAAAGAATATATAATGTAATAAAAATGTTTTCAGTTAGAAATAAAGCCTTTAATAAGTAGGAAGAAAACACACTAAAATCAACTCAAAAGGGAAGTATTTTGTGGGTTGTAGTCTAGATTCTTCCTAACAGTGCTTTCTAACATTATCATTACTGGTTATGTACGGTGTAGTAGAGTGCTTCCTCATGAATCATTTGCAAGTTCATAATGTCATATTTAGTTGATACTTAAAAATAAACATATATTGGAGAAGCACTACTCATCTTGCTTCTGACAAAATTTCTCATTGGATGACAACTACTGAATAGTGGTTGTTATTACTTCAGACTGATGGAGGTTCTACATGCTGTGATATTTTAAGAACTTCTGAGTGAAAGCAAATAAGGTTCGGTTTGTTTTGAATTTTGCGCAAAGTTACGCAAGGGCTAACTGCGCTAGCCGTTCTTAATTTCGCAGTGTAAGACTAAATGGAAGACATCACCACCCACTGCTAACTCCTGCGCTACTTTTTATCAACGAATAATACGATTGATTGTCACATTATAACACCCCCATGGCTGAAAGGGCAAGTATATTTGGTGTGACGGGCATTTGAACTCGCGACCTCGGATTATGAGTCGAATGCCTTAACCACCTGACCATGCCAGCCCAAAAAACTTTTTATTTTTCATTTCTTAGTAAATATCACCCGTAGATAAACATGTTTTGATAGGCCCGGCATGGCCTAGCGCGTTAAGGCGTGCGCTTCGTAATCTGAGGGTCGCGGGTTCGCGCCCGAGTCGCGCAAAACATGCTCACCCTCCCAGCCGTGGGGACGTTATAATGTGACGGTCAATCCCACTATTCGTTGGTAAAAGAGTAGCCCAAGAGTTGGCGCTGGGTGGTGATGACTAGCAGCCTTCCCTCTAGTCTTACACTGCTAAATTAGGGACGGCTAGCACAGATAGCCCTCGAGTAGCTTTGTGCAGAATTCCAAAACAAACAAACAAAACATGTTTTGACGTACCCCAGACAGTCTGATTATTCCTGTTACTGGACAAAAAGGTTGAAAATAGATGACATAATTTCATACGTTCTTATTTACTTTCCCTCGCAAATTCTTAGTGTGTATGACATAAAACTGATTTAGCGTTCATCCAGGTACTGCCGAATCATGCACAAAGGTGTATTGTGTTATTTTAGTTCCGACTTCCGTTATTAAAGGATTTTATTGTGGTCCACACTGGAGATGTTAATTAAACAAGAACTTGGTTAACTCACAAATCATGCTAATTTCTCAAGTATGACGAATAAGATGTTACATTTTAACAAGCCGATAGCAAAGTTTAATTTAGTTTAATAAATATATAAACGTATCCGTCGGGCGACGTCACTCATTAAAGCACGTTTGTTTGACATTACTGTAGGAGCGTGAATTATGGTCAAAGGTCGATGATAAAAATAAATCACTTTAGACAGAAAGGACAAGTTAAATTACAAATTATGAAGATTTGTAGACTCTGGTTTAAAATGCAAATCCAAGTGGAATATTGTCAGCAAATTGCTCATCAAAAGTAGGCTCAGGCATACGTTTGTTGGGCCTCGTCTCGTGATGGAATGGTAAAATGAAAAAAGGGGCATTATATCTTGGAAGGGGTTGAAATGTTTCCCATGAGTGTTAGTCATGCTAGAGTGGAACTGAAAACCCTTCATAAGATCTAAATCTGGGTTTGGTGTATAATGTGTTTATTTCTCTCGTTGACAACAGAAGGAGCTAAGTAATTGGTGTGTGTTGAGTTGACGCAATAGGGAAATAAAGAAAAATTAAAAGAATTATTGTGTAACGTTTCGTGAGAAAAAAAATACGTGAAAGAGTATGTTTCACATGTGTATTTTCTTCATTAGGCTTCTTATCTGCGTTCTCAAACTGCTACTTACCGTAAGGGAAAAATAAAAGTGTATTCTTCTTGGATCGTGACAGCTAAGTTGATCCTATTTAAAATTATTGATCTACATTTCAACAACATGACACTTACTATTTTATTGTGCCATTCTGTTTAAAATTACCCCCTACGTTACATATCCGTTTCTTATTAGTGCATCTCTGTTTGCTCAGACTCGATAATTTTTCTCAGGTTAAAAAAGATGACCAGCAATCAGATGTCAGCTACAGATTAAGCTAAAATTATAACTTATTATATCTCGGAACAGTGGCCTTAATATTACTCTATTTTACTGAATTTTTGGTATGATTATAACAATGGCCTTAAAATGTATCTTTATAATTACTTCTTATTTCTGTATTGTCTCAAGAAGAAAATTTCGAGACACTATTTCTAAATAATAATTTTTAATATACCATTTAAAATGTTTATTATCCTATACCAAAATAATAAAACTATGAAAGCTAATTTATAAACGACAATAAATCACGGCACAACGACTTGTTGATAACTTAAATGCATAACTACTCGATAAGGAGCAACCATTTAGGGTACGTCGGACTGCTTATTGTAAACTAAAAATAATACGGTCGAAACTAGATGCATTATGAAACTGGTTGTGACGGTTACTTGTATGTGGAACATACACAACCAGTCTGTTGTTTTATGTTGGTCTGTAAAAAATAAATAGGTAAAAAACAACCAAAGTTTGACCTCTATTTATTAATCAAGATTTAATGTTTGCGTTTTATTTGTAGTTAAAATTAGTTACGTAAGCGTACACGGATTTCCTAAGAGATCATTCACTGATACTTAGAACCTTTAGATTTTAAATGAAATTTAATAACGTCGAAAGGTTTGGTAAAATTCTATAAAGTGTCACTAAAGCTAAAAATATAAAAAAATTGTACTGGATTAGTCGTTATATTTAATTTATTTCCCAGCCTAATGCACTTTGTTTATGAGGCAGTTTGGACGCTCAATTCACAATCCAAAGAGCAACAGTTTGAATCCCAGTCCCACCAAACACACTTGTCTCTTCAGCCATGGGGTCGTAATAATGTGCAATCAATCCCACTATTTTGGTAAAAGAGTAGCCCAAGAGTTGGCGGTGGGTGACGATGACTAGATGCTTTTCCTCATATCTTTCACTGCTGAATTAGGGTCGGTTAGTGCAGGTAGTTCTCATGTGACTTTGCGGAAAAATCAGAACAAACGTTCTTTATAACAGTTGATGATATAAATATTGTCTAAACTACAAATATGTCTGTTGTATCCTGGTGAGCCCTGGTATGGGACCAAAATCCTCTTTGGCATTTGATAAGGCAGATGTAAAGTGGTTGGTATGTTATACATAATCCTTCTTTGCTGGCTCGGCATGACCAGTTGGTTAAGGCGAATCCTAATCTGAGGGTCGCGGGTTCGAATCTCCATCGCACCAAACATGCTCACACTTTCAGCCATGGGAGCATCATAATGTGATGGTCAGTCCCACTATTCGTTGGTAAAAGAGTAGCCCAAGAGTTTGAGGTGGGTGGTGATGCCTTCCCTCTAGTCTTACACTGCAAAATTAGGGACAGTTAGCACATATAGCCCTCGCGTAGTTTTGCGCAAAATTCAAAACAAACCGAATCTTCTTTGCTTTCACTCAGAAGTTCTTTAAAATATCACAACATGTTGAACCTTCATAAGCCTGAAGTAATAATAACCACTCTTCGGTTTCATCCATTGAGAATTTTTGTACCTGTCCAGTGAGTTTCTCCTGCGGTTGTGGAGCTAGCAAGACGAAATTTGGTAGGTGAGCTCGAAATGGCTTTATTTACGTGGCGTATCCTATCTCGAACAAGTAAGAGAAGTAGTGCTTCCCTAGTATATGTTTACTTTTTATTTATTTTTAAGTATCAACTAAATATGGCATTATGAACTTGCAATTGATTCATGAGGAAGCACTCTACTACACCGTATATAACCAGTGATCATAATGTACGGGCGAAAGCACTGTTAGGAAGAATCTAGACTACAACCCACAAAATACTTCCCTTTTGAGTTGATTTTAGTGTGTTTTCTTCCTACTAATAAAGGCTTTATTTTCTAACTGAAAACATTTTTATTACATAACACATTCTTTAAACTATAAAATCCTTCTTACATTAATAATTTTCTAAATAGAAATTTTCAAATTCACACTTGTATTAAAAAACATATATGTATACGTATATTAAATGTTATATTGACCTCTTCTATGGCATAAAGTAAGCAACTGCAAATTCATCTTACTTCAAAATACACACAAAATGGGAATTTATTAACAATTTATAATCTATGTATTAAATTATTTAAATCACTAAAAAATTAAGAGAAATAAATAATTTATAAAGAAGTTAGTGTTTGATTATTGCTGTTTTATAAATTAAAATGTTCAATAAACAAATCAAATGTTGTGAAAAAATAATAATTTATAGCTCATTTTCTTGACATTTAAAAACTTTTGTTCTGTTTTGAACTGCTCCTCGTGCTCGTAGCTGCTAGTTACCTCTCTGATGTCACGTAACGTATTAAATGGTGCTGTTATTTTTTGTAGGCATAAATTTTTATGTACACTTCAGATTTAAATATGGATTCAAAAGATAATAGGAAAAACTGTAACTGTATTGTTGAAAGTTTATTAGTCAACAAGTTTGGTACAAAGAGTTTTAGTGATAATGAAAGTATCATCAGAAATGGTAGACCGATGCCAGCTCTAAGCCTGACTGGAAGAACACACCAGTGCGTTCGAAAATTCAATGTAAATCAATATGACAGGACATCTTGGTTAACTGCTTGCCCAAACTTGAAGAACCTTTTCTGCTGTCCGTGTTTATTATTTAACAGTGAATTTGGGACATGAAACTCAAGCAGATTTGATGATATAAATAATACCCAAAAAGCAATTAAAAGACATGAAAATTCCTCCAGTCATATTTTCAACTCTAGGCCTAGTTATATTTGGAAAATCGCTGATTGAACTCCAACTACATAGTTAACATAAAATAAATGAGCAGATGCACAATGAGAAGATGTAGATGAATAGAGATATTTTAAAAAGATTAATTCACCCAGTTTGATATTTGAGTAAACAACAGTTAGCATTTAGAGGTCATGATAAATCACTTGAGCCTACTAAACGAGACAATAATGTGGAATCGGTAAATTTGTGCAAGAAATATGATCCATCATTGAAATCCCATTTAAAGAAATCGAGTGTTTGTTTTTTCTGGTCTGTCAAATAGAATCTATAATTGCCTGGAAATAAAGACTGATAGGTTCAATGAAGACGTACCAAGTTTATTCAGTCGAAAAGAAAGGAAAATTGAATTAACATACAAATAAAGTAAGCAGCCTGTTTTTATCTTTAATTAGAAGTACTAAATCTTAAATAGGTTGATAACTACAAGTAATTTATTTTATCATTATTGGCCGTCCTGTACATTTTTTTATTTTATTTTAAAATTCATCTTTTAAGCTTTTGATTCTCATTCAGGACAAATCACCGCAGGCCCCTGATCCCGAAGAGGACTAATGACTAATACATTTCCAAACAGATCTGAGAGTAGGTCTTCAGAAACGCTGCACGAGAATGCGACTTCTGATTTTGTGCTCCTAACCTCTCCTGGAGTCACGTTGCGCCATCTTTGAAATTGTGTTCATACCCTCCGTGTAAAAGCTAGAGACCAAACGTGGCACACAAGTTCAGGTGCCCTAACTGACTTGTTTTCGAGGACGGACGCCCCTTAAAGTAGGTATAGAAGTAACTGAGTATAATGGAGAAGTACATTCAGTACATTGAAGCCTCTGTAAAGACGAGGCCTTTTAAACCCCAAACTGGGCCGTGGATGTTTTGTGTTAGCGTTACAAACGAATAAACGAACAAGTTAAAACGCACTTAAAGCAGTATATGTTTGCATGCGAATGTCAGAGTTCATTAATGAACAACAATTGAAACATGCAACACCAAAAGCACTTAAAGTAGCGTATATCTGCACGAGAATGTAAAAGCTAATTAATATTATTTATTATTTAGCATTTAACGTTTATTATTGTTTATTATTAATAAACAACAAATGAAATACGCAACGCAAGAGGAACTAAAAATTAACTGTAAAAGCATTTATCACCGTTAATTATTCATTTTGATTCTGTAGCTAAGCAGATAACAAAATCTTTTAAGTGGCTTAAAGTGTAATGAGAACAAGAAACGGTTTATTTAGTGATCAGTTTTGTTATATTTACTCCTCGGATTATAACATATGAGAACGTGAAGTTTATATAGCGAAGAATGCACTTGCACTCTTTATGTAAGGATGACACTGGTCCCCGTATTAAAGCAACGCAAGAAACATCTGAATTTTCTTATATACAGATCATCAGAAGCTAGATATAAAGAGATACCTAGCATAGCTACTCTAGCTTCGTTATTCGTGCTGCTTTTCAGCTATACAGAGCAAGAACTCAAGTCGAAAATCAACAAATAGCTGAAATTGAAATTTCTCATTTTTGTTCATTATCATCTTTCTTCAACAGGCCTATCACCTACCTAGTTCTACAGTAACTATAACCTTATTGTAATTCGATAGAGTAAAACAGTTTTCACGATCTCTGACTATCTATTTTATAATCATTCCATACAAAAATTATAACTCTTTTGACCTAGTAACCCACGTGAACCGTCTTACAAAAAGTAAACAAACAAGTATCAGGAAAAAATATTACGAAATAAAAAACTATGTAGGACTGCCTGCTAAACTTGGAATAAAAGAAGAGAACCAAACAGTAAATGATGACAATGAGCATATCACTTAATCCTGTTAATGATAACATAGCAGACCGATTTTATATGGAGAATAAAATACCTAAATCAAGTGATATGTCCATTTCCATCCCTATCTTGTTTGGTTCGTTTTGGGTTTTTTTCCCCAGTTCAAGAGCCAGTGCTACGTAGCTTTTCCATTCAGCGATAAATATTTTTCCTAATATATTTGTGTACAAATAAACCAGAGGGAGCTGTGACTTCGGAAATTCTAGTTATTTATATTTAAGATTTATACACACGTTAAAGAGAAGAAAAAAACGCGCTGCTATTTTTTAACTGTTTTCTATTTTCCTGTCTAATAATTAACCGGAACAGATTTAACACAAATAAATTTAGAAACAAGGTCTTCAGAAATTAAAAAATTGTAATAAGAGGAATAACTTCTCAAGCTTATACGTAACGACAATTAGTACGAACTGTTTTAATCAAAACCAAAAAAATAAATTCATCAAGGTCAAATTAAATTATAACTGAAATACGTACATCCTTTGCAAAACTGTTTGATAAAGGAGCATTTCGAAGAGACAGTCAAGGAATCTAGGTAGCAACTTGTTCTCTATCTTTTCTTACCTTTAACAGTTGGTTTAGCTCACTGTAAGTTTAAAAACATGCATATATGTATATTACACACTAAAGAGGAGAATCGTCGTCGGTATTCCATATCTAAAATCGACAACGTCAATAGCAAATAGAAATATTCCTTTTTTTTCCTTATAAAACAAATGAAATATGCTGCGTCCTGCTCACAATACACAAAACAAACCACTCAAACGTCAAAGAATTTGATTTTGAAGAGTTGGCACGAAGCGTCGTTGCGTTCTTATCTTATGATCTTGTCAAAGTTATACAGATGCTAGTATATTAAGGACGTTCTAATTATGACGAGCTGAAGCAGAAATATAATGAGACGTTTACATTGTATTAATGTCAAATTAATTTAATTTACTCCTTTTGTTTGTCTGTTGCTAAGATAAAACAAGAAATGTTTAATTACACTATATATATATATACGGAGTTATCAACAGGCAAACAATAGTGTCAGAAACTCCGTGGTAATACGGTGCAGAACAATAGTGCCTCGATTTTAGGCAGATTCTGTACAACGTAACAACAGAAATCATTGGTATGTCTAGGAGCTTACGATATTAAAATTGAGGTTTTTATATACGAGGTGAGAAGAGCTCAGATAGCTCGTGCACTGTCCAGCTTTACGCTTAAGAACAAAATACATCTATTTTGTATAATACCTAATAAGTTCACGTCATGAGTGGATTCAAGTAAGAAAAACGTTTTTGATGGGACCAATTAGGATAGGGTAATCTGTGGCTATTTAAAAAGATTCGTGCTGTTGTCGGACTATCTCCTGTGTTCACCGAAGAGAATCGAAGACCTTATTTTAGCGTTGTAAATCCGAAGACTTACCACTGTCCTATCTTTTATGGATCTTCTTTGAAGGGTTGGCGAGCTCTGGAACAGACGTTTTCATCTGTCCAGATAGAATCATTCAGAAGAGAAGATTAGGAAAATGTTATAAGGTTTAGTAGAATAAGTAACAGGAAACGTTTGGGAAACTGTTGTCTATCTCGATGAGAACAGTTAAGATATATATTTGAGGTACTCATGTCTATTTGTCCAGGTTGTATTGGAAGAAACAATTTGAGCCTTTTGCTATTATCGTGTTTGTCTAAACCTCAATTAAGGAAGCCTAAATGGCTCATATTAATTCTGAACAATAACGTGTTCATCAGCAGATACAGAATAAATTTTCTAAAATAAATGAGTTTATACAATTGGTTTACATTTCGCGCATAGCTACACGAGGACTATCTGCGCTAGCCGTCCCTAATTTAGCAGTGTAAAATTAGAGGGAAGGAAGCAAGCCATCACTACCAACTCTTGGAGTACTCTTTTACCATCGCATAGTGCGATTGACCGTCACATTATAATGATCCTACAGCTGAAAGAGCGAGCGCATTTGGTATGACGGGGATTCGAACCCGCAATATGTATAGGACGAGTCAAGTGCCTTAACCACCTGTCCATGCCGGGCTAAAGTTTATACGAACAATTTTAATTAAGAACAATGATGTATTCTTGATATATATACACAATATTATCTAAATTAAGTGAGATTATATGAATAGGATTAATGAATTAATTAATGTGTTATTCGGGAAACATATGAAAAACATAAATCATCATTGAGTCATTGTAAAAAGTGGACACCAACTCAAAATCACATACTCCGAAAATAGGTTATTTCTTTGTTTTGCTTTACAAAAATTACATCTTTACCACTCATTTAAAAATATCTAACCTTCTAGACAGAAAGTTATTTGAACAATGTTGGCAAACACCTCCTCCCTCCAAGCAAACACACACATATAGTAACTTTACGCATAAGGATCTGGACACTTTGGAAAGTGTGGTGTTCTTTATTTTTGTGCATATAGAGCATGTGAATGTGTTGAAATGGTATATATTAATTGTTTGTTTAACTCGTGTCTCTCCCCCCAAAGAGAAAATTTAAATTTTTCCACACGCCCCTGTAAACAAAGTAACTAGCTTTTACTTCCAAAAAGATAGCGTAACAACGCTGCACATAAAATTGAGAAGATATTTCTTTTTGCCCACTCTTCTCACTTACCATTGTTTTGAAAGAGAGACCACTGACAATGATTAACGGACAGGATGTTTCAGACTTTTCTTTATAACATTTTAACGATGTCACGCCGTTTCATGCGAAGCAGGAAAAACAAACAAACGGTTAAGAAAGGCTTATTTTTTTCTTTTTTACTCCTAACATTACTTCAATACCTCTTACTCATAAAAGAAAATAGCTGCTAGTAACATCGCATCGATAAGGTGTTTTATCTTACAAATAATTTGACGAATGCAACCCTCTCTACTGACCAACTCTGGCTTATCTCACCAAGCCTAGTAACATGATAGACGTTTTTTCTAGCTCACAATGCATCATGTAAACACTTTACATGATGTAAAGAAAGCACAACAGATTATATATATATACATATATATAAAGGAAAAAAGGTTTTCAGAAACGTATATCAACAAAACTTTGGATGCTTGTTTGTTTGTTTTTTGAATTAAGCACAAAGCTACACAATGTGCTATCTGTGCTCTGCCCACCACGGGTATCGAAACCTGGATTTTAGCGTTGTAAGTCCGCATGCATACCGCTGAGCCACTGGGGGAAACTTTGGATGCAGCTCGAAGTATTTAATACTTCAAAACTTTACAGACATTTTGGCAGCATGTTCATAGTGTAGGGACCTTCCTGAAAATCTTATTGATTTTGAAACGAATCTTTTAATCGCGGGATAACATGCCAGAAAGAAAGAAAAAATGAGTGTTAGAATTAACACGATTCTTATGGAATCAATATAATTATTATAAAAATAAATGTTTATTTTTAACTGAGAATTTGAAGAATGCTGCTGATGATATAGTGAAATTCATTACCGAATTTTAGTAGTTGGTTCTAACACAGTAGTTTGAGTTTCGTTATGCTTATAATATGAAAGAAACTCAGCAGTTAAGTTTAATAACATCTGTTTAATGCCAACTCATAAACAAGTATTATTACCAAGCCATACTCGTACCACAGTATAGGAACTGAGAAACAAAGAAAAAAACATCGTTTAGAACACTAAATGAATAAATGGTATGGTTTTAGTTTCTTATGTGTACCTCGTGTACCTTTCTCGTGTTAACAACGTTCGATGTATTGTTTCTTTTGCATACTTTCGTGATGACAAGAAATCCACTTGAAGTAGAACTGTATCTCAAGACGGCTGGTGTGAGTATTGAAATTTTTATTAAAATAAAATAGAGAACAACATTTAAACCTTCTTAGATCATAATCAGGTGAATAAAGAGAGAGTTTGTAATTGACCGTTGCCGCGTGCAAACTCTCTCTTTGTTAACCTGAAGATGGCATAAGAAGGTCAAAACATTGTTCTCTATATATTTTTTAAGAAAAGTTTTAATACACCAGCCGTCTTGAGGTGCATGTTTGTATGCTTTATTTTCTCTGGTTCGTCTCATTTTCGAAATAAAGGTTGGGGTATAGGAGCTAGAATATATTTGAGAGATGTGATGTGCCATTATGACTGTTTTGCATTTTAAGCATTTTGCGTGACTTAACGGCTGACCTCGAAAAGTCATCCGTTTGAATCAGAAATTTCACTGAGTAATACCGGAAAACGTAGTACAAAAAGTGGTAAGATGAGTTCTTACATCGGAAAGTGTTAAAGATCAAACCTCTGATCAAAATTCTGTTTTAAATTAATATTTAGAACATCGTTTTAGATGAATGTATCATACATTAAAGAACAAGTGATTTCTCCAACCATTGAAGTTTTTTTTATCAATTTTCATCTTTTTCACAACTTTTGAAATAATTACAAATAACTACTGCTAATTCTGTCAAATACAATCTTAACCGTTATCATAATGAGCAATGGTTCAGATTATTTAGTGTCACGAAACACCTTTTTTAGTTCAGTTTGTTTAACTGCCTAACGATAGCTGAAAAGATACTGCAGACACTAACAGATAACGCCTTCATTTCAGGAAAATACGATTCATTTATTGCACAACTACAATTGATATAAACTGTAAACAAATTAAAATGCATAGCTTCACCATAATTATAAACAACTTGATTTTTTTACTCGAATATTTCTCACGCATGTACAGGTATTATAACATAATCCAATCATTCACTCTAAATAATTTCATGTTAAGGATTTATTTTGAAAAACTGTTCATCTTATGAAAGAACTTCGATAACTATTTAAAAATAACTGGTTAGCACTGTGGTAATTAACCTTGAGGATAACTATAAATCGAAAATCCCCGGTTCGAGCCGTCAAGCCACTTAAGAGTATCTACATAGGCGGAAGGTATTTCTGATTGGGTTCCTTCTCTCAGATCAGCAGTTACAAACAAGAAAGGCTATGTTTGAAACTTAGAGGCTCACTTAGGCTCATCTTGAAAACAATTAATCCTTACAATTAATCTTCTCGCCTCCAATATATTTTATTTAAATAACAATGATGTTTTCAAAGGATTCTGTTACATACCATTTTTTTATGTCAAGTATTTTTAACAAGTTCTCTCCACATAATAGGAATGCGCAGTCCTTCTATAATTTTCCTTTTTCGGAGAAAAATGTCAATCACGAAATTTCAATTCTTAAAAAAAGGCCCGGCACGGCCATGTGGTAAGGGTGCTTGACTCGTAATTTGAGGGTCTCGGATTCGAATCCCCGTCGCACTAAACATGATCGCCCTTTCAGCCGTGGGATGTTATAATTTTACAGTCAATCCCACTATTCTTCGGTAAAAGAGTAACCCAAGAGTTGGCGGTGGGTGGTGATGATTAGCTGCCTTCCCTTACACTGCTAAATTAGTGACGGCTAGCGCAGAAAGCCCTCGTGTAGTTTCACGCGAAATTTACAAACAAAAACAAAAAGAATTCTTAAAATATTTAGTTACACCAAAAGATTCACCTCTACGTCAATCTGTTCCAAAATACACATTTTATTGTATTTACAAATGACCCTGTAAGAATAATGTCATGATATTTTGTTAGGTGTCTGAATCTGAAATTTGACAGAAAACTTCATTCTTTTACTAAAGTAAACTTAACACCCGTGAGGTAGCAGACTTCAAAATTTATTTTGAACCCTCTTTAAACGAATAAAGTCTCAATAAGTTTAAACTTTAGGTTTAAATCTAAAACACAAATGGTAACAAGATGTCATCACAAGCATATAATAGACTTCATGAAACTATACACGAAGAAACGAGAGTTAATCGGGGAGCATTAAACATTGTTTATGATTGATTGAAATCACTGATAAATTCAAAAACCTTATAAACTGCTTTTATTTCAACAGTAGAGTTATAAAACCTGAAATATAAACCAACAACTCGAATCGCGCTGCGTGATGGGTGTGAGTGTACAGCTAATCTTGAACGGTTAACTCTAATATGATCAGCACTCTGAAGTGTTAAAAGTGTTTTGGTCAGCTTGTGTCATAAAGCATATGACACGTTGAATTTCACTGGTTGAAAGATACACTGATAGAGGGAGACAACATTTCAGAAAATGTTTGCAAACAATGTTAACAATGATCGTTTATAAGTTGCTAATATATGACTGAAGTAATTCACCTTAATGTGATGAGTTGCAAACTCCTGATATGTTAAATTCACCGAATACGATGGTTTTTAAGCTACTGACACATTGTTAATTATAGTTCACTGAATATGATGGGTTACAAACTTCTAACACATTGTGAATAGTGATTGTAGCGTGTTACAGTAAATAAATACGGTGTAGTCAGAGTTCACTGGATATAATTAGTTTCAATATTAAAAAAAATATTGTGACAACACAACACACCGAATGTCATAGATAAAAATAACTGTAAGTTGATATCAAAACATAGGATTTGAGGAAAAGTATATATAAACAACTGGGAAAGAATGATTGCATTTCACTAACTATGAAATGCTCATAACTAACTGCATACAGGGTTAAAACATTTCATAGTTGGTGTACATAACGGCTTCACAACTGAGTTAACTGTAGTGTACCTATAAGACTGCATTTCAAATCCATATATCGATGAAATTTGGTGATCCAGTAAGCCGACATTACAGATTCATGTGTTGATGAACTGTAGTGTATCCGTAAGCCGACATTACAGATTCATGTATTGATGAACTGTAGTGTATCCGTAAGCCCATATTACAGATTCATATACCTATAAAGTGAGGACAGTTCATAAGTTAGTCACAATTCAACTAACTATAACGTTGCAACCATCCCACATGATAGTCTCGTAGTTTAAGGAATTATAGTGTAATGATCAGCTAACACGGTAGTTGAATGTTTTAGTTACTTGTAATGTACCATCAGCCATATCGTTCAGTTTACATTTCCAACTCAAAAACTGAGCATACCAGTCAGAACACATGCTGAATATACTTCATTCACTTGTACCACAGCGTTGAGCCCACATTCATAACTCAATGAACTGAGCTTACATGATGAACACAGTTCAATTAACTGTGCCACAATGTTCAGTCCACACTCGAAGCTCAGTAAACTGAGTTTACCAGTCAGAACGTATGATGAACACAGCTCAAGTAACTATATCCTGATGGTCAGAGCGCAAGACACCGCTGGTAAAACTGTGTGACAAGCTTACAGTTTCAGTGACTGTGATAAGCCTGCGTATTACTCAACCCACACGACTGGATTTAAATCTCAATAATTAACTGTATTGTACCAGTTAGCCCACATCACAGCCTTACTTTTCAAGTAACTGTATCTTACTTGTCAAGTTACATGACAAGGTTACATTACAATTCACTGTAGGGTGTAAATCACTCCAAGTTACAGACTGACAGTTTGATTAACTACACCAAACAAGAGAGTATATATATGACAACTTCCATTGTTAACTAATTACAATACTTTTTCTCCATATTACATGACGAACTCACAGTTTTATTAACTTAAAATCATGTTCCTTACAAATGGCAGGAGGCTCGGCATGGCCAGGTGGGTTAAGGCGTTCGAATCGTAATCTGAGGGTAGTGGGCTCAGATACCCGTCGCACTCCAAATATGCTCTCCCCATCAGTGTTGGGAGCGTTATAATGTGACGGTCAAAATAATTATTCGTTGGTAAAAAGAGTAGTCCAAGAGTTGGCGGTGGGTGGTATGACTAGCTGCCTTCCTTTTAATCTTACTATGCTAAATTAGGGACGGCCAGTGCAGATAGCTCTCGTGTAGCTTTGCGCGAAATTCAAAACCAAACAAACAAATGGCAGCTTCTCTGTAGAACCAATAACAGCCTCATTAGTTTAATTAACTGTTAGCTCACATTATATAATAAGAATTTGATTAATTATACACTACCAGTTAGCCCATGCGGCAGTTTCAGTTTGATTAACTTACTGTCCAGTCCATATTAAAGACTCACAGTAAACAACTGTGTGACATTTAGTCAGTATGATAGAATAACAGTTTGCTTTTGGTGTGCCACTCGACATTGCAGTCTGTAATGCTCAACTTACTCCGTAGACTAGCTGTTAAACTACATGCAAGACCAATCATCCCAAGCAACTGTCATACACTTTAATTAACTGTGTTGTCCAAAGAACAGATAAGCTACATGGCCAAAAGTATATGGACACCCCTTCTAGTTAGTGGGTTCGTCTATTTCAGCTACATCCATTGCTAACAGGTGCATAAAATTAGGCATACAGCCATGCAATCTCTATAGACAAACATTGGCAGTAGAAAGGGTTGTACTGAAGAGCTCAATGACTTTAAACGTGAAACTGTTATAGGATGCCACCTTTCCATTAAGACAGTTCGTCAAATATCTGCCCTGCTAGAGCTGTCCCGGTCAACTGTAGGTGCTGCTATTGGGAAGTGGAAACGAGCAACAACAGCTCAACCACGAAACGGTAGGCCATACAAGCTCACAGAACGGAAACATCAAGTACTGAAGCGCGTAGCGCGTAAAAATCGTCTGTCCACAGTTGCAACACTCACTACCGATTTCCAAACTGCCTCTAGAAGCAACGTCAGCACAAGAACTGTTCGTCGGAAGCTTCATGAAATGAGTGTTCATGGTTTAGCAGCCACACACAAGCCTAAGATCACCACGCGCAATGCCAAGCGTTAGCTAGAGCGGTGTGAAGCACACCGCCACTGAACTCTGGAGCAGTGTAAACTCGTTTTCTGAAGTGATGAATCACGCTTCACTATCTGGCAGTCTGGAAGAATCTGGGTTTGGCGGATGTCAGGAGAACGCTACCTACCTGATTGTATAGCGCCAATTGTAAAGTTTTGTGGAGGAGGAATAATGGTCTGGGGTTCTTTTTTCATGACTTGGACTAGGCTATGGAGTTCCAGTGAAGGGAGATATTAATACTACAGCATGTAATGACATTCTAGAGAACTGTGTGCTTCCAACTTTGTGGAAATAGTTTGTGAAAGGTTCTTTTTTTGTTTCAGCATGACAATGCCGCGTACACAAAACGAAGTCCATAAAGACATGGTTTTCCGAGGTTGGTGTGGAATAACGTGACTGGCCCGCACAGAGCCCTGACCTTAACCCCTATCCAACACCTTTAGAATGAATTGTACCCCCGACTGCGAGGCAGGCCTTCTCGCCCAACATCAGTGCTCGACCTCACTAATACTGTTGTTGCTGAATAGGAGCAAATCTCCGCAACTGTGTTTCAAAATCTGGTGCAAAACCTTTCCAAAAGTGTTGAGGCTGTTGCAGCGGCAAAGGGGAAACCAACTCCATATTAATGCCCATGGTTTTGGAATGAGATATTCAACACGCATTTATGGGTGTGATGGTCGGAAGTCCACATCCTTTTGGCCATGTAGGGTATTTATAGGTGACTCATCAGATCACATCACAAACTCACAGGTCAACTTACTGTAGTGTGACAGTTTTAACAGTAAGATTATTTATAAGTCACTAATCAGACCACATGATAGATTTACAATTCAACTCACTGTAGTGTGACAGTGTTACAGTTTGGTTATTTGAAGTCAATAATCAGACCATATAACAGACTCACAGGTCAATTTAGTGTAGTGAGACGGAGTTACAGTTTGGATACATTGTCGTTTTTGAAGTAGTTTTTCTCATCAGAGTATACAAGAAACATCATTGAGTGCACTTGAATAGAAATGATACTATAATAAGCCGTGAGGTTCATTGTGCTTTTTTAAAGGGTCATGAGTATCAAAAGAAAAATGCCCCAAACTATGAATCTACCACCAGAAGTTTAGACCTTTGAAACCCCAATCACAGTTGAACTGTTCTTCCAAATCTGTCTTCTTCCATCTGTACAAGAAAACAACATGATTCGCTTGACTGCATCACCCTTTAACCAGTCGTTACTAGTTTAATTTATGTGTTCTATAGATGACTCAAGGCGTTTTCTATAGTTGGTTATAAATAAGTTCAGTGATTTATGCAATGGTCTCTAACTGCCATGATCCATTTGTTGCGTCACTCTTCGCAAGGTACTCCTGGAGAAGGGTGTGGATTACTCTGTACATAATATCAGCTTCATCATCCTGTCTAAATAACTTTATTCTTTTCCTATCATTACATGTTTGTGGCCACAGCTTCCTCTCGTAGACGATGTCTTCAAGCAGTCTATAAGTACTTTTTAACAGTCTTGGCCATCGTGGCTCCTGCAAGACATGCATCCACTATCACGCCTATTTTAAACGCTGCAACATCTTTGTATTTCCATACAGCTGTTTGAATGACTGCAAATGGGCTTGACCCAGTTATTTAGAGTGTTAATGAATCATCTGGCACATCGTATGATCAACATAATTTGCACGTAAAGCTCAGTTTATGCCCAAGTGTAAAAGGGTAAATAGTTCCTCATAAAATGGCAGGGCCTTGAGTTCTCTTAGTCACCTAATCAGCTTACATGATTCACTAACTGTTGAATTTACTCTAGCAGCCCGAAGCTTAAATGGTATCTTCAAGTTTAAAAGTGGTTATCAGTGAAAACACCCGATATACTCACACTTTAACTGTAGCTCAACTGCTTCAGAATTTGAACTGGCTCCAGTGTGCATCAGTGAGTCTACACAATACATTCACAGTTCAATTTGAATGGACTGATCCAATCAGTCCATATGTTAGCATCATAACTAATATGATTAAAATGCGTCAATCAGTGCATATAACAATGTTTATATTTCAGTTTGAAATATGTTGATAATGTAAATCACCGATTTGTACTTCATTTCTTCAGAAACGAAACATTTCTTATAATGTATAATTTGATTAATATATGACAACCACAGAAACTAATCACCTGGGGTTTACCAATTTGCTCACAAAAAACTAACAATCTGAATAACCACTACTCAATGGTCAAATCTTAAAGCAGACTTTCAATTCGATTTGTTATAACATACTGATCAGAGCGCATAACAGAATCACATACTGGTCGATCCACATAACAGACTCACAGGCTGATTAGCTATATAATACATAGCAGCATTGGTGTTAAATTAACTAGAATATGGTATTGTTATTTGTATTACAGCAAAGCAACTTTGAGCTATCTGCTGTGTTCAGTGAGAGGAAAAAAACACGTATTTAGCGTTCTAAGTCTGTGAACCTACCACTGTCCCACCGACGAAAAATTGGAATAAAATGGTCAGCCTACCTGTAAGCCTCATACTTCGGTTAACCCTCATTTTACCGACTTTATGTTTGTTGTGGTTTTGTCTCTTACATTGGCGGTCTGGCATGGCCAGGTGGTTAAGGTACTCGACTCGTAGTTCGAGAGTTATCGGCTTGAATCCCCGTCACACCAAACATGCTCACCCTTTCAGCCGTGGGGGCGTTATAATATTACGGCTAATCCCACTATTCGTTGGTAAAAGAGTAACCAAAGAGATGGCGGTGGATGGCGATGGCTAGCTGTCTTACACTGCAAAATTACGGACGGCTAGCGCAAATAGCCTTTGAGTAACTTCGTGCAAAATAGAAAACAAATCAAACCTCTTACAATGGTCAGTATATATAACAAGACAAGATATGTAAAACACTAGAGATGTGAGCAGTAATCAAAAAATGTATTGATGCTACTTTTGTTTATATATGATTTTGTGATTCACATTGTCAGTGATCAAAGATCAACATGCCATTTTGTGTATTTTCAGTTTAGGAAAAAGGATCTGGAAACCCGAAAACTCATCCCATGCGAACCAAGTCGATTATTCCTAGTTAATTGTTGTATACTGATAAGCGTACATAACAGTCTGATAATCCGATTAGATGCAGTCATCAGTCCACGTGACAGAATCGCTTTGTTAAACTAGAGCGTTTCATCAAGTTCACATAGTGTGATTGAATACGTAGATAATGTTGCTGATAATTTACAATACGAGATCAAAATTTGATTAACCGTAGAATTCTAGTCGAATCGCATGGAATATCCACACTTGGTGTACTGTATCAACCTAAATGACATAACAGATCGTTACAGTATGACAGACTCCAGTATTCCAGTCAACCTTAATTCCAGTTTCAGAATTTGAATTCAATGTAGTGTCCACCTTTGAGTCAACAATGTGAAGAACTGACAAACAAAGATGGCTGAAATTATTCGTTATCTTTCTAAAATACGAAAAGAGCACCAGGCGTAACTTGTGGGATCAATTAATTATTTTTATTTACGTTTTTTTCATACTGATTCATGTTATTATGAGAATTTTGTGACCAAGAAAGTCATTAACCTATAAACAATTTGGTGAACAAATAATTAAAAAAAAATTGTTTAAAAAGCAGCCGACAGGCCACATGACAGCTTCACAATTCAGTTGATTATAACAAATATCAGTCAACCCATAATCAGACTCACAGTTAGATATTCAAAGTTTTGACTGAATTTTTCAGTTGATCTATAGTCAAATTTACTGATTATTTTAAGTAGTAGACCCATAGTTTGATTTCACTGCATAGAAGCTATACAACAGATTCTTAGTTCAATTTAACTCATCAACTATTCATCAACTGTAACAAGCCATATGTGCAACCTGTAACAAGCCATATGTGCAAACTGTAACAAACCATATGTGCAAACTGTAACAAGTCATATGTGCAAACTGAACAAGACGTGTGTGGAGCCCAATTTTTCTTGATCACCAATATTACGCTTAAAATAATGATAGTAAGTTGTCTTTATCTTGTGTCTGATGTTGTTCTTTCGTCAAACTACAGCATGTCTTTCACAAATGTGGCAAAAACGTTTGAACTTTATATGAGCTGAAGGCAGTGTTATGTATTATTATTTTATTTCGAATGAGTCTCCGATTTATTATGTTCCGTATGTTTACGTATTACTATTTTAAATAATCGGAATTTTAATATGAGCTTAGTAGTTAATTAAATGTTAATATATATTAAATTTATGTTATTTGCCAACAAGACTGGCAAATACAATTTCCTTTTTTAACACGAATATGTCTTAATATACAAACATAAAAAACAGTACAATTTGTAATAACAGATATTACAAACGTCAGTTTATATACATGTTTTAAAAACTTAATGCAATACTGGATGTTATATTTGATCTAGAATTGCACCTCGCTTAAGCTAACAGCGTCTTTCTTGGCTGGCCTCACGACGGTTTGAAGCTCACTCCTTCCAGCAAAGATATTTGATGTTCTCGTAGAAATAATAACGTCCAAAGTACTTCACTGAAGTTGAACGGTTGATAATGTTTGAAATTTATAGCGTTCCTGGTCATACTCTGTCGTTCTCTTATCTATAGACTTTAGTCACTATCATATATAGCGTACTGAGTGTAGCTCTACAATGGCACATTACCTTTACATAAATCATACGAGTTTCTCGCCCTTGGCAACAGTGATCAAACGCACTTTTTGCAAGCAACTATTGTTGCTTCTCACTCTCAATAAATCTATACAAGTTTGGAGAACATACGTAACTTGTGCAATACACAGCCAAGAATATACATCACATGCAAAGATGAAAACTTTACGGAATCAAGTGTAGACACTAAAATAAATGTACAAGAATAAATACACTACAACAGCCAGCATTTCAAATCATTTTCTATAAATATAAAATAAATTTTGTTTGCATAACTAGAGACTAGAAGATTTTTAAAAATGAAGTTTGGCAGAATTTGATTATATCGCTGATATGATGCGGGAAAGAAGATCGGGATTTGTTTTGACTGCGCGGAGCGAGGCGAAGTGACCAAATGAATGAGTGAAAGTCAACCAAGAGAGGCGTTTGACCCTGACCCGATTAATGCATAGTCGAGGAAGTTGAATGCTCAAGTAAACTGAGCATATGAGAGTTTCGGGATTTCTGGGCAGAGCAAGTGAGTGTAGGAGTGAAGTAAAAGTGTTGCAACTAACTGCAATTATATTAAAAACAAATAGCCTATGTGAGTAATATAAATGAAATTTTACAGTACGGTCAGTGTTTGGAATCACCAAAAAATATCTCTTAAACATTATATGATCCAAGTTAACTTAATTTCAAGGCATAAATACATTGTACTGAGTGTATTACATGGTATTTCACACAGTACTGGTAAATATTGAGATAATATAATAGTTCTAAATCAAGAAGTGATGGACAAATTTTGACTAAATTTTTTAAATCATCAACGTAGATGCAAACGTGCCACTTTCTAAAACCTTTAAGTAATCCACATTTTCTTCAATGTTATCTATCAAAAGCCATATCTTGCTAAACTAATAATAAAAAACATGAAAATAAGGACAATAACAAGAACTGTGAAGATGGTACTTACTAAAACTATATTTATATTGTTCTATGAATAACCATCTCTTCCTTTCTCATGGAAAGTAAGAATAAAACATGGAAAAAGCACCTGCGGTGTTTTTATAGGATGTTTGGTTGGAATTTTTGACAGTAAAACATGTGACGTTGAAAGGAACTGTTCATTCGTGACATATAACCACGGCCTTCACATTACAAAATAAAGGTAATTATAGAAAAGACAATACCCATGTTTTTATCTGATTTTTTGTTTCTGTAATAACTATGCTAAAGATATCTTGAGTATATATATATATATTAAGTACATTTGTGGAGATCCATGCAATATGTAAAGGTATAAGTGCATGTAGGCTATTTAGACTTGAAAATGTCTTTAATGAAGAATTTAATTCACAACTTTAATACACACAAAGTCCAATAAAACAAAGTCCAATATTTTAACAGCTAAAAACACGTTCAATACACGTGCATTTAATAAATTAATAATGGTATTCCACTGTTTTGTGTTTGTCAACTTAATGCGTTTATCGTAGTACCACCCCTCTTATTATGTCTAATTCTTGGTTTCGCTCTTATTATGTCTAATTCTTGGTTTCGTTCGACCTGATATGTTTAAATATCGTACTGTATAATTATCAAGTTCAGTAACTATACGAATATTTAACCCAGTGTTAAGTACGTCATTTATATTTACTTAATTCTTAAAACCTTTTTTTATATTTATTCATATTTTTGTATTTGATCAGCTACATGCAGAAATAAGAGTGAAATATAATAATAACGAACCTCTACCTACAATATTTGCAGGATAATTATTAGCAGTAGAAGTGGTTCTCTGAAGATGCTTCTCTCTACCTTCTGACGTATTTTGATATTTCTTAAGAACGATTTCAGAAACGTTGCTCTTGAACTCCAACAGAAGCTCATGAGGATTAGTTTGGTTTGTTTTGAATTTCGCGCAAAGCAAGACGAGGATTATCTGCGCTGGCCGTCCCTAATTTAGGCATCTAGCCCTAAATAAGGCAGCTAGTCCTCACCACCCACCGCCAACTCTTGGGCTACTCAATAGTGGGATTGACCGTCATAATTATATCTCCTCCACAGCTGAAAGGGCGAGCATGTTTGGTGCAACGGGGATTCGAACCCGTGACCCTCATATTACAAGTAGAGTAACACTTAAGAACTCTGAAGCATCGAAAAGCGTTAGTAAGACTTGTTGGTCGAACATTTTGATCAGCGACTAATTTTATAAAAGTAATATGAAACAGATACAAACAATCGTGAACAAATCTTTCGCCATTTCGTCGCTCTTGCAAAAGTACACATTTGAATAATTTTGGAAACAAAAGTAAATTAAAACACGATCAGAGAACCTATAATTTAATGGTTTTGTCACCAAACTTACTACATTTAGAATTTATAAAACAGTAAATTTATATTTTAAAGTAAACGTACCTTGGAAATAAAATCAGTAGCTGGTAATTGATGTTATGTGTTATAAGATAACTAAATATAATGGTGAATATCTTAACGTAAGTTTTAAGTTAATGAATAATCCAATCTGTTTAAGACTGACTTTCAATGAGATATATCTGCTACTGCTCTTTTTACACATCTAAATACAAGTTATCCTGAAATGACGGAAATAAAATGCGTCAACACGTTAAAGTAATTTTGTTAATATAATTTTTAAGACTTCCTCTACGACCACAGCTGTCTCAACTAGAAGTTAAACAATAGAGTTGAAGGTTAAAGATAAGTTAAGCGACATTACGGCTCGTCTTACGTACTTTACAAACAATACAAATATTAGCACCTTTATGTTCGTTTATTTCTATTGTTTACACATTTTTATACAGTATGTATAACATATTAAAATCATACCTTCAGACGTGGCTCGGTATGGCCAAGTGGTAAAGGCATTTGACTCGTAATCCTAGGGTCACGGGTTCGAATCACCATCACATCAAACATGCATCGCCCTTTCAGCCGTGGGGGTATTAGAATGCGACAGTCAATCCCACTATTTTTTGGTAAAAGAGTAGCCCAAGAATTAACGGTGGGAGGTGATGACCAGCTAGCTGCCTTCCCTCTAGTCTCACTCTGCTAAATTAGGGACAGTTGGCGCAGATAAGCCTCGTGTGGCTTTGCGCAAAATTCAGAACAAACAAAACAAACCTTCAGACGTACAAAAATAATTTATACTATTGAAATTGTATCAAGAACAATCTGGAACTCTAAATAGTTCTTGAGAAGATTAGGTTTTGATACCCGTAGCGAGCAGTTCACATATAGCCCATTGTGTAGCTTTGTGCTTAATTCAAACCAGAAAGAACAACAACTTTATAAGTTATAACATTTTATTGAATAGAACAATGATACTATAGACCATTGTCAGTTTAAGGTTGGATTTCGTGTCATTCAATGTTTAAAAAATTTAAGGAGAGTAAATATATTGAAAGCACTAATTTGTTCATATCTGTAACTTCATTGACTTATTTATTTTGACGCTACTGTCAGTCGCAGCTGTTCCGAAACTATCAGACTCGGTACAGTGCTAAACGTGAGTGTTACAGACACTCTATTCGCGAAATTAAAGTAACTACTTGTCAGATTCGTAGAGAACAACTGAAAATATCCCATTAAACAATAACACTTGTGTGGAATAATTTTCCTATTGTTCCAAGAACGAGCTGGTATTACTCTTGAAATAATTGTAACAATACATCTAATGTTTTAAGAACTTGCGTCTTCTTGTTACAGGAAGATGTTATGTGTGTCTCTGTATTCTTACAGCAAATCATATCGGGCTCTCTACTGAATTCATCTAAGGGGATCGAAACCATTATTTCAGCGTTGTGAATCCGAAGACTTACCGCTGTACCAGCGCGGGACGGAAGATGTTTGTTATGTATATGTGTAAATATTTTGTAAACGACAACATGTCGTGTTGTGTTTGAATTTTCATTTCTATTATTCATTTTTCCATATTGATATTATTGTTTCGAAGTTTAAACTAATATTTTGTTATTTATTTAGGGTAACATTTTAGAATTTTCTTGAATTAAGTAGACCAATCATATGTTTGTAAATGAGTGCTGGTGACTTCGTGTCTAGACGTGTAGTCTCGTGCAAGAACGGACACGCGCGGATTGCTCTAGAGTTGTATTGAAATTGCAAGATTGTTCGAGAAATAGGCCTACCGGTATAAAAGACGGTGACGAGAGATAGATTCAGTCATCAGTTTTTATTCGAAAAAAGAAGATAGATTCAGTCATTAGTTTTATTCGAAGAATAAGAGTGAGATTCAGGCATCAGTTTTAGTTATTTGAGAAAGATTAAGTGTTTGCTGTGAATATTCAACTTAAATTTGTGATTGAAGTTAGATCTACGGAAGCTGTGATTTTATTTCGTCAATCTCTACGATACATCTGAATTACTGCTTGAGCTGAGAGACGGCGATTTTATTGAACTGTGAACTGTTTCGGAATTTCTTCGTGGGACCAAATTCACACCCTAGACTGGAATTTGAGACTTTAATTTTAGATCATTACATTAGATACAGGCCAGTACCGTTTTGTATTGTGATTTATTTTGAAGTTTGAAACTAATATTATTTTGTTTTGTAATTAATTTCGAATGTTGTAACTTAATATCTGTCACTGTTATTATATAATTTATGTTATATCTGTTATATTTGTTAATAGTTTAGTGTAATAAATTATACAAGCTGTTATCTGTGTTTTTCTGTTGCGTTTAATCTACGAAGAACTTAAAACATAAAAAATACGTAACAATGTTATAACGTTGAGTAGAGAAATTGCCCTTACCTTCACTATCTGTCAGTTAATAATTAAAATTATTTTGTATCTCAGGAAGAACATATACACTAAGAACACTGATTTTACAGCACATATTTTGCGGGTCTTCTATAGAACTGAGACACATTACATTCAGTTATAAATTATTTATTTCCTTTGGAAATATTGTTATAAATGTTCTACTCTGTTATATTGTAACACCTTACATATAATAGATTTAATATTTTTGTTACAGGTATGGCCAGGTGGTTAACGCATTCGACTCGTAATCCGAAGTCGAATCCCCGTCACACCAAACATGCTCGTTCTTTCAGCCGTGTGAGCGTTATAATGTGACGGCCAATTCCGTATTCGTTGGTAAAAAGTAGCCCAAGAGTCGGTGGTGGGTGGTATTGACTAGCTGCCGTCCCTCTAATCTTACACGGCTAAATTAGGGAGGTTAGCGCAGATAGATCTCCTATAGCTTTGCGCGAAATTCAAACCAATTATTGTTACACGTATAATTTGTCAACAAGGTGAAGGGACGCGCTATATAAGAGATATGAAAATTGTTAAAGGTCAAATTTCAAGCACTGTTTTATCCCAAATTCAGATACACTTTCAAATTTTAAGGTAGAATATCACTGTCTATATTTTTTCCAATTTGTTATTTTCATCCTCAACTGCACCTTGCACAATTCATGGGCTAAACGAACAAATCAGAGACCTATTATTTTGAATTGCAAATCATGACTTTTATAAAACGAATAACGAGATTACAACGTGTCCATAGTTGAAAGTACAGAACAAACATTTAGATCTATAGATTCGAGCAGCCCAGAATGTTAAACCAGGCAACTCCGGCCCCTATAAATGTCAGACCGAAATGAGTCTATAGAAGGTGTACAATCAATAAGCTAGGTTATTTTATTGTAAGTCTTGTTCAAGCAAATATTCGATTAAAAAAATTCTTCCAACTATTATGGTATTTTGTGCGACATTTTTTTCTTGAGTAGCAAACAAAAAAAACAGCTTCTAGACCATCGTAATCACTAGTGACTGTCTTAAAACGTACATAGAAAGTTTTAGCACTTAAAATATGCTTCATATCTTTTTGTTTAAATCGATGTGAACGTAAAAAATAAATTTATACGAAAATGATGCGTATATTTTTTTTTTTACAGCGAAGCTACAGCGGGTTATCTGCCGAGTTCATCCATGGAATCGAATCCCTGATTTAACTTTTGTAAAATCCGTAGACTTACCGCTGTACCAGCGTGGAGCTACAAAAAAATAATACCAGAACATGGAATTTAGTATATTGTTAGAAAAAGATATTGAAATGACAGATAAACTTAAGGCAACACAGGGGACTTCAGTGATTCAACACTGACTATTTCTAGGTATCTTAAGCTACCAATAAATTACATAAATATATCCTTTCAATAACAATGGTTTGAAAATAGACTATTGAGAAACAAGTGTAACTCATAATCTCAAATAATTACTAGTTTTAAAACAGAGTTACGTATTTTACTGATGTAACTGGAACTAAAAGAGTCTTAGGGCAAAAATTGATGATGTCACACTTCAATAAAATTTTTACCCTCAATTTCAGTTTTTATAACTTCAAATGTCAATTTCGACAGGTCATTTCAGAGTTTGAAGTGCCGAGTATAGTGGCACATAGTGGCACCGACTATGTGCCACTGCATATCAACACATGAACTGAATAGCAGGTTAAAAGCCCTTAAGGTTCAGACATAACCATCCCAAATTTTAAACTGCTGACTAGTTATAGGATAACCAGTCTGCAATCTGTTTATAACTGAATAACAGAATTAACTGCCATCACGTCGAAACGTTAGATAAAAAATGTTTTATCTGTTATCTGGTTCTGGTAGATCACTTTAACTATTTCGCCTTAACTCACTGCGGTTGTTGTTGAATAAAACTTCGATGGAAGACGCGGAGAAACAACATATGTTAGAAATGCAAACTGACCATTACCTTCATGTACCGTGCATTTCATGAATCTCAGTATTAACAGTCTTTAACAAGTAACGATAACATTCGGTGTTTGTCATCCATTAATTAACACTTCTAAAAGGTATAAGTATGTAACTGAGCTTGTAATACGCAGCCGCTGGCACGCATTTTCTTTCATCAGTTATACAAGACATACGTTAGAAACATTTTTACGTACAATCTCGTAACAGCTAGGGCTTTCTTATAAACTCTCCACACAGTAAAACTATGTTAAATCATTTTTCAATTGAATACTGTGTCATTATGTAGATGATGTGAGAGCACCAGCACTAAGGTAGGGGAATTTTGTGTTAATAATTTTTTACCTTTTGCATTAACCTTGCATTTGAAACCAACGGTTTGCTAAATAATCTTTTCCATGTCTGGATTTCGACTTTCGGTGGCACAATTTCATATGCGTGGAAGGGGTGCGATTATTCTCATTAACGATGTTAATTAGGAGAGATTTGGGTAATTAGCACCTAATTAGCAGCTGCATAAAAAGGCTCCGTGTTTATTTGCTTGTTTGTTGTTGTTTTTTTCAGCTTCGTCATCTTTTGACCGATTTGACCGACTTAGGAGGTGAAAGCCATTCGATTAATCTATTTGCTCTTGCCCAAGATCTTAAGGATTATTGTACTCTAATCCTTCATAAAATAATGTCAGTTTGAGGGTAGGCTGGTAGAGGTCCTTATAAGTAATAAAATCTCTTTGGTAATGCATGTGCCCCCCCTCCTCGCTTGCCAGTGCTGGCGCACAAAAATATAGTTAATAAAAAGGGAAACTAATACACTGCTGGCTAAAATCTTAAAGCCGATGAACATAAAGAAAAATATGCATTTTGCGTTTTTAGACTCAACCACTTTATTGAGTAGAGCTTTGAAAGATGAAAGTAAGAAAAGAGAAAATAAAAGTAAAAACTCTTTTAGCATTTAATACGGAAAATTTGAACACTATGAAACTAGCCTAAATACTAGCTTGTCAAAAGTTTAAAACCATACTGAAATGAAGCGTTAATTGGTAAACACGTAACGAAATTTAGTCATTTGTGTTCAAGCATTAGTGCTGTCAACATCTCCCACTGACATCTCCTGTGTTACATTTGATAAAAACATGGCAAAGGCTAAAAAGTTGACAGAGTTTGAACGTGACAGAATTGTTGAGCTGCAAAAAGCAAGGTCTCTCTCAACGGGGCCTGGCATGGCCGAGCGCGTTAAGGCGTGCACTCGTAATCCGAGGGTCGCGGGTTTGCGCCCGCGTCGCGCTAAACATGCTCGCCCTCCCAGCCGTGGGGGTGTATAATGTGACGATCAATCCCGCTATTCGTTGATAAAAGAGTAGCTCAAGAGTTGGCGGTGGGTGGCGATGACTAGCTGCCTTCCCTCTAGTCTTACACTGCTAAATTAGGGACGGCTAGCACAAATAGCTCTCGAGTAGCTTTCTGCGAAATTCCAAAACAAACAAACAAACACTCTCAACGTGCCATCGCTAGTGAGATTGGGCGTAGTAAAACTGCTGTTGCAAATTTCTTAAAAGACCCTGAGGGATACGGAACGAGAATTTTGAGTGATCGGTCCAAGAACATTTCGCCGGTGTTGAGCCAGATTAAGGCCCTTACGGACGCAGAATGCAGCTCAAGAACAATAAGATGGCATCTACGAGAGAAAGGCTTTAAAAACTGTAAACGTCTTTAAAGGCCACGCCTCCTTCCACACCACGAAACAGCTCGATTAAATTTTGCTGAGAAACACCAAACATGAGATTGATGAGAAAAAATTTAACCTGTATGGTCCAGATGGCTTCCAACGTTACTGGCACGATAAGAATATCTCAACGAAGACATTTTCTACACTACACAGTGGAGGAGGTTCCATCATGATTTGGGGTGCTTTCTCCTTTTATGGAACAATGGAGCTTCAGGTTATACAGGGGCGTCAAACAGCAGCTGGCTACATTAGCATATTGGAGATGGCATCTTTATTGACTGAAGGCCCTCGCTTGTGTGGAAATGACTGGATCTTTCAGCAGGACAACGCTGCAATCTACAATGCCCGCTGGAAAAAGGACTTTTTCATGATTCTTTTGGATCATTCAGCGTGTTCGTTCAAACTGAACCCTAAAAGAAAATGTTTGGGAATGGATGGCAAAGGGAGTCTATAGAAATGGACATCAATTCCAAAAAGTGCATGATCTTTGTGAAGCCATCTTCCCCACTTGGAATAAAATTCCAGCCAGCCTTCTACAAACGCTTATATCGACCATGCCAAACAAATGTTTGCATTTATTCGCAATGACGGCCGTGCAACTCACTACTGAGACCTCTTGTTGGGCATTTTCTACCCTGTTTAGGACTTCTTTCTGGTATGGTCTTAAACGTTTGACCAGCTAGTATTTAGGCTAATTTCACAGTGTTCACATTTTCCCTATTAAATGCTGAAAAAGATTATTTTTATTTTTCCTTTTCTTATTTTTATCTTTCGAAGCTCTACTCAAATAAGTGGTTGAGTCTAACAACGCAAAATGCATATTTTTTCTTTATGTTCATCGGCCTTAAGATTTTGGCCAGCAGTGTACATTATAGATTAATTTACTTTAATCTTGCGTTAAAGAACTTCAATTTGAGGGGAGACTGGTAGAGATCCTGGTGAGTAATAACGCGCGCCCCATGGTTGGTACTGCTGAAGTACAAAAATACAGCTGATACAAAAAAGGTGGGGGAGGGGAATCTTAAAAATTAATTTGTTCAAATCCTACCTGAAATAATAATCTCAATTGTCGCGTTTATTGATGATTCTTTCTCGCTTGTTTTTATTTGTTATTATCGATATTTTTGTCAATAATATTTTGGGTATAACACGCACATTGTCCAAATATGATGGATGATGTTACCACAGGACGGGCCCTAAAACTCCTGATTTCGTACCATTAACAACACTATGTAACACAAATTTTGTTCCCGAATATTATGTGTTATTTTTTAATTACTTACGTAGTAAAAGTACAGAAAATGTCCATTATTCCCTTCCAACTTTACTTTTGTGACCTGGATAAGGGGCCTGGCATGGCCAAGCGCGTAAGGCGTGTGACTCGTAATCCGAGGGTCACGGGTTCGAGCGCGCGTCGCGCTAAACATGCTCGCCCTCCCAGCCGTGGGGGTGTATAATGTGACGGTCAATCCCACTATTTGTTGTTAAAAGAGTAGCCCAAGAGTTGGCGGTGGGTGGTGATGACTAGCTGCCTTCCCTCTAGTCATACATTGCTAAATTAAAGACGGCTAGCACAGATATCCCTCGAGTAGCTTTGTGCGAAATTCCAAAACAAACAAACAATCAGACTTGGATAATGAAATTAACAAATTAACCTATTTTCTATGAAAAAACGGGCAAATTTGCACATCTTCATCTACATAAGGTCTGAACAAAACAACATATGAATCAAGATTTGCATGTATTTATACTAAAGTTATACAAAAATATTTAGAAGTGAGTAGTTTTTCGAGATTTGCGACTGTAATGTAAATCACTTTCACGTATCAGTCCCCAAATATAGTCTCCCATCATGTTTTCGTTATACGCTCCCAAATCACAAAAGCAAGTTTTGCACAAGTTTGAAGAGAAAAATAGGTATTTTCCGTTTACTTTAGGCATAAGCAATTGAGAAATAACACTTTCTGCCAGGAATAAGAAACATTTTGTTACATAGTGCAATTATTATTATCTTTTTTTTTCTAAATTATTTCTCTTTCTATGGGATTTTTCCTAAACAAACTGAAAATGTTTTACAATATTAATTTACGAGGTTTGACTTATTACGTAGAGTGCTCGGACTATTAATCTTAAGATTCATGGCTGGCGTCCCGTTGCCACAAAACTCTGCTCCACTCTTCAAAACCATGGCTAAGCTCTAAAATTGCGTTTCATTTATTCGGTCAGAGCAGAGTAGCCCGACAGTTCGTAATGAATGCTGTTAAATAGTTGTCTTTTCCTTACTCTATCATTTCATTATTAGAGACAGTTGTGTGCTTTGTTTGTTTGTTTTGGAATTTCGCACAAAGCTACTCGAGGGTTATCAGTGCTAGCCGTCCCTAATTTAGCAGTGTAATACTTGAGGGAAGGCAGCTAGTCATCACCACCCACCGCCAACTCTTGGACTACTCTATTACCAACGAATAGTGGGATTGACCGTCATTATATAGCGCTCCCACAGCTGGGAGAGCGAACATGTTTAGCGCGAACCCGCGACCCTCAGATTACGAAGCGCACGCCTTAACGCGCTAGGCCATACCAGGCCCCAGTTATGTGCATTTAGAACTTTATGTAACTTTGCTCTAAAATTCTCCAACAAAGGACCAATCTAAAATTTTAATAAAACAGTACTAAACTTGACGAGTGAGGCTGTTGTTGTTTGTAGTTAAACACAACGCTCTATAATGGGTTCTCTGTGCTTTGCCCACCAGAGGTACTAAGACCCGATTTCTGGCGTTGTAAGTCCGCAGACATACCGCTGTGCCACTGATGTGATCGCCAGTAAAAGCGATATTATTTTTCAGTCTAGAACTACAGCAATTATCCGATATTATTATAAGACAGGCCTGTAAATGAAAATTAGAGATCAAAATAGTTATATCAAGTCGTGAACCTCATTCCCTGTGTGTGTTCCCAGTATCACCAAAAAGTTACATGTGGTGTGACAGTATATTTAAAAATCAATTACATTTTAGTAAATTTAACGTATCTAATAACGTGTAATAAATCTTATAAGAGCAAAAAAACAAACACTGGTGTGTTAAATCACGAAATTTAATTTGCATACCTAATATTGTAATATGGATATAAAATGCAACACTTTTACATGCAAATATATAAAATATATACATAGGTTAATTAATAATAGTAATAGTGTAAATATATGTGTGTTCTTTTTTTCATCAGAGAAATTAATACTCACGCAACGAGCTTTCACTCAGCCCTTCTTACCATAAGAACCGGAAAACAACACAAGTAATCTCGTGGCATATTTAGGCCTAAGATATAATCGAGATAAGTTTTCCTGCGCTTCTAATGGCCGCGCCTGGTTCTTCTACAGGGCTTTCCCTCCCCTGCCCGCCTCCATTTATTTATTTATGTTTTGCACTCATTTTTAATTGGTTAACCTTGGAAATATAAAATTTTATTTTACTTTAATTAACAAAAAATATATTGTTCTTCAAATCCTACAACATCTGTATCAATCGAGAATATTTTAAATTAATTAATAATGCTATGTACTCACGAAAATATAATTATAATGTTATAGATTATCATTACTTAAATGAGATCCATTGAGACTTTTAATAAAAGAGGCAAGAATCTATGGCTTAAATTTGTAATAAAAAATACCAGTTTAAAGTACGGTATACGTACATTTAAATGAAAAGTAAAAACCAACAGTCACCGAATCCGCTTATATTGAAATTAAAAATTAGCTGTTACTAGGTCAGACGAGAAGTAAAAACCAATAGCCACCAGATTACCTTATATTAATCTAAAAATTTAGTGTCACTAGATTAGATGAAAATTAAGAACCAACAGTCATCGTATTAGCTTATATTTAAATTAAAAACCAACTGTCATTAAGTTAGCTGAAAAATAAAAATCCACATAACTCATACTAAAAATTATCAGAAACCACGTTAATCACTAAACTGTGAAAAAAACAAATGCTTTATTACTCAAGGTTGAAATTCCAAGACGAGCATTTCACAGAAAAAGTAATGATAGTATTATTAATAACCTGTCTATATGCTGAAGCAAATAGGGTAATATGGATGGTGTCATAAAACGACCTACGGAATAGTGATCCTTAATTATGGTATTTTGTGTTTTTATAAGCAAACATTTTAGGTACATATGATTACGTAACTTTTCTTTTTAATGTTCATAAAGAGGTTTTATCTTTCGGAAGTTATTTTTTATAACATTATTTTATGTTAAAATGTTTGTATTTTTAAACAGTTATCACCTTTACGGTATTCTGTGTGAACTGACATTCATGGCATAGTGTTAACGTTCACAGACGCTTTCTTCTAATATAACACTGTGTACAAACAAAAACTTAGTGCAGTACGAATACGGCCAACGTCTTTAATTGTGATACTAACATTTATGTATTTTAGTATTCATATTCAAAGAAACTATTAATACGCTTTACAGTATATATATATAAATCCCTCTATATAGCGTGGTACTAGAGTACTATAAGAATACATCGTCTTCTACTATTTGTGTTATTGGTACATCGATACTTGTATGGAATTTCCCAAGTAACAAAAATAGTTTTATATGATTAAAAAAACACGTGTTACACTTTGCAAACATTATATTTTATGTTTATTATATTATATTTTTGTTATTATTACACGAGTCTTCTATGACTCTTGGCTTATAATTCCGTGATTTGTTAAATTATCGACCGAGAAATTAATAGATAAATTATTTACATCACAAAATTATTGCAAGTTGTGTATATATTAGCGTTATCTATACGATAACAAACTAGTGTAACTATAATGACGTTGAAGATATTCTGACATCAGGATCAAGAATTGTAATATCCTTGAGTTACCAACTAAACTACTAACACTCAATATATCACTGGGGAAATTCTGTTCAAGTACCGGTATACAAATAAACTATTACGGTGTTATTGATGTACAAACAAACTATAACAATGAATTGTCTTGTTTTACTTCAGTAAAATCAAATAAATCTAGTGCGATAATTAGAATTTTAACGCTTCCAATACACATAAATCAGTTAATCTCAGTGTAGAATACAAGTGAAGACACACGTTACAGTCACATTTATTAAGTTTTCTTTCACGTTTTACTTCAACAGAAACTGTGCATCAGAACATTTTTACTTCGTCTGTCACCCTTCCATCCCGAGCTGAAGACGCTTTGAAAGAAAACTTCTGCTAATAACAATAAGGTACATTGTAAAGTGTTTTATTTTACTTTACCATTGTTTAAGTCACTTTTTTTTAAAAAAAAAACATGTTAAATATTTTTATTTATTTATTTATTTTTCAATTATAGTTGTATTTATGGCAAAACTACCAAACTTATTTGCCACCGTGGCTAATTTTAAACTGCTGGCCAGAGTGAAAGCTACAAGTGTTCAACTACTTACAATCCGCGCTGAGGAACTAACTGACAATCTTTCTTATGTGGCACCGTAGTTTAAAGTGGAAGAAAAACTTTTGTGGTACGTTGCGCGGGTGCCAGTTTGGCACGATATCTCTGAAAGCCAGAGTTCTTAGTAAGAAGTTAATCTATGATTCATCATGTTGAGTTGAAAGATGAAATATGCAGTTTAACAGGGAAATTCTCATTAGTAGAATTGTTGAAATATGCAGTTTAACAGGGAAATTCTCATTAGTAGAATTGTTGAAATATGCAGTTTAACAGGGAAATTCTCATTAGTAGAATTGTTGAAATATGCAGTTTAACAGGGAAATTCTCATTAGTAGAATTGTTGAAATATGCAGTTTAACAGGGAAATTCTCATTAGTAGAATTGTTGAAATATGCAGTTTAACAGGGAAATTCTCATTAGTAGAATTGTACTGTATTATCACATCTAGAACCTATTAACATATGTATCTTAAGACGGCTAGTTTGGGTAGTAAATCTTTTATTAATATAAAGTAGAGAACACATTTCGACCTTCTTAGGTCATCTTCAGGTTGGCGTAACCTGAAGATTACCTAGGAAGGTCGAAACGTTGTTCCCTACTGTATTTTAATACAAATACCAGCTGTCTTCAGATATATTTTTACTTCAAATGGGTTTCTTGTCATCACTATTAACATATGGTTTTATTTGAGAAGAGGAAGACCACGACAAACTATATTCACTTATAGGTTTACAATGGTCAACAATACTTCAGTATATGAAGATGGCCCTGGTGAACCAAATTTATATATATTATTACTTTCGCTGAAACCGGTAACACGCGCTTCACTGTATACATAAAAATAGTATTATACTACCTAATTTATATAGCCATGATTTAGCCAAAATATTTTTATGAGACATTTATAACTGTTACAAAAACTGATTCATAACCAGCATCATTACCTATCACTGAACCACTGACAATTTCATTAAATAATATTTTACCATTCTTTATACAATATCCACAAATGTGTTTACCTAACACTGAACCACTGACAATTTCATTAAATAATATTTTACCATTCTTTATACAATATCCACAAATGTGTTTACCTAACACTGAACCACTGACAATTTCATTAAATAATATTTTACCATTCTTTATACAATATCCACAAATGTGTTTACCTAACACTGAACCACTGACAGTTTCATTAAATAATATTTTACCATTCTTTATACAATATCCACAAATGTGTTTACCTAACACTGATCCACCGACAATTTCATAAAATAATATTTTACCATTCTTTATACAATATTCACAAATTGTGTTTACCTAACACTGAACCACTGACAATTTCATTAAATAATATTTTACCATTCTTTATACAATATCCACAAATGTGTTTACCTAACACTGAACCACCGACAATTTCATAAAATAATATTTTACCATTCTTTATACAATATTCACAAATTGTGTTTACCTAACACTGAACCACTGACAATTTCATTAAATAATATTTTACCATTCTTTATACAATATCCACAAATGTGTTTACCTAACACTGAACCACCGACAATTTCATAAAATAATATTTTACCATTCTTTATACAATATTTAAAAATTGTGTTTATCTGACACTGAACCATTGACAAATTCATTCAATAATATTTTACCATTCTTTATACAATATCCACAAATTGTGTTTACCTAACACTGAACCATTGATAATTTCATTAATTTACCATTCTCTATATAATATCCACAAATTATGTTCACCTAACACTGAACCACCGACAATTTCATTAAATAATATTTTACCATTCTTTATAGAATATTCACAAATTTTGTTTACCAAACACTGAACCACTGATAACGTATGTTTTTAAATAATCGAAACGTGCAGTTTTAAGTTTTAATTCAAACAGCATTGTATCACTGTCGAGATTTTAATTCATAATTGTATATTATTTTATACACAAAATTAAACATTCACAGCCATCATTTACATATTACTGGATCATTAAAGATATTTGTTTACAGAATATTGAAGAGACGATAATTTTTCTTTTCGCATTATAAGAAAATTAACATATTTTTGTCATATAATAATAAATAATTATTAAACTTCTAACACATAATACTGAACCATTAACAGACTGTGTTTACATGATATTGTAAAGCTTTCTATTTATAACACTATATCATTTTTTGATTGATAACATCACATCAACAAATAGCTTTATTTATATACAATCTATATGTTTGTTTACGTAGTATCGTATCATTTACAAGCTCTGTTGACATACTTGAAGCCAATTGTTAACTTTCTCCTAGACGCATATATTAAAATAAAACTGACAAAGATCTGTATAATAAAAGGATGATAGTAAAGCTGAAATAAATAAAAATAATATTAGTTATGTTAAATATTAAAACCGGTAGTGTAACTTATTGTCAAAAAACGAAAAAGGATATGTCACATACGAAACACAAAAAATAGCTCTTAACTTGAAGCACTGTCTTGGAATGTTCCATATTGATATTTTATCACTTCCATCTCTTTATATTGTTAATTCTGGATTCTATACATTTTCTAAATGAATACGAACAGTATGTGACGAACGATGAACATTAATTTAATAATTAACATATTTGCTAATAAAACAGTATATGTTTTATATTTAAGGATATGAATGATTTCCTGTACAACCATAATATTGAAACTGAATATTAATAAAAAAAAAAAACATGAAATAAGTGTGACAGTATTTTCTATGTTCACCCCTCACAAAATCTTTAACGTTTGACACCAACTTGGTTGTGGACATTTTTGCACAGAGTCAGCCTTCATGATGAACTAATTGTTATTTTTACTCCTGCTTTAAGCTTCTTTATTGGATTATATACAAAATATGATGTGTAGTTTGTAGCATTTTAAGTTCGGATTATTATTAAAAAGAATGTATATCTTGAAATGCAAAACTCAAACACCTCTATCCTACCTGTAGTAAGGATGATATCCCTGGGATGGGACATGCAGATCCATGGGGAGAGCTCCATATCCCTCAGGCGGATGGATGTTGGGGTGGGACGCCATAGTCTCCGGGTGCTGAGTGTAGTAACACTGACACACGGGTGTAGGGCCAAAGGGTACCACAGGGCAAAGCGTTGGAGAATGCGGACAAGAATGACGAGACAGCCCTTCTCCGGGCGTCAGTCCGCGCTGGCGCGTTTGCCCGTGTTCAGCCACGGTGACACTCAGGCTCAGGCAACAACAGTCCAAACACACACAAGAAACTTGAAACAGTGTAAGATACGGCAGCTTGTACTCGGCAAAGCTGCTTCTGGCGCTTTTGGCGGCAAGATCTGACACCGAGTCACGTGTAAACAATACCTTCTTCTTGCCCTTGGTGAGCTTAAGACTATTCGAAAAACAGATGCCTCACTCACAGAACAAGTGGCGGCCGCTGGTAGGCCTCACCGAAACCAACGACCAAGCTACTGCAGTGCCTCTCGTAGCACATGCCCTTCTTGCCGCCGGCGGTACGTTCCTACTGTTGCCGTAATTCACGGCCGTCACAGGTTGCTGACCATCAACCAATCTGAAAGAATCTGAATGCTCAACGGTCTGACGCCAGATTCCACGGCACTCCCTCTGGTGCTCGGTGGCCAGTCCTAGTCTTCACGAGCACAGCTGCGACAGGTGAAGAAGTTCAAACAATTGTTAATAATCCTTTCTCGCCCCGCCTGCTGCCTCAATCTGAAAGGATAGAAGCAAAGAGTTTGAAACTGGAGATTTTAGGAATTAATGTCTCCACCCCATCTCGTTAAACTCCTCTCTAAAAATGTGTATTTACCTCAGCAGCGTCCCAACGCGGTGTCACCTTATAGAATGAACAGTGTGTATTAACGTAAAGTTCATACTTCCAGAGTCACGTAAATGGTAATAAATTTCTTTTTTTCTTGGGACTCGTTCATAGTTTCTAAAATACCAGTACAAATTAAAAAAAACAAACTCTCACTCCATCATGGTTCATTAAGTCGATGACTGATACGTGTCACACACTCACTCAACGTCACAGTTGTCAACTCTCATGACGTTAGAGATACCACGTCCTACCTATCTGTGTCACGTGATGTGTTACGTGCAGTTGCCCCTTCGAAAAAAAAAAAGGAACCCTCAAGGTTTTATAACACGTAATTTTAATTCAAAGTTTATGTTAATAGCAATGTGTTTTACCTATTAAAGTTTTACCTAACTTTTGCAAATGTTTCATTATTATAACATTATAAAAGTGATCCAATTTACCTACGTATCATAGGTTTTTAAAATATTAGCTTTTAAGCTGTAATAGAAATATTGAACTTGTAACTACAACAGCATTGCATGCATTTTATCAAACATTCTCCAATGCTGTTGCATAATATTTCGTTTAACCAAAGAATGAAGCATTATGTTACCTATCTTAACCACAATTAATCCTAATTCACTCCAATGTTTGCAATAATCAGTATCATTCATTTATCTTTCTTTTGTTTGTTTGCATATTATGTTAATATAGGAACTAGAATACAACGGTAGTTAGTTTTATTGAACTCTGAGATAAACCTCAGCTGAATAAAAATGCACTATAAAATATCCTAAAGATTCTTGTTTTATATCGTAAATGAACGTTTTAAATATCTTCGCCGCTAAAGTTTCCATGGATTTATTTTCTTTCTCGGATAAACTAGTACTGCCGATGTGTTGTGTAAACGTATTTATTACTGGGACATTCGTGACCTCTAAATGTTCAACTTGTTTTATGGTGGTAGTACGTTCGTGGATATTCTGGAGCTTCGTATCAAAATGTCTTCTCGACATGTTTGTTTCTGTGGATACTCGCGTCCTCTAGGTCACGATAGTTTATGTGAAAGCATGTCCTTTCCTGGGTAATCTAGAGTTTCGTATCATAGTGTCTTGTCGACGTATTTATTGCCCTGGATATTTACAAACTAACGAAGTCTTTAAGCCGTATCTACTTCCACGGACAACTTAGAACTTCTTAGCAATAATGTTTACTGAAAGTATCCATTTCTAAAACAATTTTCACACAATTTGTTGAGAAGTGTATAATATAATTTTCACACATTTCTTTGAAGGGCGTATATAATTTTCACGCATTTTCTTGAGAGGATGTAATTTTAAATTTTCTTAACTTATTCACTTTTTAACTTTTTATTCATCAAAAGGTTTCATTCATAAAGATTTTGTTGTTTTTTTGAAGTTAAGAACAAAGCTACAATGGGTTATCTGCGCTCTGCCCACCACGGGTATTGAAATCTGATTTCTTACGTTGTAAGTTCGCAGACAAATCGCTATGCCAATAGTTTCTTGTTATGATAAATCTTATTAAGAATTTTGTAAAACAAATTATTATTATCCTGATCTGGGGGGGAAGTTTTACAAAAATTAAATAGTTTTCTGTTGGTAAATCGACTTCACCTAATGGATCGTAAAAATAAAGCACAGATCAAACTGATCTTTGAAAATTTTTATCAAGGAAAATATATTAATACTCTCAGACCATTAAACACCAGAGTCCAATATTTAAAACTCACTACAGTACAAGGTTTATATGTTTCAGAACAAGGCGAAGAGTTAAAACTTTGTGATATCATCTATCAGCCAAATTAGAGTACCTTATTTTATAATTTTCACACAAAGCACTATTTGCACATTAGTCGTCCCTAATTTTGAACTAGGCCCGGCATAGCCAAGCGTGTTAAGGTGTAAGACTCGTAATTTGAGGGTCGCGGGTTCGCATCCCCGTCGCACCAAACATGCTCGCCCTCCCAGCTGTGGGGGCGTTCTAATGTGACGGTCAATCTTATTATTCGTTGGAAAAAGAGTAGCCCAAGAGTTTGCGGTGGGTGGTGATGACTAGCTGCCTTCCCTCTAGTCTTACACAGCTTAATTAGGGACGGCTGGCACAGATAGCCCTTGAGTAGCTTTGTGCGAAATTCCAAAACAAAACAATTTTTAACTAACAGACTAGATAGTCAAAGCACCCACAAAAAACACTTAAATGTGTTGCTCTTGTTCGATTGAACAGTAGGATTTGTAGGATTTGAGGAAAATACATTGCGAATCCTCAGGTTCTCAAACCGGGAAAGCATATTGAGTTACACCTGATATTCTTACTCGAGCAAATGCAGATGATGAAGCCAGTGGTCATTTATGTACTGACGAAACGTTGTTTATTTGGGATTTTTAGATATATATAAGTTGTTGATGATTTGGTCAACAGGAGTAAAGATTTGTGTCTCAATGGCACAACGATAAGTCTGCAAATTTGCAACGCTAGAAACCATAGTTTGTTACCTATGGTGAGGACAACATAGACAGCTCGTTGTGTAGTCTTGCGTTTAACTACAAACAAAGTAAAGATTTCCTAACGTAAAAGTTACACACTTTGTTACATACATACAAAGTAACGCACGAGATGAAGCTCGTATTTTTTGAGTGAACACAAAAAATAACAGACAAAAACGTGTTGAATGAAATTGATATAAACCTATAAAATATTTAAAAAAATATCTTTTAAAACCTGAGGTGCTTTGATTTGGAACTGATATTCGAATTCATGTGTTTGGAATAAATATCTAAGTTCGATGCTCCGTACATTTATGGTATTAGAAACAAATACCTAAACTTTATAGTTACAAATTTTGTATAGATTTAACATGTTGCAAATTAATAACTATGTTCATTTTCCTTAGACTTAATGTGTTAGCAGTACTGTTCCATTAACTGTGTTTTTCCAATATATTTTTTTCAATCAGTACAGCAAAACATAGACGTATATATAGTGTATTTACGCTTTGCGTATTATTTATTTCCAGTTTCGAAGCGTGTATCTGACGTATATGTTAGTGAAAACGACTCCAAGCTTGTACTCTTTTGAAGAGCATCCTACTATTCAACAGGAATGAAAACACGAAAAGTGGACTTCTCTAAACAATTTTTACACCGCAACACTCGTCAGAGGGAAGTTCTTAAATATATTTAATCAGAAGCTGTCTCATGGAGGAACCAATCTAGCTTTGTGTAAAACAAGAACAGATACATTGCTTAATCTTGTTCATGTAGTATATTCACGAATACAATTGAGATATTCTGTTTTCAGTTGTTGTTATCTAATACATTTGTTTGTTTGTTGCTTATCGCGAAACTGCAAATTGCACTTTCCACGCCAATATGACAGCAATTGTGATAGGAATAGATAACTCTTCAAAATATTTTACCATAACAAACGGTACACAGTAGAACTGTGTACTGGTCTTTATCCTACTTTCATCTGTTTTCTCTGCCTCACTGTTGGGATGCTTTTAAAACCTCGAAAAATGACATCTACATATAGTTTCAAACCTGTTATATATCAAGATGTTTTAAGCAAGAAGTAAAATCTGAGAAATTGTCGTGAGAGAATCACTATTTACATATTAAAATACACTTATTTCTCACATTATAAATGCCATTCAAAGCATTCCAGGCAAATTATTTGAAGTCTGTAAACTATGTGGTCTAACGATAACTTTGAAAACTTTTCATACCAGCCAGCACCTAACAGAAAGTAGAATAGCCCAGTGGTCCATATTAACAATAAACACCTGAACTCCTTTAACAAATTTTGTTACATTAGTAGCATCACCTTTTATGCATGAACAAAACTGATGTTGAAGTGAATCAACGTGTAGTCAAAACAAACCAGGTGTGTGGAACAAACACGGCATTAGTATGTTGAAAGTATTTCAGACAGTTGTACTCACCATCTTCCTGTACGGGTGTAGATGTGAAGCTTGGGCCACGCATTAACGCCATATTAAAAGATTTGATCAATTTCACAATTGCTGCCTTTACCAAATCTGTAACACCAAACGGCAAGACAAAACCCCAAGTATCAAGATTCTGCAGAGATGCCAGATAACTGGCTAGTCATGAAATTGCAAGTTAGATTGGCGGAATGTCTGGTTCGCATGAAAGACAAACCTGAAGCTCAGCTGTATGTCCAAGTGGAAACGGGAGAAACCATTCTAGAAGCTACATATACGCTACAAGGATATGTCAAAATACCATATCCAATTATGTAGTATAAATTAAAGTACATGGGAAGAGATGGCCTCAGATCGCTCAAAGTAGCGAACAACATGGCATTGATGTCTCAAGATTCCAACCAACAAACGTATCTCTAATACAGAAATTATGTACCAGAAGAGAAAACTGGCCACTGTACCACCAAATGTTTACACCTACAGCATTTGTGGTAAAACCTGCCTTGTCTGAACCAGAATAACCTGCCGTATGAGACTTCACAAGTCTGTTACTGTGGGATCTTACGTTTTTGCGACGTGAAATTCCATCATGATAATAACAGAGAGAAATTTGGAAGTCGTAAAATAAAGACTTTAGAGTTTATGAAAATACTTTAACCTGAAAATTGTCTGTTTTATTTTATTGGACACTTTTCGAGCAAGCTTGTTTGTTTTTTTCAAGCTTCAAAACAAGAATGTTTCTGAAGATTAAATTTCTTCTTAGACACAGATGTTTTTTAAAATTTATAACAGCTTGTTAAAGTTTATGCCTACAGTTTAAAAGTAAAACTAATAACCCAGAATTTTGAACAAAATAAGACATGACATGGCTTGCTGGGTAGAGCGCTTGACTCGCAACCTGCGGAGAACAATTTTGAATTCTATCATAAAAGATGACTTACCCTTGCTCTGGGGATGTTATAAGTGGCGGCTAATCCCATTATACATTGGCAAATATAATAAAAGGAGCCCAAGGGTTGGTAATGATTGGCGTTGTGTAGTTGTCTTCCCTCTAGTCTGCCACTTCATAATTAGAAACGCAGCTTTTCGAGGATTTTTTTACATTCAAACAGTCATAAAATCAATGTGCCTCATCACTCTCATTTGAATACCAAAACGGAAGGCCATAAAAACACAGCATCTATTACTTAACCAAATTTTTGTCGTGAGGTTTGATTACATTATTTTGAACAGGTTATACATGTTTATTAATTTTTATATGTTTTATGTAAATTATCTCAAAGTTTTAAAGTTTCAGTTTGCTTAGTATGAAGCTGATAACAACATACATGTATATTTAGAGATATACTTGTTACTTATAGCAGTTTGTTTACTTCAATCAACCACATCTCCAAAAATGCATATTAGTTAAACTTAATCATGTTTTACAAAGAACTACAGCCATTTAATAGTTTTAAAATAGAAAGGACACACGAAGTGAACACCACAGTCAAAGCCACTTTTTAGGCTGCTCTTTAGCCAACGAATATGAAATAGACCGTTTTATTTAAAGCGCCCCCACGGCTGAAAAAGCGAATATGACGGGATATGAACTTGGGACCCACAGATAGAGAGCCAAGAATCTTAACTACCAGACCATAACAGGTGTAAATTATTGTAACTCTGAACTTTAGCTTACAATTATTCTGCTCATTTTAAGGAAACTACCTATGCGTGAATTCACACGTAAAAGTACACCAGTAATAATAATAACACGAAAATGTTCCTTGTATATGAAGATAAAAAAAATAGATAAATTATTCACTTTAGACAGTTTTTTTACTTACTATGCAACACCATAAGATATATTTACAGAAATTAACCTGGCTATTTCTACACCTTTATTTTTTTATCTATGTATAAAGTCTTTTTTTCACCCTACAACTGCAGTTTTGCTCAATTTAGGTCATTTTACCCTTTCTTACTTTGGTTATTTTCATAAAAACTGTTATTTATATCAAAATTTGACTTCACCTTTTTGTCATATTTGAAAGCGTTATTTTTGTGTGTGATACGAATGTATAATATAAATATAACCAGTGAATAGATCTACATATGCATTCTACAGATCAACCAATAAAGTCGCAATAGAGCCTGTCGTATGATTGCATGTTAAACATTGATTTGTCAAATGAAAGTGAAACATTGTTAAATAAACGACAACTGTCTGTCGTGGAGACACAAGTGTAGGGGGTGACATTTCGGATGTCTTTTGCCTTTTGTCTTCAAGTCAAACGGAAGACTTTCGAAACTTTGTCCTCTACATTTATGTCTCCACAACAGGCAGTTGCCGTCCATTCTACAAAGTTTCATCAAGAATACTCTGCCCAAACAATCTATCAAAGAGATGGAAACATTCTGTACGTTTGGGACCACTAATGTTTTGTCACAGCAGTTTGCAATTCACAGTAAAGTGATGTTAGAGAAATGTAATTCACTTAAAATGTCATGTGAAGTGAGGATCTAAAAGGAGAAAAGGACTGACCTAAGAATATGCTGTAATTTCTACTAAATATTATCAACAGCACTATTATTCCAAACACCTCTCAGTGACAGTAAAACTAATAAAAGTGATCCAGTCAGATTCGTCTTTCTCTGATGCATCCTTATACAAACCACATTGCACAAAACATACGACTGAAGGTCAGGTCAATGAAAGATGCAAGTTCAAAGGTGTTATGTGGCATAGCAAATGCCCACCTGACTGATGCACCACGCAATTTAGATGCGTTTTGTGTTTTGTGTAAGATAGACCCCCTATTGTCAACCCTGCTGGAACTTGGTGATATAAAAGTCACCTAGACAGACAGCAATTGTACCGTGTGATAGATTGAAACTTGAAAGCCATCAAATGCAACATACAGTATGATTGGCATTTTAGAGGACACATGTGCAGCAACAAAAGTATTAGATGGAACAGACGTCAATAGGTTTTACAAACAAAGTGACATTGAATACTTTAATCTGACATGACGAAAAAGTGTCAGTTAAGTGATTCCTAACCTAGGATTTAATTTTCGAGGAATCTCCTTGTGAAATATGTAAAAACCCGTTCCTAATTAAGTTCTGTACTGTGTTATTTAACAGGATTTTGTCTACAATTCTATAAAATGAGTGATGCACAGTTTTTGTTCTGGTTTGGTTTGTTTTTGTTTGTTGTTGTTTCTTAATTTTGCGCAAAGCTACATGAGAGCTATCTGCTAGCCGTCACTAATTTAGCAGTATGGCACTACAGGGAAGTCATCACCATCCAATACCAATGCATAGGCTACTCTTTTACCACCGAACAATTGAATTAATAATAACGCTCCCATGGATAAAATGGCGAGCATGTTTACGACATCGAGTCGAGGGCTCTAACTACTTGACCATTCTGCTTTGGTTAGCGATTATGTTTCTCTATGGTCTATATCTTATATTGAACATGTCAATCATCAATAATTGACATCAAGTCACATCTAGTTCAAGGGACCTTTTGGAAGAACGACGTATATAGAGAAAATAACAAGTATCCACTCCATAAACACAGTTGAAGTATGCGGAATGATTAATCCACATAACACAGCTGTTGTGATTTTTTTAATCTCCTTCGTAAAATAGGTGTGGAAATCCAATGCTGTTTTTTATACTAGCTATTATTCCACTAACATCACACAGGAGAATTGTCACAAAATTGCGATGGGTGGTAGCAAAAAATAAATAGTGCATGCAACATTTACTTAATAGATAATTATTTGAGAATGACTTATGCTATTTGAGGTGCCTCTCCCCGCCAGTACAGCGGTAAGTCTACGGATTTAAAACGCTAAAATCAGGGGTTCGATTCCCTTCGGCGGGCTCAGCAGATAGCCCGATGTGGCTTTAATAAAAGAAAACATTCACAAACACACAGGCCTGGCATGGCCAAGCGCGTAAGGCGTGTGACTCGTAATCCGAAGATCGCGGGTTCGCGCTAAACATGCTCGCCCTCCCAGCCGACGGGGCGTATAATGTTACGGTCAATCCCACTATTCGTTGGTAAGAGAGTAGCCCAAGAGTTGGCGGTGGGTGGTGATGACTAGCTGCCTTCCCTCTAGTCTTACACTGCTATATTAGGGACGGCTAGCACAGATAGCCCTCGAGTAGTTTTGTGCGAAATTCCAAAACAAACAAACACAAACACACACACGCTATTTAGAGCTGTTATCCGCTTGCTCTAATCATTTCTTACTGATTTTATGTCGAACAACGCATTTTCGACCTAACGAAACAACTGATGATGAATGCTTCAACATATTACAGAATCCGCAAGTTTGGCGACACATATGTTGATGTGAAAGAAAGACTGAAGCAACTGATGTGGCACTGGGCAGTACACACGTGTCTGAAGAAAATGATTGTTTTTTGCGTGGAAATATTCATTAAAGTCATATTTCAAGTAAGATGAGTTCTCCATAATTTTGATACTAAACTTGCACTGGCAACGACGTCGTGCATGTGCAAGAAATGCTGTACACACAAAGCGTCAGTTACGTGGTTCTTACATACGACGTAATTAATACAAGTAAAAAAAGAAAAAAAACACAAAGAGTGTCCACAAGGTACACCTTCAATACCTGAAAATGTCCAAAGAGCTGCTATAACCAGTCATGTACGACACTTCTGATGAACCATCCACTGATGTGAACACAGTATGTGAAATGCGACATTTTTATACGGGAATGATGAACAAAAATAACAGGGACTTCCTGGTCATTTTGGTAATTTATAAACACTTGTGTGTTAAGACGAACGCAATACATGTAACTGAAGAAATTTGTAGAGCAGAGAGATAAATCCCTCAAATGATGAACCCTGGTCCAATCTCCATCTAGAGGTGAACTATCAGGATAGTGAGTTCTTACAACTTCAGTATTCAGTTTTTTAACTGAATACGATGCATTTGTTTTATTTTTCATCAACAAAGTTAGTAGTTTCCTGGCTCTTTATAAATAACGTTTAACCAGAACTGTAACCGGAGCCCGATAGTGTTCGTATAATATAACGTACTTTAACGTTCAAAGAAGTTTTGTTCGTTTTTGATTTTGAGTATCTCATAGAATGCAGTTTTACGAACTAATATTGCTGGCTCTCAGCTGCATATTTGTTTCGCGTTTACTTTCGCTTTTCGTTAGTATGTGTGCACCACTGTTTATATTTCTATGGCTATTATTAAATGTATCATTTTAAACATTAATAGAGAGAAGGAAAAGCTAGCTCTCTGTTACAATTGTTTAGGGTTGTTAGAATCCTGACAGCTTTAAAAAGTAGCCTCTTGAATAAGGGAGTTTTTTGGCGACGTCCCGTGGTTGGTAATGTAATAGTTTTGTCAGAAAAGATATAAGTTAATCACAGTAACATAAGTTCTACGTGTCATAAGTTTCACGCACGCTAGATTAATTATAGTGGAAGTTTGAACTACGCATTTGAATGTATGTAGCTATACGCCACATTGAAGCTTTAAAAAAATTGGAAAAGGTAATTCTCTGTCAAAAGTACACACATGGGACCTCACAGCAGATTCTATGAAGCTTTCCTCTGTCTATGTGTTTATGCAACAAGCGCTGAACACTATATAAACGTGGCCTGCATGGTGAACACTTCTTCAGACGTGACAGTGTATGTCAATTGCAGTCAGTAAGGTAAGTCACCGTAAAACCAGGATGTAGAAACAGAGTTGAATGCCAGAAGAAGTTAAAAGATGCTTCTTTGACATCCTGTGTGCTCATAATTGTAAGTTTCAGGAAACTGCTTAATTTAGAGTTTCCTGCTTATTAAACTCGTTTTATTGTTTCTAGGGGCCATTTGGACTCCACATGTTTTATAAATAAACAGAACATTTTTACGTAGTATCCATTTTATAGCCTCACATAGCCGTAACAAAAGTCATTAATGACTGGAAAAAAGCAAGAAACCGACCTAAATTGTTATAATAAGTTAAGAAGGCACAGAGGTAGTATAGTTTTTAACTGTCAAAAATTAATACATGAGTTGCTCTCGAAATGACTGAGAACAAATATAGAACTAATTAAGCAACAAACAATTCAAATGGAGTAAATTATTAACTCATCTCAAAGACGGATACAACTGCCGTATACACTTTTTTTTTTTAATATCGAGCTCATAAGTAATAAGATAGAGTATGATTTGATAATGGTAGGTGAAGCTATCGTTACTTAGCAACACAAATCATGTTGCAGCCAGAATATGTATTTCAGCTTTTAAACTGGACGACCAAGTATTGTATAAAACAAAGGCGGCTGACCTTGATAAGAGATAAAACAAATAAAAATCATAAAATGTTCCAGAACCGAATATAATACCGCATTGAACAACGTCTTCGTATGTTTATCCGGCATGGTGATTTACAGATTTTTTTTGTTCAGGTTCGTATCCATTTCAGTTTGAATGCGTGCTTCCTGGAAACAGATTTTAATTAAGTACAAACTGAGCGCCACACGAGAAGACTGTGTCATGATATAGATAACGCTGATAAAACTGACATATTTCTAAAAAGAAACTGATACATAGATTAATAGAAAATGTGATAATTCTGGCAAAGTTTCAACCTTACCAGGTTTGTTTGATTTTTTTATAATGAGCAACAAAATCGTTTTCTTCGTCATCATTTAAAAGCTTAAAAAGTGAACTTAACTCAAATGCTAAACCTGAATCTAACTACTTATTATTTACTGTATTTCAAGCTATGTTTTTTAGTCGCGGCATAACGGCTCAAAGAATAGCTCTGAGTTTTGTTGTTAATGTTTTTTGTAATAATTCTTAATTAGTAATTATTTATTTTAATATATGAATCCTTTCAAATTTCAAAAGAATATACCTATACTAGCCAATCACATACAATGCCAAATATAAAAAGTCCAATAGTTACCAATTTCACTCTTCCTAATCGAATAATCCAGTTAAAATAAATTTCCATTTTATCGAAACTGGAATCATAACACATGACCTATAATGACTGTTCAAAACAAGATTGTAACTTATAATTAATAACCTGCTTAAATTTCTGGAGTCTTGGAACTAATTTTCAGTTGCGGCATAGTGGCTCTGAGTTTGTTTGTTTGTTTGTTGTTTTTGTTGGGTTTTTTCCAAGTGCAAATGTTTAGCTCTTTTGACCGATATGAGATCTGACTGCAGCTTTTGACTCAGGTGATTAAACCATTTCGATTGATGTATTTAACAATACCTCAGGTTTCACGAATCAATTAACTCTAATCAGGCCTAAAAGAATTTTAGAGGCCCGGCATGTACAGATGGGTTAAGACTCGTAATCTGAGTGTCGCGGTTTCTAATTCAGATCGCACCAAACATGCTCATCCTTTCAGCTATGAGGGCGTTATAATGTGACGGTCAATCCCTCTATTCGTTGGTAAAAGAGTAGCTCAAGAGTGGGTGGTGATGACTAGCTGTCTTTCGTCTAGTCTTACGCTCCTAAATTAGGGACGAACCGCGCAGATAGCCCTCGTGTACCTTTGCGCGAAATTAAAAAAATAAAGAAATAAAAATTTTAGTTTGAGGCAGGCTAGTTTAGTTAGATCCTGGTGATACAAGCAAATAGGATATACCTGCGCCTTAAGCTTGAAATTGCTGGGACACAAAAATATAGCCAATAAAAAGAAAAAAAGTCTCATAGATTAATTTACTGTAATCTTGCCTAAAATAATCTCAAGTGTGGCTCCTATTGATTTCTTCTTTATTCTTCTTAAGTCGATGATGAAGAATTTACTGGTTTTATTTTGGTTTGGATTGAAAAGCTATTCATCCTTTTACCTATATGTGGTTTCGTAACGAACAAGCTTTCAAATCTCTACAATCGTATGCATTGGTTTGTTGGGCTGTAACGTCCATGTGTATTTTTGCGTATCATCATTCCGACAGCACCTCATGGGAAGAGGATTATCTCATACGTTCTTTTCTTAAAGTGAGTCACACAATGCATCTGACACTTTGACATTTTTTCTCGTGAACATATCTTGTTCCTCCTTGGATTCGAAGTGACATTTTCGTATAGAACGAGGCCCGTACAAGATTTTAAATTATGCATAACACTGGAAATTAAAGATCACAAACGAAATTTTAAGGATAAAGATAAACAAGTGAAGCATCCGTCGATCTATATCAAGGCCTGGAAGCTGTCATTATCTGAGATCATATCCTAGATAGATAGTAAATGGTAGCAGGACCTGAGACACTGACGATTTAAATACAGCCTGACCGGATTTATTTTTAAGCCAAAACGCCGGAACGTCAAAAGTCACACGTTTACGTACGCTGTAAATTTATTTGTGATTTATTTACAATTATTTATCCTCCTGAAAAAGAACAGTCAAATATTCGAAAGCGCCCAAATTTTGTGCCTTTTTCTCCGAAATTCAATGCACCTTTTATAGGTGATTCTATGTGGCTGCTCTTCTATTAAAAAAAACTTTCTATTAGTATACTTTAACACATCACATTATAGGGTGTCTAGAATTCTGAAGATTTGTCTTATATTAACTTTACATTACTTTCAATCTTCAAAACTTATTTCTTCAGATGCACTAATTTCCCTAAAATAGTTTAAACTTCGATAAACCCAGTTTCTTCTAGTAAATCAGACTGTTACTACAACTACAATAAAATCAGATATTTTCTTCACCTTTTCAAAGAAAGATTTCTCCTAATAGAGTTTTACTTCCATACAGTAGAGTCTCTTACTGTTTAATTTTAACGTATTAGGGATTTTGAATGGTAGGGTAATAGAAAGTATAGATTTAAAGAAAACAGCATTCGCCGATTTAGATTTTTAAGAGGACTGGCACTGAAATGTCGTTTTATTTTAATAGATCAATTATCTTTTAAAATGCATAAATAGATGTACAGGGTGGCCCATAAGTCCCTACCCATCCATATATCTTACGTATCCAGTGTATCTGTGTGCTGTCACTCATTCTCGCTGCATAATATTATGCGACGCCATGTTCTGGGAGACATTTTCCTCAACATAGCAGGGGTTATTGTTCCAAATAGCAGCTGCCTTCAACTCATCATTAGTATTATAATGTTGTTTATAACAACATATGGATGGGTAGGGACTTACGGGCAACCCTGTATAAATAATAAGAGAGATTCGTATATGTGGCAATAAATTGTACTTTTATCAGTAGCGGTCATGCGTTGTATCTTTAACACTAACACTTTCAACAGATAACAACAAAAAATAAAAAGGACCTGGTTTGGAGTTTCAATTCGAATTATAGTGAAACGAGATTAGACGAGCATATTTAAGTCATGAATTTCTTTCTTTTTTTTATGGTGACACAGAATTTTTAGTATTAAACACATGAGTGTTTTCGTTTTGGTTTTTTTCTCGCATTGTTTTATTTTCGTCAGCATTCATGCATATGATCAGATAAGACATTAAGATTAACATTGTGGTCTTCATCGGACTCGTGATTGGCTCCAAACATTGTAATTCATCATCCTGAGACAACAGAGAGAAAAACAACAACTTTTTGTTAGAACAGTGTAACTTGAGTGAAAATAACATACCAAAGCGCTCGTGACTTAAACACGTGAGAAGCTGAGAAACGATGGTACCACGTGTAAACGGCCTCGAAGAAAAGTCTTTAAATAAGTAAAGTCGAGGTTGATCATTCTATCTCCAATCTTTCCAGGAAAGTGATCTCAGTACTTACGTTTTTCCATTATATTGTATTAGCATCAAACCTTTGTTGAAGGTTATGCTTGTGTCGGAACACTTCTGTAATATCAAGTTCTCCAAAGTGCCATAGAACATCTTCAAATTACGCGAGAATTTGAAAACTTTCTTTGAGGTTATGCGAGTATTGAAGCAACGTGTTATTTTACTGATATGCAATGAATATCAGAGCAGGGAACTTTTACCAACCAATAAAGCTTCACTGAAGACATGAAACGTTTTGATTATATTTCCCTTCAGTTATCCGAGAGAAGCTAGAATGTTTCAAAAGTTCGCAAAAATATTCGTATTCCATTATCAAATATATTCCATTAAATAATTTTGAATTTCTCACACAACATACTGTGAATACACTAGCAATGCCAAGAGATCGTAGGTTTCGTAACACTTTTAAAATAACGTGTTAAGTGCAGAATACGTTCATGCATGAGGATGAGTTAATAAATTATTCTAAAAATTAAATGTAAATATTGTTCTAAGTAACACCCAATAACGTTATCCTGGGACTAAAATTCTTCTATACAAATTAGCATCAGTAACTCGTTCAAAACAAAGAGAAAAATGGTATCAAACTCGTATGACAGGACAGCACTGCCCTACAGTAAGTTCTCTCTACGTGAATTGTTTGTGTTTTGTTGTCTCGTTACGTGATTCAGCCACCAGATAACGTTATGAATGTTTCACTAAATATTACAAGTGTTTTAAATTGTCCCAGTTCTATAAGTGGATCCATAAAATAAAAATAGCAGACATAATACTAGATAACATGAAAGACCCATTGATGAATAACTTGTTGGTCCGTGATCAACACAGTGGAAAATTCCTAAACAAAAATAATTTATTATTATTAATTCTTGTTGTACTCACGTGGTAATTTACAGTTGATTGATAAGTTACCTGAAAGTGCTAGAGGAGTTTCAAATGGATCAAATTATTTCCATAAATTATCCCCAGGTAAAGAAATGTATCACTAATATGTAACTTGATACAAAATTATGCCGAAGTCGTTAAACATATACTTAATAGTCATTACAGTTATAACTAATAAAATTCAGAGTATGATTTTAACACACTTTATTATTAAAACAAATTAATTTATAGAACGCATAATTCAGATGAAAATATTGTATGTATAGACTAATAACTTGTTCAAATCAGTTTCTATAATTTATTTTGTTGTGCTGATAAATAGAATTGTACTCAGTACTAAGAGGTAGTCTCGACAAAAATTGCGATGTGTATGTGTAAACTATTCAGAGCAGAGGCATTTGATTTATTTTATTGGAATGACAGAGACATGTTTAGTACTAATGGGCTGGGCTAAATCAAATTAGATTGACAGGAGGGCGTGGTCAAAGGGTTTCCGAAATTGTTATTCCTTTCGGTGACGTCAGTCTACAAATTTGATGGGGTTATTGATAACTCGTGATGTCTTGCCTCGAAATAGCTGTTTTAAAATGTTTATGTATCGAACTTAATTCGTCTGATTTCACCAAAAGACGATATTTTCTTTTCAATTGTTTAAATATATCAATTATGACTAATTTATCACCTTATCAAGGCAACATTGTCTAACTTGGCCGTCTTTTTTATTTTAATTTGCCTCACGTCAGTTGAAATCAAAATCACAAGCTAACCGCTGATTATATAAATAACATGTTGTTTGTAATTCATCATAGAAATTCACTGAGGAAAGCTTCGTGACCTTCAATGGTCAAATCAAGTTGTACAGTTGTAGATAACGGGGTCCTGACACAGACGCACGTTAGGGTCTAATAAAGACGTATGATAGTAGAATAAATTTATTATTTTCTAGTGAAAAGTATTCTAATTGGCACGTGCATTTATGAAGCTGGATAGAAAAAACACTGTTGTTAAAAATAAACTTATTTTACGTGTAGTTTTACACGTACAATGAACACACAAATCTAGAGTTATTTTCTGTACAGACAAATGTTATTATTCTCTTTAAAACAGCACATGTGTTTATCAAAATATTAATTTTCTCTTGATGGTAAATATTATAACAAATTTATTATATAAATTTAGAATCCTTCTATTCGTGACCTGTTATCATCCTTTAGTTGACTTTACACTCTCTAATCTCGCTATCATCCTGTCGCTGTACTTCCTTACCGTTCTTTTGTTGACCTCACAATCCTCCTGTGTCACTGTACTTTCCTATGATCCCGTCGAAGGCAACCTCGTCTATGTGAGACGCAAAACCTTCTTGCGGTGAAAGTTTGCTAATATGCCATTTTTCCATGTGTTCGGCTGTGTGTGTGTGCTGTTGTTTATTCTTTGTTCGAATTCATCGAATCTCCATATAAATAATATCTTTGATGTATATAAATATGGTTTTATTTAAGTATTCATACACATAAACGGTGTTTACATTTTCACTTAATATTCATTTTACAATGGAATGTTTAACGTGAAAGCTGCATTTGTCGCATAAGGAAGAGAGAGTTAACACAACGGATGAATCAAAATTGGCAAAATTATGTCTGAAGGGAAAACTAGATGGTTCGAAAAAACATCCTTTCTCGAATTTATATGTATATGATTAGATTGGCAATTTTGGGTTGTTCTGATATTGTGGGAGATAAAAATATGACCTTATAACCATTTATTTTGGACCAAAAATGCAATTAAAGTTGGAAAATTCGAAAACCTATCGAAATTTATATGGACAAAGTAAATGATTGTTTTACCCCTACATTGGTAATATCCCTTCTGTTCTGACGTTTTGGATGATCAAATATATTAAATTATTTATTATGTTTAATCAAGAGCACATTATATACGTATGAAACTATTAATTTCATATTGGTGTATAAAGTAGATGTTTTGCTAAATTGCTTCTTTACTGATTACTTAGAATGTGATGTATTTTGTAATATTTTGAAACTACTGACAGAAGTGTAAATATCTCGCTTTCTTTATCATGTGACTAGAAAGAATGTAGTTCGTAGTTGTGATTCTGAGTCTAGTTTGGTTGTGCTGATCGATCACATGACTATAATGCTCATCTGATTTTTTTTTTTAATAAAATGTCATTTGGTTTTGCCTAAAATTAAGCGCAAAAGCACTCAATTGGCCACCTTTGCTCTTCCCACCAGGGGATTGTAGTGTCATAAGTAAGCCTGTAGAATTACTGCTGAGCCCCTCATTTTGTTTTGTGTGTGTTATTGTAGGAAAGCTGATATTATGTTTCACTGTGAATAAGTGATTTGTAAATGGTAAACGAAATGTTACCAGAAAGTTTAACAATGTTTATAATGTTCCCTGTGCTGCATGCATCATGCACATTTAGACTTTGAGAGACTCTCTCGCATTGTGCTGAATTTGATCAAAAGGAAGTTTGAATTTTACTGAACAATAATTCTGTTTTATTGTGTGTGAGATGCTTCTGATTGGTCAAGCAAATGAAACTTATGTCTCAAAATGTTACAATAAAGTGAAACAAGTAGACTTAATTGTATCTTTATTTTTGGTATAATAACTGCAAACTTTGATAATCACTTGGAATTACTGCACACCTGAATGTAATAAGATTACAGATACATCTTCGTTGAAACGCAGAGCTTAGAATTTTAGTTATTTTCTTATGTTTCTTAGTACATCAACTATACTTTTTATCTTCGCACAAAGACCAGCATGAACGTAGTATCAACTGTTACATAAAAACAGTCAGATGACGAAATTAAACATAGGTAATCTCTATAGTAAAATCCGATAGAATAGTTAAAGCAATCTGATCGGTCGATTTTGGTGTACTTGATACCAAAAAATAATAATAATAATTAAAAACCCAAACCAACCACATTTAGTAATAACTGAATGTAAATGTATTACTTCAAATGCGAACCAAAACTGAAAATCTAATGGCTTAAACTGTTTCTTGGTGCATTTCTTTTTTCGTTTATTCTCCAAAATACATCTATGAGTACGCATGTATCTTTTATATCATGTGATATGTCTCTTGTTACTGTTAAAACTTCTACATTTTCGTAATTTTACATTCGTTGCAACTAATGTTTTGAGAATGTGCCATATTCCGAGAGTTGATCAAAAATTAACACAAGGAAGTGAGGAAAAAAAGAACTTTTCAGAGTTGATATTTATAACACCACTATCAACAACACGTATTTCAGTTAAGCTAACTATGGTTGTATTAAATTAAAAGTAGCGCAGATAGCCCTCGTGGTAGCTTTGCGCGAAATTAAAAAAAAAATAAAATTAAAAAGCGGTCTTTTTTAACGTGTTCTTAATAATAACTATACTTAGACAATATTAATCCTAGTTTATGGTAGATAAAATTAACTTTTATGTAATCAAACAGAAGAAAATATTAGAATGAAATTACTGTTATCGAATGTGACATTTGACTGAACTTACGGTGAATAATACGTGATGATGAGAAACCCACCAGAAGTAAAAATATATTTTCAAGACGGCTGTTTTGAGAATTTAAACCTTTAATTAGAGTAAAGTTAAGAACAGCGTTTCGACCTGTCGTTACTTGATATAATCTTCAACATTCTTGCACGGAAAACGACTGGAATGAAAAATATAAGAAAAACTTCACACATAAAACCTTTGACGTGAAAGATTACACAAACAGCATTGCATACGGGACTGCCGTAAAGCTACTTGAAGATTACCTGAGGGAGCTTGATACTTGATTTTGAAGAAATAGACTAGATGGCAGTCAGTTAACACCACCCAACACAAACTTTTGGACTTTTCTTATCAAACTATATAGTGTACCCACTATCACAAAGAGGGGAGCACTATTTTCCATTATTTTTTGACAGCAACTGGGCACAAACCATAGAACATCTACCCACACTAAAGTAGGCTAAACCACTAAACTGCACTCAGCCCACGCAAATCTTATGATGCGTTGTTTCGTTCTCTTTGAACATAGTATAAATTCCGTCCTTTGGTTAAAGCAGTTTATTCTTTGGAGTTCGTGTTTGTTTCGAATGTTGAACATTGTCTCAAGTAACAACAGATCGAGTAACGACCTCTACTCAGTGACTCGCAGTGCCATCACCGTGTTGAATTTTAACTCGCAACGCCAAAAACATAACGACGTTCGTTTAAGGAACATCGCGTTGGAAATATAAAATTTAAAACCTATATAACCGTAATTATTCATCATTGCTCTAGACATATTACGTTGCAAGAAAACTGCGAGATATTTACTTTTTATGAATCCATTACAGGACTAAATACAATGAAGTTTATTAAGTCTGATATTGTGACAATAGTACGCAAGTCCGATGGTCATGATAACTGTACAGAGGAATACACGGACGCGGCAGGTCTGAGCGCGTACAAATTCCAGTTTTTAATATAAAAATATTGTTGCTAAACTAAAAATGTTTATAAATATTGTTTCATTATGCACTTCTACATCCTTTAAAAAAGAAAAAGTTTCATTGTGCACTTGGATATACTTTAAAAGAAATTAAGTTTCAGTGTGCACTTGGATATACTTTAGAAAGAGAGTAAGTTTCATTGAGCACTTTAATGTACTTTAAAAAGAAAGTAAGTTTCTTTGTGCACTTTAATGTACTTTAAAAAGAAAGTAAGTTTCTTTGTGCACTTGGATACATTTTAAAAAGAGAGTAGGTTTCATTGTGCACTTGGACATACTTTTCAAAAAGAAAAGTTTCATTGTAAATTTGGATATACTTTAAAAAAAGAGTAAGTTTCATTGTGCACTTGGATTACTTTAGAAAGAGAATAAATTTTATCGTGCACTTTAATGTACTTTAAAAAGAAAGTAAATTTCTTTGTGCACTTGGATATACTTTAAAAATAGAGTAGGTTTCATTGTGCACTTGGATACACTTTAAAAAGACATATTTGATCTTATGAAGGTTCCTTAAAATATTTTAAGTTATTTTCATTTATGCCCATCATTTAGGGATATTATAGAATCATTTTTAAACAATGGGTCTGCAGGTTATAGTTGTCATGCAGAGTATCAAAGAAAGAAAAACCTTTAAAATAGCCGTTCCTTTAAATGTACTTCGGTTTCACGTCTTTCAGTTCAACATATTTTACAAAAGATAAAAAAAATATGTTTGTCTTAAAATTATATTGATATTATAATTCTCCTTATTATATATAGTGGATGCTGTCACTAAATATGGATTTTGAGTGAATATCTTTATGTTATGATGTTATATAAACACACAAAGCTTCATTTTTTGCTTGTTTGTATGTAATTAAACGCAAAGATACACAATGGGCTATCTTTTCTCTGCCCACTACAGATACCAAAACGTGCTTTCTAGGATTGTAGGTCCGCAGACACTGCTATGCAACTGAGGGCACAAAGATTCCAACCGAAATGGCTTGCCTGGTCCAAGATGTAAATTCCACATGCATTTTTTTCTCAAAATCGACACTGACTTTATGTTAAACACAACAGGGCCCTGTTAAACATGTTAACTTGTACGTTGGGGCATCACTGTAAGAACGGCAGGTTGTCAAAGATTCCTCAACATTAAGGTAAATAATGCGTCATACTAACTCTACACCACAGAAGCAAAGACGCCTTATAATCTGGTCATTTCTTTAGACTCTGAGTCGCCATTCAAATGATGGTTGAATATCAGTGTGTTCCTCTAACACAGTCAAAGTATGATTGTAGGTTACTAGTGTTGTATAATCTAGACATTATATTAGACTGTGCCAAGGCAAGACTCACACAGAGCCCATGTATTCTTTAAAAAAATTTATCATGAAGTTAATAGCTCTTCGGACGACGAAAAGTACAATCGTCAGGATGACGAGTTTATGGACGTGTCGGTCAGATATTGAGCCATAACGGTAAAAATGGCATGACTAGTACCGTGAAAGGAAAACCATTTTATAAACGCGTTTTTCTGCATATTGTCTGCAATATTAGAGTATTTCCATTTATTTCAATACGTGTCTTTTTTTTAAGATGTATTTTTTGTTTCAGACTTTAACTTAAGAACTTTCACACATCAGACGAAACAATATCTCAGAAGGGCTGGTATAGTTGCTCTCTGCTTATCAGTAAAAGTGCTAACACCCCTACCAGCCGTTCTGGAACACAGATTTATTTCAAGTGAGTTTCTCGTCACTGAGAACACCAGACGAGAGCTCTTCTATTTGATACAAAAGGCTGGCATCTAACTATTGCTTGTTAGGCACTTTTTAACAAATCAAACTACTACGTTCTTCTCTAATTACAACCAAGGACCGTCCTCAGACCTAATTTCAGGTTCGTGGAACAGCCACAAGTCGGGCGCCAGTTTTATATCTTCTACGTTTTGCTATAGTAAAATCTGAGGACGTTCCTTATTTATAATTAGAGAAGAAAATAGTAGTTTGATTTGTTAAAAAGTGCCTAACAAGCAATTGTTAGATGCAAACCCTTTACATCAAATGACAGAACTCTCCTCTGGTGTGTGTATATATTACTTGACCTCCGGCTCGAAATCGAGACCGCTCGCACAACAGGCAAATTCTCTGCCAACTGAACTAACTAGCTGGTAGCCGCTGGCACCTATTAGCAAGAATTTTTTTAAATTCAAGCTGGTGTACAATACCTAAAGAAATATTTATCCTTTCGTGACTTTGAGACACAACTCATATAGCCGATAATAGTCGAATGTTTCCCGAATTATATGGTTTTTTCTTCCACTAGAAAAATTATAAAGAATGTCACAAGTCAGTAAAATATCAAATATTGGTTTCTAATACCCTCCCCCCAGTGACTCAGAGGTAAATCGGAAGACTCAAAGCGCTAAAATTCGGGTTTTAATAACATTAGCGGACATATTACACACAGCCCATTCTGCAGCTTTGCGATTAATAAAAAACAAACAATTTTTTTTAGTTGATATATGTTAACTAAAAGCTCAACGAAAAAAGCTCAAAACGATTTTCTTTGTTTCTTGAATTTCGCGCAAAGCTGTTGTTGTTGTTTTGAAATTAAGCACAAAGCTACACAATGGGCTATCTGTGCTCTGCCCACCACGGGTATTGAAACCAGGATTTTAGCGTGTAACTCCGCAGACATACCGCTGAGCCACTGGGAGGCTCGTGCAAAGCTACACGATGGCTATCTGCGCTATCCGCTCCTAATTTTGCATTGCAAAACAAGAGAAAAGGCAGCTAGTCATCACCACCCACTGCCAACTCTTGGGCTGCTCTTTTACCAACAAACAGTTGGAGTGACCGTCACATTATAACGCCCCTACGGCTGAAATGGCGAGCATGTTTGGTGTGACGGGGATTCTAACCCACGACCCTTGAATTACGAGTCGAGTACCTTAATCACCTAGCCATGCCGGACCATATAAAACGAAAAAATTTGGCGTGATATGGCCAGGTGGTTAAAGCACTCGACTCGTAATCTCAGGGTCGCGGGTTCGAATTCCCCTCACACCAAACATGCTAGCCCTTTCAATTGTGGGAGCGTTATAATGTCACGGTCAATCACATTATTCGTTGGTAAAAGAGTAGCCCAAGACTTGGCGGTGGGTGATGATAACTAGCTGCATTCCCTCTAGTTTTGCATTATTAAATTAGGGATGGCTAGCGCAAATAGCCCTTGTGTACCTTTGAGAGAAATCCAAAACAAATAAATGAAAAAAAATTGTCAACTCACTTGGTTCGCAGAATGTTTCCTCTTTCCAAAGATTATGTAAATAAATTTATAATTACTCAACTTTTAAAGTGTAAAGGCGTGTGTGTGCTTTTTCTAATAGCAAAACTACATCAGGCTCTCTGCTTAGCCCACAGAAGAGAATCGAAACACTGATTTTAATGTTGTAAATCCGTAGACTTACCGCTGTGCGAGCGAGGGGGCTTAAAGAGTAAAGCGTTGTGAGGTTAAATTAGACTTGTATTTGATATATAGAGCAAGGATCATGAGATTTAATTGTTTTTAACTATAACGTTACATACAATGGTTGTAAAATAAGTAAAAAAATAACAAAAACAGTAGATATATCCATTGCAATAATATGACTTTTCTACAGTATATACTAAAGATACAACGAACTTGGTAGATTCTATACCCATTTAAAATTTATTTCTCACAGGATTCTGTTCAGAATCTTGAAGTTATATAATTATTTAGACTTCAAAAGTCGTTGTCCCATACCTTGAGATAACTTTATCGTTTGCCCGAGGAGGTGGTCGGGTGAGTAACCCACGATGACGTCAATTAAATTATCTTGTGTTGTGAAGTTGGTCAAGTGTATTATATTTTATTGTTTAGTTTGAAAGTCACGTTCTTGTGATTTTCAAACGGAACTGGAATACCAACCCGTATTTCTCGAAATGACACTTTAATTTAAAAGACGACGTTAAGTAATCTTTAAAATTTCATATAAATATTATAGAGAAAAAAAAAGAACAATTAAATAATAACAACGTAATCACCTATTCACTGTTACCTTCTCATTGAATAAAGAAGTTGGCGTCTTGGTGTATCACACCAAATCTGGCATTCAAAGAACCTAGTTTAAATATTTCAAGCCTGTGATCTTATGCAGTTATGTGTGTTTTCTTACAGCAGAGGCCCGGCATGGCCAGATGGTTAAGGCAATCGACTCGTAATCCGAAGGTCGAGGGTTCGAATTCCCGTCACCCCAAACATGCCAGCCCTTTCAGCCGTAGGGGCGTTGTAAAGTGACGGTGAATCCCACTATTCATTGGCAAAAGAATAGCCCAAAAGTTGGCAGTGGGTGGTGATGACTAGCTGCCTTCCCTCTAGTCTTACTCTGCTGAATTAGGAACGTTTAACGCAGATAGCCCTCGTGTAGTTTTGCGAGAAATTTAAAACACACCAAACCAAACTTATAGCAAAGCTTCATCAGATTATTTGCTGTGTCCAGCAAGGGGAATCGAACCCTTAATTTTCGGGTTGTAAATTCGTAGACTTACCGCTGTCCCAGCAGGAGGCCTTGTGTAGCTTGATCGTCTTTTTTCAGCTATATCGATGAAGATTTAGTTCTTCATAATGACACAAATTAACAGTAGATGTTACAGTTGCACCAAAACTTAAAACATAAGTGCTATGTGTAACATTTTACAGTTTGTTTGAAACGTAAAACTACAAACTTTTGTTCACCGTGGGAAATGAGCTTTGGATTAAAAAGTTTCATGTTTACCGCAGAGCCACTAAGAAACAGCTTCATTTACAGTCGTGTGAAGTTAGGACACCCGATGATAGCCTGTGTATTTTTGTAACATTTTTGGATATATCACTATTTATTCTCAATTTCAACAATACTGAGAAATTATAGGTGTATAACTAAAAATTAAAACTGAAGAAAAGACTTTTCAAGATCTTTTGTAAGTGAAATTCTACAAAAATGCATATTCTAACTGAGGAAAAAGTTAGGACACCTTCACATTTATTCCCACTTAAAATGGCTCAACTCACACACAAGTGTATCACACCAGGTGCACGTGATTAGAAGATCGTTACTCAGCATTTTGAATGAGGTTTTTTCTCAGACATTTAGTTTGGTGTGCTTCTGACTGTTGAAGAGTGAGCACCATGGTAAGAGCAAAAGAGCTGTCTGAGGCCTTCAGAAAGAAAATCGTGGCAGCTTATGAGTCTGGTAAGGGATTTTAAGAAATCCCTAAAGATTTTGAAATAAGCCATTCAATAAGTGGAGGGCTTTCAAAACAACTGCCAACATGCCCAGGTCTGGTCATTCAAGCAAGTTCACCCCGAGAGTAGACCGCAAGATGCTAAAAGAGGTCTCCAAGCACCCTAACATGTCATTACGGGACCTACGACAGGCTCTGGCAACTGTTGATGTGAAAGTGCATGCCTCTATAATTATAAAGAGACTTCACAAGTTTAACTTGTATGGGAGGTGTGCAAGGAGGAAACCTTTGCACTCTAAGAGAAACATCAAGGCCAGGCTGAAGTTTGCTAGAGAGAATGTAGTCAAAGACCAGGACTTCTGGAATAATGTTCTTTGGACAGAGGAGTCTAAAACTGAATTATTTGGATACCAAACCAGAGGACATGTTTGACGTAAACCAAATATAGCATTTCAGGAAGAGAACCTCATACCAACTCTGAAGCTTGGAGGTGGAAGTGTCATGGTTTGGGGCTACTTTGCTGCAGCAGGACCTGGACAGCTCGCAATCTTAGAATCTACCATGAATTATACTGTGTATCAAAGGGTGCTTGAGGATGATGTGATACCATCTGTACGAAAATTAAAGCTGAAGCGAAACTGCAACATGCAACACGACAATGACCCAAAACATACCAGTAAATCCACCAAGAACTGGCTGAAAACTAAGAAATAGAGAGTCCTGGAATGGCCGAGTCAAAACCCAGATTTTAATCCCATTGAGATGCTGTGAAGTGACTTGAAACGAGCTGCACATGCAAGAAACCTCTCAAATATCTCACAGCTGAAAGAATTCTACATTGAGGAGTGGAGCAAACTTTCTTCAGAGCGATGTAAGAGACTGGTAAATGGTTACAAGAAGCGTCTCATTGCAGTTATTTTAGTCAAAAGGGGTAACATTAACTATTAGGGGGTAGGGTGTCCTAACTTTTTCCTCAGTTAGAATATGCATTTTTGTAGAATTATGCTTACAGAAGATCTTGAAAAGTCTTTTCTTTAGTTTTAATTGTTTAGTTATATTCCTATAATCTCTCAGTATTGTTGAAATTGAGATTAAATATTTATATATCCAAACATGTTACAAAAATACAAAGGCTTTCATATGGTGTTCTAACTTTTTCACATGACTGTATTCAATTCGAACTAAACCAGACACCAATTACTTGTGTTGAATTTCGTTAAAAGTACAGGAAAATAAAAAAACAGTTTAAAAATATTTAATCAACGTTTGAGAAAAATGATCTTTATCGAGAAAATATTTCAGCCAATGACTGTCAGTTGATGCCTAAACATGGGCAACCCAGTATCGCCAGTTCTAGCCAATATTTTTATGACACAAATTGAAACACAAGCAATTAATACAGCATTACATCCACCACTATACTGGTACAGATATGTAGATGACACGGTTGCGGGATTCGAATCTACAGAACACATACTTAACTTTTTCACTCACATTAACTCTATACATCCCAACATTAACTTCACATGTGAACAGGAAGAAAGCAATCAAATATCATTTCTTAACCTCAAAATTATAAGAACCGACACACAATTCAAAACAGAAATCCACCGAAAAATCACCCATACTGGACTATACATTCCTTGGGACTCAGCACATGAAACAAAACAAAAACTCAACATACTAAGAAACCAGATAAACACAGCCATAAAACTATGCTCACCAGATAAAATTAACGATGAATTAGATAAAATAAAACAACACTTCATCAACATTAATAAGTTTCCTCCACAAACCGTAGAAAACATTATACGCACACACCTAGACAGAAAGCAAAATCAACCAACAAAAGTAAATATATCTCACGAATCAAAAAATCACGAAACCATATACTGCTGTATACCATATATTCCTGACATCAGCAAACAAATAACCAACATTTGGCAAAAACTAGTAACAAAATATAACATTCCAGTTAACACTAAATTTATTCAAAAACCAGGCACAAAACTAAGGTCTATACTATGTAAGAACTACACTGACAAACACCACACCAACATTATTTATAAAATACAATGTGATAACTGCCACGATTTCTATATAGGAGAAACAAGTAGAAAAATGGAAACCAGATTCAAAGAACATGAAAAGTCACCTTCACACGTTTTCGAACACTGCAAGTCAAATGGACACAACATAACCATAGAAAACACTAAAATACTAAATAAAGAAACAAACATAAACAAACGAAAAATTAAAGAAGCCTTACTTATACAACAACTTAAACCCAAAATAAACCAATATAAAGGAACACCATTATACCTATATTAATATTATAGATAAAATTATATACTCAAACATCAAACCGCGCCCTCTACATTGCGACACTCAGTTATACAACCCCTTCCAAACATGTGGTCAGCTTCCGGCCAGTTACCTCTTTCTTTGTGAACCTGACGATGACCGAAGAAGGTCGAAACGTTGTTCGCTCTTCTATTTGAAGTGTTTTCTGAGCCCAAAAGAGCCGTTTTTTGCATATAAAATTCAGCCAATGACTGTTTGACCAAACTATTAACGATTTGTTTCATTTTAGCGTTTTAAACCATTTCGCTGTTTGTTTTCACAAAGTTAATCATGCTATCGTTGCATTTGTTGTTATTACTGCCAATTTTTAAAAGTAGGCTTTGAATCATAAATGCCTTCTCTGAATCAGTGGTAAACGTAAGAGCTTATAACACTAAGAATTGCAATTCAATCCCCGCGATAGACACAACGCAGAGAGCCCATTGTATATTTTTTCATCTTGAAAAGTATCTAACTAAATTAAGAATTATTTCTTTGAATAACAGTCATAAAATGCTGGTAATTTCTTACAAGTTCTAGTAAAGTGCATGACTATATTTTTAAGCATCTTTATCGAAATCTCTTAGTTATGGACTAAGCTGTAATCTTCTTGTAAGGTACTTCAATTTAATTGGCTCTCTTTAGCGGTTTCAACGTAAGCTGTTTCACTTTCACTAAGTTAGTTTTAACTTATATATTGTTAACACATTTTCAGTTCCTTTTTTCATATAACTAAGATCAATAGAAAGTAACATTTGAAAAAAAAATATCGTCATAATGTTTGAGGACAGCTGGAACTTGTTCCTAATTTATGAGAATTTTAAGAATACACAAATAAAAATACTATACCTGTTTACGGACAAGGGCCAGTAAAAACTGGTTTTGACATTATAAAACCCCTATTTGGACAGATGAAACCTCCTTGGAATTGATAAGCGATACAATAAGATTTATAACAGTCATTTGGCAGATATAAATCATTATACTGCTAAACTTAATCATTACTCGTAGCCAAGTTAAGCCCAAAAGAGAAGAAGAAATACTGAAAAGCGAGGCTTATATTTCTAATTATAAACAATAACTGTAGAGTTGTCACTGAAGTAGGGCAAGCGGAGAAGCCGCCCCGGGTGAAAGGTGGTAATGGACGGCAAAACGACCGAAATGACTTGCCATGTAACTCATAATGGAGGACCATATATGATGGCCTGCAAGCGACAGACGATCTGTTTAAAAACAGTTTAAGCAAATAAACTTAATAGAAGCGAAGATTGTAAACATATAGGAATATGAAATAAACAGAAGCAGATTCAATCCGAATTTTGGATAATTCACAACAGAGGCAAGAGAATATTCAACATCTTAAACATTAAATCAGGGGTTCCCAACCTTTTGGCACTCGCAACATGAAAATGTAATTGATAAAATAAAATTAATGTTATCCCAAGCTACTTCTAACAAGGCTACGCGACTCCCCAGGGGGTCGTAACCCACCGGTTGGGAACCCCTGCATTAAATAATAAAAAACGGAGCAATTATATCTTACGCCCCAAGTTCACAGCATTTCTAACATTAGACGCATATGAAACAAAAATGTTTAAAAACTGTAAAAATAAAAAAAAGAAAAGCAAAGTGAATATTCTTAAAGATCTGAACAGTTTAAACTGTTTCTTTGGGACCTTTAGTCTCACCCCCTTCGTCGTATTTCATGGCCAAGCGCGTAAGGCGCGCGACTCGTAATCCGAGGGTAGCGGGTTCGCGCCCGCTCCCGCCAAGCATGCTCGCCCTCCCAGCCGTAGGGCGTTATAATGTGACGGTCAATCCCACTATTCGTTGGTAAAAGAGTAGCCCAAGAGTTGGCGGTGGGTGGTGATGACTAGCTGCCTTCTAGTCTTACACTGCTAAATTGGGAACGCCTTGCGCGAATTTCAAACCAAACCAAACTAACAAATACACTTCATTCAGCTTTAAACCTTAACATGGTGTTATCCAATAATATGAAAAGGAATATTGTTGATTGGGAACAATTGATTTATTTATTCCTTTAATCGTTAAGTATGCAAAATTCAGTTTAAAATGATAGCCAAAATTTTTATGAGTGATTTTACAAACAATACACCGACATGAAGATAATTCCACATAAAAGTTATACGCCACATAACAGCATTAGATAAAAGGCCAGAATTTGGACCTAAAAATGTGTTGAAGAATACTGTAGTGCATTTATTAAAAATAATGTACAAGCAGAATATAACAAATTTTAAACACCGAATCGCGTATCCAAATCCAGTGTGTACGAATTAAGTATAATATGCAGACAGGGTATAATTAAACTGTCGAAGGACATTTTTGTCAGTTTTTTTTATAAAAAAACTTGCGTGTGTTGTTTCTTTATAGAACGAGAAGAAACAATCTGATTTTATACAGTTGGACGAAAAAACGAAGCTTTATTTTGGTCTCTTTCTGCAAATATCAATAGCTATGTGTATGTCAATCCCACTATTCGTTGGTAAAAGAGTAGCCCAAAAGTTGGCGATGGGTGGTGATGACTAGCTGCCTGCCCTCTAGTCTTACACTGCTAAATTAGGGACGGCTAGCACAGATAGCCCTCGAGTAGCTTTGTGCGAGATTCAAAAACAAACAAATCGTCTCATTTCTGTTGTCTCAGAACTTTCATAGGACCTTGCTATTTTTTTTTAAATTTATGTAGTTTCAGGCTTATCATTAATTTTTTTAATATTCATTTTCTCTTGCCTCAGGCTTACCAAACGAAACATACAGTAAGTGATTGCACTGTTTATATAATCTCTAATTAATTATTTTAGCTCCGGCTGTTCCTCCAACTTATAGAGACCCATGATTACCTTCCAGTCTTAGTCTCAGACTTACTTTTGTGTTCCTAGAATCACGCATATCAGCATGTTTCCATAGGATTTCAGACTTGTCATCTACTTTCTACCGTCCAAGCTAATTATCATTCTATTTCTAGAATTTCAGGTTTATCACCAACTTTCTGGGATCAAAGCTAATCATCATTTTGTTTATAGAATTTCAGGATTATCATCCACTTTCGAGGATCCAGGATAATCAACCTGTTTTTAGAATTTCAAGGTTATCATATAATTTCTTTGATTCAAGATAATCATTCTGTTTCCATAGGGTTTCAAACTTATCATCCACTTTCTGTGATCCAAAATAATCAACCTGTTTCTAGAATTTTAGGGTTATCATCCACTTTATAGAGTATAAACTTACCGTCCTGTTCCTAGAATCTCAAATTTCAACAGCCAACATTTTCTGTGTATAAAACATACACATAGCTATTGATATTTGCAGGAAGAGACCAAAATAAAGCTTCGTTTTTTCGTCCAACTGTATAAAATCAGATTGTTTCTTCCCGTTCTATAAAGAAACAACACACGCAAGTTTTTTTTATAAAAAAAACTGACAAAAATGTCCTTCGACAGTTTAATTATACCCTGTCTACATATTATACTTAATTCGTACACACTGGATTTGGATACGCGATTCGGTGTTTAAAATTTGTTATATTCTGCTTGTACATTATTTTTAATAAATGCACTACAGTATTCTTCAACACCATTTTTAGTTCCAAATTCTGGCCTTTTATCTAATGCTGTTATGTGGCGTATAACTTTTATGTGGAATTATCTTCATATCGGTGTATTGTTTGTAAAATCACTCATAAAAATTTTGGCTATCATTTTAAACTGAATTTTGCATACTTAACGATTAAAGGAATAAATAAATCAATTGTTCCCAATCAACAATATTCCTTTTCATATTATTGGATAACACCATGTTAAGGTTTAAAGCTGAATGAAGTATATTTGTTAGTTTGGTTTGGTTTGAAATTCGTGCAAGGCGTTCCCAATTTAGCAGTGTAAGACTAGAAGGCAGCTAGTTATCACCAGCCACCGCCAACTCTTGGACTTATTTTTACCAACGAATAGTGAGATCGACCGTAACATTATAACGCCCCCATAGCTGAAAGGGCGAGGATGTTTGGTGTGACGAGGATTCAAACCCGTGACCCTCGGATTATGAGTCGAGTGCTTTAACCACCTGGCCATGGTATTTGTTAATAAATCTTTATGTAATTAACAATGCCGTGTTATCAAAAACTGTCGTTGATATGTAGTGAATTAAAAGTTTTCAATAGATACAAAAATGTTAACACAAAACAAACATGATATGAAGCTAGTTAGGCACACGTCTTATCTGTGTTCATATATATTATCGAGAAACATTTAAATTAAACGCTAACCAAACCTTGGGTTACAGCACAGTTCATAAAAGGTCAGTGACCCTCGCTTTTATTTATATACAACTAATTACGCACAACAAAAGAAACCGCTTCAAATACCTTTAACGCACAAAATTTTACGCTTTTAAATTTTTGAACATAATTAATTTTTTTTTTATTAAAAATGTTTACAAATAACTTTTATAAACAATTGTGTGGTGGTTGTTTGTTTTTATTCGGATCAAAATATTAAATATAAAAGAATAATGAAATCAACATTATAATGTAGTGGCCAATAATGTTTTGTCAGAACAAGCTAGCTACATAGATCAGAAGTTAAAGAATTCAGTTAGTTCTAAATATCGGCCTGAATCTTTGTACACGACACGGCACAAAATCTTATAGCTATTAGAATGCCCTGATTCATCATATCATTTAGGTACCCCCAATGTTTAGCAATGTTTTCGGTAGTAATTCCAACAGTGTCGGTCAGCTCAAATGCCTTAGGTTAGCGTGACTACAAAAAGATGAGTTATCCGCATAAGAAATATTTGTGCCCCTAAATTTATTTACCTATGACTGTAGTTAGAACTCCGTCCCCCTGCAAATCTTTTACCTTCGGGGTTTTGGGTTGTACTAATGCCACTGGTCCTATCACGAGCTTGATGTTTGGGTGTATTTTGTTTAATAAATTTTATTTCTACGTATAACGCTAGTCAGCAATATTGAACACCTGGTGTTAGAAATATCCCAATTCAACACGAAATCATTTGCCACTCCTTTAAAAAACTTACATATACGAAGTTAATTTTTTTTCATACAGATATTAGAATAACGTACAATTAGCACTTTCATAGGTACCTAGTTATCAAATATCAGCGATTCATTATACTAAAAGTAGTTTCGGCATTTAATGATTTTATAAAAAATAATGATAACAATAATATATTTTTTTTTAAATCAATAAGCACGATGTTTTACAATAGTCATCAAACAGACAAATGAAAAGATTCGGAAAGAAATGTGTTTTAAGCCCTGAAAATACATACAATTTGGCACTTTATTTTCACTAATACTACTTCTTCGGTTTACTTTTATTAAAAGCGATATTTTATTGTTATTTTCGTTCGTATCGTTTTCAATTATATTCTTTGCATATTAAGTATCGAGTCGGATTGACCACGTGTTATAACGCACTGCTCCCGAACTGGCAATTATTATGCATGACTGCCTGTAACTTGAGTTTTATAAATTTTATTAATACACTGTTGATCAGCCAAGCAAAAACTGAGAATGATTATCCTAAATCTTTAATTGGCTTATCAATTAAACTTAAGTCAATTGTCATCTCTCTCAAGTTTTTATATCAGAAGTAAGTGTTTATGTATGTACCATGCATATTAAATTAGGTTCACGTTGTAAAACCTGTGTCGTGTAGTTAAAATAAAATGAGTTGGAACTAATCAGCAGTATAATAACTTATTAACGTGAGAAAAAACAATAGAAAAAAATATGTGTTAGTTAAGGTGTTTGATACTTTCAACTTGAGCGACACCAAAAACATCTTAAATAAACAATCATGTCAACATCATTTGTTCGTAACAAAGAACTGTGGATCTGGCTGCTCTTAAGTAACTTAACTTACTGCAAAAACTAATAACGTATAATCTCCCCATGTTGATGATATCTAAACAATATGTTAAAAACTTATCGAAATGCTTCATTTAAAAAAAACAATTGTTTATTTTTTAAAATAAATTATAATGTACTATCTCTAAAGAGTACTACTTATGAAAATACATTCTTCAAACATTTGAAACAATTTCTACATATATTATGTGTGAATAAGTGCCGAACATTTGAAACAAATTCTAGATATGTTATGTGCCAAACATTTGAAACGAAAGCTTGGTGTGTTATGTGTGAATTGGTACCGAACATTTGCAACATATCATAAATGTATTACATGTTAATTAGTGTCAAATCGTTGAAACAAACTCTACATGTGCTGTGTATGTATTAGTGCAACTGCTTAAAGTGGTTTTTATGCAGCTTGTGAACGGTTTTGTTCGAAGGTAAGAGAAAAACTAACAAAGCTTTGTTAAAGAATCACCTTAACTGAGATGAAATAGTTCAAAAGTCTTCGTCAAAACTGTGATTCTTTCTTTCACAGAAATTAGTAAAACCCTTTCAAGTAGCTTCTGTCTCCAATACATTTGTTTGCACTGCAGAGAATGTAGAAGTGGCTGTCTTAGATAGTACCTATATCAAGATTTTTCACGACATATCCAAGTGTTTTCTATATATATATATATATATATATCAAAGCAACTCAGTTCAAGAAGGCGTGTGTGTATTTTTTTTATAGCAAAGCCACCTTTAGGTATCTATCTGCTGTATTCACCGAGAGGAATCGAATCCATTACTTTAACGTTGTAATTCCAAAGTCTTTTTGCTGTCCCAGTGGGGGACTCCAAGGAGACAAGAGTACTACTTGTGTGGCATACTTATAAAACTATTAAATTTAGGCAACCATCCGTGCTTCTTGGACTGGTAAAAAACTTTCTTGTAGGATGGAAAACTTCTCAACCTCAACAACAATAGAGCTAATGTCTTTAGTAATGACGAGAAACCCACTTGAAGCAAAAGTACATCTCAAAACAGCTGGTATGGATGCTAACACTTTTACTAAAATAAAGCAAAGAACACTGTTTTGACCTTCTTAGGTCATCTTCAGAGCCGATGTCTGGATTACTTTTACCTTATTTTGATGCAACGTCCACTTTTCGATGACATATGTTTAACCTTTTCTTTTTTCCTTGAAGGCCTGAAACCGGTTTGGCCAAATATGGTACAAGTTAGCTAAATTAAAAATGAAAAAAAAGCTATGTTGTAGATTTAATTATGTCTAATACTAATTCACTTGTATTTTCCAGCAGACAACGTATCTTTTCTGAGTTCGCTCCGTATTAACCGTACATTGTTGTTGAACCGGGCAACTACTTCTCGAATCTTTAGTTACAATAGTAATTGTTGTTGTTATTTTAAATTAAGCACAGCTACGCAATGGACTATCTGTGCTCTGCCCACCACGAGTATCGAAACTTGGTTTATAGCGTTGAAACTTTGCAGGCATACCGCGATGTCACTGAAAACAGCAAACTTACTGTTTTGTTCTTAAAAGCTTGCTATTGACCGACATAAATACTTTATTAAAGAAACTTACGCACATTTGTTCAAACTAACTGGAGGCCTAATGGACAATTTGAAATGCGAATGTCATAACAAAATGATATCAATTATTCTCATACAGAGCACTTGATTTAGAAATAGCTATTTGTAATAACATCGCTCGTGTTTACTATTACTGTAAGAACAGCTATAGCCAGTCTTGAACCTATTGGACAGTAGCAGGAATAGTAAGCAGTTCCTGTTTATTTCCGATATAAGTAGGAATAGTTACACTTATCATGTTATAACACCTATATCTCGGAATCAGAGTGTATTTCATATAATTCAGTAACTAAATGTCATTACGGCTAAACTCGTGGTTGGAGATATACATACATATACATATATATATACATACTGAGGAAGAATACTGGTATTGTGTGATGGTTTGTTAATGTATCAACAAAGAACACTGTATTTCAAAGGAAGATTTCTATGTTCTCCACGGAAGAGAAAAAAAGACCAACTTTTAAGAGCGCAACATTCTTTGACGCAACATTTTAAGCTAATCTAGAATAAAAGGCCCTCATCTGCAACGTGAAGGTTATAGTTACGAAAGAGAACCTTTCTAACCCAAAACTCTATTTAAGTTATGCTGGCACATCACATGGCACCCCTAACATGGATCTTAAGCTCACAAGCATAAAACTGAAATCTCAGAAATTCCATTTGATGACATCCTACCAAGTTTCTTGATGCGGCTCTAGTGGACCTTCGTGTCCTTCTTTTACCTATAATGTTTTTAGAAGACAACTTGTGGTTGTAGCGGAGGGTTAATGGAAAGTTTATGGTATAAGACTGACTTCCCTGTCCTTCACAGATACTTGTGACAAAAGAAATAGTGTGTTATCCGAACCTTTAAAGTCGTGCATGAGAAACGGGTCGCAATACTCCAAATCCCCAATTGTTGTCTTGAAAAATTAGAACAGAAGAAAATCGTAATCGATATTACATTAAAACGTCGAAAACTTCCGCGCCTTTTAAGCATATAGAGATGGATCTGGAACACCACTGGCAATGGAAATAACTTACAGAGCAGAATATGGTCTGAAACATTGTTCTGTAAGCGTGATTAGTCTTCACTATTGGCAATTTTCGTAATTTGGTTGTTCAAGACAAATTAGTCGTTGAATTTCAAGTGAAGCTCTTTGAAAGCCATCTGTGCTAAACGCCCCTAATTTAAAAGTGAAAGACTAGGAAAAAGGAAGATATTCAACACCACCCTCGACCTGTATCTTTATGAAAAAATATACTAGGATTGACGGGCATATTATAACGCCCCCACAAGAGCATTTTCCGTAACAAGTCCGCGACCCTCAGATTACGAGTTAAGCAGCCTAACCACCAAGCCACGTCAAGCTTTTAAATATTTATGTGTTTGATTTTAAGACCAAAACTACACGTTAGGTTAACTGTTCTACGAGAGTATCGAAATCCAATTTTTAGCGCTATAAACCCTTAGGTTGAGCTACCAGAATGCGTTCTGGACAACAATTTTTATTCCTAATTAAGAACATTAACAACAAAATGTAGTTTTTAATTAATGTTTAATACAATCTTCCTTTCAAACATGTTTTTGTTCTTTTAATGGCATGAGAAACCAAGTTTCGAGGGGTTATAACTGGAGCCCAAATTAAAAACAAAAGGAATCACACTAGCACTGAGAAAACTTTGTGTTCATTTTCTATTTGAAGTTATTTATTCTTACAACACCAGACTTATTCAGTACAATCATATTTCCGAATATTAGGGGATCAATAGATTTATCATAAGTTTTGAAACATTCAACCTGAATAACATCTTGTGCACCTTTGGGCTAAACGGTCGGGTCAGAAACCTATGGAACAAAGTATAACCGAAACGAATATAGAAATGATTGTAACTTCCACCTTACGATGTGCAGCTCTGCATTCTAATATCTAGGCCACGCTCAACCTTTCAAAGGGTTAAATAACAACACTCTGAGATAATTTCCTCAGATAATTAATCAAACCGGTAATAAAATAATGACGTACAAAACTCACCTCGTAAAACGCAATTTTTTATTTCTTTTCTGTACTTACAGACTTTATTTCTAGATTAAAGAAAAACATTTCAGGATTTAAATTTATTTCTTACATAAAGAAAATGGTAGCGACAAGTAAAAAATCAGGTTAGCTCACAGCGGGTAGGAAAAATGAAGCAAATTATCACAAATTTAAGAAATGTAAATTTTCTGGTATTACAGAAGATAAAGAAAGTTCGTCAAACATGAAATTAGAACATCCAAAAGGATGTATGAAAAACATTTGGCTGATAACGAAAATTAGCAGTAAGGTTTTTTTTTTAAAGTCCATTAGAGATAAATAAATTGTTAGAATGAGAATATAAGCCTTGAGAGGTGATAAAGGGAAGTTTGTAAATGATAATTACGAAATGTCTTGGTTATTAAATTATGATGTCTCTTCACTTAGCAATAACGACTTAAGTATTTCTCATCTTAAGCAACTGAGAGATGAAAACAAATTCAAACAAGACAATTGCATAAATTCTGAGCTCGTTTTAAGTAAAACTGGGAATTTTAAAGAATGATGAAGTTTCTGGGTCAGATGATATTTGCCTGAAAGTTTAAAGAAGGTCAAGAACCGGACACGTGAACCACTTGCTACAACTTTTTGTAAGTCCTTGAATAGTGGACTAGTACCAACACATTGTAAATTAGCTAATGTCACTCCTATCTTCAAGGGAGATAGTAGAAGTCGTTCCAGTAATTATAGGCCTATTCGTCTTACGTCATTTGTAAGCAAACTTTTGGAAAGTCTGATAAAAGATACTGTTCAAAGCCATTTAACAAAATTTAGAATTTTATCGGATAATCAACATGGTTATAGGCCTATTCGTCTTACGTCATTTGTAAGTAAACTTTTGGAAAGTCTGATAAAAGATACTGTCCAAAGCCATTTAACAAAATTTAGAATTTTATCAGATAATCAACATGGTTTAACCTTACAAATTTTATAACATACTTTGAAAATGTTACTGCGCATGTCGATGAAGGTTAATATGTGAATTTTGTGCAACTGGGTTTTAAGAAAGCATTTAACACATAAAAGGTTTGCAAAGAAACTTCTCTCTCTATGAGTGTGAGAGAAACGTTAACTAATTGGACAGAAGAGAGACTTGATGGTATTAACCAGAAGGTGGTTATAAATGGGGTTCAGTCAAACTGGATTAATGCTGCAAGTGGTGTACCTTGGGGCTCAGTCCTAGAACCATTTCTATTTTTGATTTCCATTAATGGCATAGATGAGGGAAAGATCAATACATTACTTATAATTAGTGATGATATCAAGGTATTGGGTGTTGATGGTTGTGAAGAGGATACTGTTACTTTATAGAAGGATTTAGATCATTTAGTGAGTTAGGTAAATAAATAGCAGATGGATTTTGATTATGATAATTGTAAGATACTAAGAACTGGTTATCACATTTTGAATTAAAAATATAATTTGGATGGGAACAACCTTAACAGTTCCATGAAAGAAAAGGATACTGGTATAATGGTTGATGAATCTCTTAAGCCATCCTAGTAGTGTGCTATTGTTGGTGGTAGGCCAAACAGTATTTTAGATTGTATCTACAGAAATGTTAAATACAGCTGTAAAGAGGATATAATTTCGTTCTTCAGGTCACTGGTTAGGCCCTATTTGGAGTATTGTATTCGGTCCTGAACTCCTTACCTTAGGAAAAACATTGAATTTTTGGAAAGGGTTCACAAAATACAAAAAGTTACCTTCAGACGTTTTCAAACACTGCAAATCAAATAAACACAACATGACCATAGAAAACACCCAAATACTAAATAAACGCAAAATTAAAGAAGCCTTACTTATACAACTCAAACCCAAAATAAACCAATACAAAGGAATACCTTTATACCCATATTAATAAATATAATTAAACATCTAAGCACGCCCTCTACATTCCTACACTCAGTTACACAACCCCATTCAAACATGTGGTCAACTATCGGTCAGTTACCTCTTTCTTTCTTTGTAAACCTAACGATGACCGAAAAAGGTCGAAATGTTGTTCGCTCCTGTACATAAAAAAATTTTCTCAACCCAAACCAGCGGTTTTTACATTTATATCGAGAATTATAAAACTAGAGAGCACAAATATAGATTTAGGCAAGGTAGAATCTGTCTCTAGCTAAGACGAATTTGTTTTTTAAACAAGGTAATTGGCCTATGAAATGGGTCGCCTTCGAGTGTTGTTCAGGCAGTAAATTGGAGTGAGTTTCGAAGAAAGCTTGATGGACAAATGAATGATAAGGGCTTGTTTTATTTTTATTTGATTAATTTATTTAATAGTTTTAGTTCAACTTAAAGAATGGGACATCCGAGATAAATCAGCATGTCCCTTGTTCCTTAACATTCTGGTTCGACGTGGCCAGGTAGTTAAGTCACTCGATTGGTAATCTGAGGGTCGCGGGTTCGAATCCCCGTCACACCGAACGTTTTTTGGGGCCCGGCATGGCCAAGCGTGTTAAGGCGTTCGACTCTTAATCCGAGGGTCGCGGGTTCGAATCCCGGTTGCACCAAACATGCTTGCTCTTTCATCAGTGAGGCTTTATAATATGACGGTCAATCCTACTATTCATTGGTAAAAGAGTAGCCCAAGAGTTTGCGGTGGGTGGTGATGACTAGCTGCCTTCTCTCTAATCTTAACACTGCTAAATTAGGGACGGCTAGCGCAGATAGCCCTTGAGTGGCTTTGCGCGAAATTCAAAACAAACAAACTCCTTGACATTATCTTTTTATGATAGCTTGTTCTGCATTTTGTTGTTGTACATCTTTCACACTGAGAAATGAACATTTTTCATGTTCAAAAACAAACTTTGTTTTTCGATGTAGTTGTTACATTTCAAAACCAGAAATTTACCGTTGAGTCACTGGCGAGCTTATTCCAGAAAGTAGACTTGTTGTTCATTGAAAACAAAGTCTGTTTTTGAAGATGAAACATTCATTTCTCTATCATAATAGCATAACGTACGATCCTGGTAGTAGGAACACTGCAGATATCTCTCCCTTACTGTTCTACTCTTGAAAGAAAGAAAATCTTTTGCAAAAATAAAAAAAAAGATTGCGTTATTTATAAACTATCAAGTGTCCACACAACTTCAGAAAGTTCCGTGTGAAAAGTATAATTACCGTCTTTATTTACGTCTTCAATTTTGAGTTCGTTGTAACATGTTTTGAAAAACACTGAATTACTCATTTTGTATCCTTTCAGTTACTATAAATGCATTCATTATATATGTGATTATAACAGACAGTTTTCTACATTATTTAAGAGATATATCAGGTTTAACAAATTACTAACCTTAATAGTTTTATCATTATATTATCCTGTCTTGGCGTTTTATTTGTTAAACATGTACAAATAAAGAATGTTTGTTTGTTATATCATCAATTTATTTCACAAAATTAAACAGAATTAGTCCTTTTACGTTTACCATTAGAACTCTCTCTATACACTACGGCCAAAACTATGTGTACACCCCTTCTAATTAGTGAGTTCTGCTATTTCAGTCACACCCATTGCTAACAAGTGCATAAAATCAATCATACAGCCATGCAATCTCTAGAGACAAACATTGGCAGTAAAATGAATCGTACTGACTTTCAACGTAGCACTGTCACAGGATGTCACCTTTCCATCAACTCAGTTTGTCAAATTTCTGCCCTGTTAGAGCTGCCCCGGTCAACTGTAAGTGCTGATATTGTGAAGTGGAAACGAGCAACAACAGCTCAACCACGAAGCGGCAGGCCACACAAGCCCACAGAACGAAATCATGAAGTGCTGAAGCGCGTAGCGCGTAAAAATCGTCTGTCTACAGTTACAACACTCACTACCGTGTTCCAAACTGCCTGTGGAAGCAACGTCAGCACAAGAAATGTTCGTTGGGAGTTTATTAAATAGGTTTCCATGGCAAAGCAGCCGCACAAAAGCCTATGTTCGACATGCGCAATTGCAAGCGTCGGCTGGAGTGGTGTAAAGCACACCGTCACTGAACTCTGGAGCAGTAGAAACACGTTTTCTGGAGCGATAAATCACGCTTCACTATCTGGCAGTCTGACGGACGAATCTGGGTTTGACGGTTGCCAGGAAAACGCTACCTGCCTGAATGCATAGTGTCAATTGTAATTTTTATGGAGGAGGAATAATGGTGTGGAGCTTGGACCAGGCATTTTAGTTCCAGTGAAGGGGAATATTACTACTACAGCATGCAATGACATTCTAGAAAACTGTGCGCTTCCAACTTTGTGGAAATAGTTTGGGGAAGGCCTTTTTTTGTTTCAGCATGACATTGCCTCGTGCACAAAGCGAGGTCCATAAAGACATGGTTTGCCGAGGTTGGTGTGGAATAACTTGACTGGCCTGCACAGAGCCCTGACCTCAACCCCTATCCAACACCTTTGAAATGAATTGTACTGCAGACTGCGAGGCAGGCCTTCTCGCCCAACATCAGTGCTCGACCTCACTAATACTGTTGTTGCTGAATAGGAGCAAATCCCCGCAACTGTGTTCCAAAATCTGGTGCAAAACCTTTTCAGAAGAGCAGCAAAGGGGGAACCAACTCCACATTAAAGCCCGTGGTTTTGGTATGATATGTTCAACACACACATATAGGTGTGATGGTCGGGTGTTCCCGTACTTTCAACCATGTAGTATATCTTTAAAACAAATGAGCCAATCATTCACAAAAATAATAATATTGTTTTTTTGTTGTACACATTACCACCCTTTCAAAATATCTTTTCTTAAGAAGGTCTTTAAGTTAACAATACCCAGTGATTAGCACACTACACTGAGTAACCGTCGTCTCATGGCTGCAAAACCCTGCTCCACACTCTAGGGGCGGGGGTGCATTAAAACAAAGTGATTGTCAAGTTCAACTATTTGATGAGAGCAGCCCAAGAGTTGGCGGTGGGTCCTCTTGACTAACTATCTTTCCTCGAATCTATCACTTCAGATTAAGAGTTTTGTGTAATTTTGCACGAAAACGTTTAAACAAACAAGTAATCAAACTCAAACGGCAAACATACTCTTTATACCTTGAGTTTATTAGAGTTTTAAAAACAGATAATAAAATGAAATGGCTTCTCACAAATATAAATTAAATGCGCATGCTCTAAGGACTACCAACAAAAATACAAAAACATATTTTAATATTTTTTTTCGCGAACTTGCTAGTCCTTTTTAGCTTTCTTTCTTTCTTGGGAGAAGCGCGTTACTTTTTTCGTTGTTATCAGAATTTTACTTAACTTCTTTCGAGCCAGCCGTGGCCAAGCGTGTTAAGGCTTGTAATCTGAGGGTCGCGGGTTCGCATCCCTGTCACACAAAATATGCTCGCTCTTTCACCCGTGAGGGTGTTATAATAATACGGTTAATCCGGGATAATCCCACTATTCGTTGATAAAAGAGTATCCCAAGAGTTGGCGGTGGGTGGTGATGACTAGCTACCTTCCCTCTAGTCTTACACAGTTTAATTAGGGACGGCTGGCACAGATAGCTCTCGAGTAGCTTTGTGCGAAATTCAAACAAACGTGACCTCTTTTTTTTCTATTATTATAAATTTATATTTTGCAAACAAAGCATACTAATATAAGAACAAAAACTGTCTTAAAAAGGCAATTTAGTATTTGTCCGACTTTAACACAAGACCTCCCTTAAAATGCTTGTATTTTTACGCTTAGGTCTTTTTTAAACATTTCGTTTTAATTAAAATTTTAAGACTGGTTGAAGTTACACACTTCACACACACGGTTTCAATTATTGTAGAACCGAACATGCCCACTTTCTAGAAATAAAAGAGTACTGCTTAATAAATATTGATAATTATATCTATCAATATAAGCCAAGGAACAAAAATCAACGTCTTGAAATAAACATTCAATACTATCCTCAGATCCCAACTGATATAAAATATTCTTGTGAGCAACACCCAGTATTTAGCTGAAGTCCGACAATTTCTGTCCCCAGTTCGCTCTCCCTCTTGCGCCTAGAGCTATATCAAACTATATTACTGTGCTCATCTATCTATCGATCAGGTACGTTGTGTCACAATAAAACTGTCAAAACTCCTCGAGGGTCTGCTTGAAGTACTCGCCAGGTGGCTGGCGTTATTTCTTGTGATGCAAGCTAATAAACGTTACTTTATAGTTGTTGTTTTTTTTTTCAGATCATAAGATAGTTAAAAAAAGTGTTCCAGACTGAAGTAGCGAAATTTCGCGATTTCTCCCACTTCTTTTTTTCTTAAGTGGCGACCACTACTTTGTGGTTAGACAGTTTCCGCCAAAGTGTGATAAAACGACTGATTTGGTTTGATTTTGTCACAATCAGAAGTGTTTGTTTTTATTCTTAAGCTCAAAATTGTACAATAGACTACCTCAGCTCTACCCAGAACAGGTATAAAAACCGATTTTTAGCGTCATAAGCCCTCAGATCAATCGCTGAGCCACCAGAGGGGCGGAGGAACGAGATCAGGAGAGACGTTTAATGGACGTGTCACTGAAAAGTTTAAAAAGTCTGTGTGAGTTTCTTTTCCATTTCTTTAAACTTGTTTTTATAGTATGTAGGTAAAGCCCAGACATTTCCTGTTATTTTTTTCAGTTTGCATATATTTAATTTTTCAAACAATCTACTGTCTACTAACTACAGTAGTTATTTTCTCTAACTGTATCAGATCACTTAGGTTTATTTTTATAGCATTTGTTTCTTCGTATTTAAACGCAAATTTACAAATGGGGTTATCTGCACTATGCTGTGGGTATCGAATCCCGTTTTTAGGGTTATAAACCCCAAATCGTACAGTAAAGAGAAGCGAAATGAAGGTATTCTTGATGTATACATACATTTATACCTCTTACTGTTTCCGAGACAAAATCACAAAATTTAAGATAAAAGAAGCGAGCAACAATTAGAGCGTCTTTAATTTGTAATTGTTTCTCACACAGTTTCCCTTCTTTTATAATAAAAAAACGTTTAATTTTTTTGTGTATAAAATTTATTTGTCATTAGATCTAAAAAAACAAACCAGTTTGGTAATTACGTCAGCATTGAAAAATGGATAGTTATAGACTTTATGTTCTCATTTGAGCCTCCGAAAACTTTTAAAAGGACACAACCATCTACACTGTCTGACATTTTCTGAGTTCCACATGTATAACTTAATAATTACCTTGAATGTTAATTTAAAAGTGCAATTAAAACAAGGATTGTATTTACTTTTTATTTGTAATACATATTAACGTGTGTATCTTTAAATGCATGTCTATAAAAATTGCGAAAAAAAGAACTTTAAATATTAAGTTTCTAATTAGAAACATTTATGGAATAAAGCTTAATTACCACCAGGTGTATTTTTTGCTATTTTAAGAATTTGATATGTATAGATGAAAATAAGTACGACTTTGTTATATAAGCGGTAGAAGAAATATTTGTTAACGACTTTTTTAAACCCTAGCAAAGTATCACAGGAAAAGTTATGCTTGCCAGTAATATAACAGACTTGGTAACAAGTTTGTTTGTTCTAAATTTCGTGCAAAGCTACTCGAGGGCTATCTGCACTAGCCGTCCCTAATTTAGCAGTGTAAGACACCACCACCCACCGCCAATTCTTGGGCTATTCTTTTACCGACGAATAGTGGGATTGACCGTAACATTATACGTCCCCCATGGCTGAAAGGGTTTTGTGTGATGGGGATTTAAACCCGAGGCCTTCAGATTACGAGTCGAGTGTCTTAACCACCTGGTCATGCTGGGCCTAATAAGTTGTGTGTTTCAGGCATTTTATTACATTTTGCTACAAGCTAGACATTTTAAACAAAACAATAAGTTTTTCTAAAAACTGGTGATTTGAATCAGCTCAATGAAATTTGCTACAGAATGAAATAGCTAGTAAAATGAAAACACAAAATTCCTGCAAGAGTGCTGCAACAATTTCAGGGTTTTGTTTTACGAGATTGATTTTTCACGTATATACACAAATACGTTTCAAGCGGACAGTGAAATAAATTTAATAAAAATCAACACTAAACCATACGCAACAAGCCTGAAGACAAAGGTATAGTTTTCTACAGACTCGCAGTTATGTTACAACTAATTTGTATTTTCAAGACGTCATCACGAATCACCACTAATTTGTCCAGTTATCAGTTAGATAGCACTGTAAAAAACAAACAAACAGGCATTTGTATGGTCTGTCCTTTGATGTACAGGACAGAACGTAGTTTAGGGGTTATCATATTTGGACTACGAATCTGATGGCTTATTGTTTTACACTTTGGGATTGTGGGTACGCTGGACGAGTGTAGTCAAATTTTTAATTAGACTGCTCGAGGAATTGTTGGTGGCTGTGAGCTCCCTTTATTCTAAAAGTTCGTTATTAGAAAAGAATATGAGCAAACCGCAACAAAATTCCAAAGGCCTGAGGGTTTGGCCTTACGACTCTAAATTGGTAGGTCGCGAGTTCGAATCCCGTTATCAAACATGTTCGAGAATAAATGCTTTTCAATTACACTGTCATGTACACACAACGCAGCATGATTGACTTAAGAGAAATTAAAGCATGGTATCCTATGAAAGTTCTTGCAAAGTGTTACATGGTTTATAAACCTCGAAATCCATTTATGTATCTTAAGAAGCATTTTGAAAAACTGACTGAAACTTCTTTTAAAAGTTAATCACTTTCCAAACTGAAACATAGTACCTAATCAAGCGGGTTTAGATGGTGGTAATAAATATACAACATAGTTTAATGTCATTTATGTAAGAATTAAATCACTATAATTTCAGTCAATAGAAAGGGTTGTCCAATAGGAAGGCTTGAAAGAAACTTTCGATATTATAAGATAAATATACATAACGAAGACTGATTGATTGTAAGAAAGCACAAAGATATTAAATAGGTGCTGTGTGTCCAACATAGATATTGAAACCCGATTTCTAATGGCAGGAGTCCACAGACATAACGCAGGGCCACTGGGGAACTATAACGAATACCGAATAATGAAACATATTTCATAAATTACGGATGCAACAAAGAACAAAGTGATGGTTCTTATCAACCAGGAATGAAAGCTGTACAAGTCTCGGTATGTCTTAAATTATTATTTAAATACAGCATTCCAAGCGACATTACTGAAATATTTCCCTTTTTTGGCGGGCCCGGCATGGCCAGGTGGTTAAAACGCTCAATACGTAATCCGCGGGTCACACCAAACATGCTCGCTGTTTCAGCCATGGAGGCATTATTATGTTACGATCAATTTCACTATTCATTGGTAAAAGAGTAGCTCAAGAGGTGGTGGTGGGTAATGATGACTAGCTGTCTTCCCTCTAGTTATTACACTGCTAAATTAGGGACGACTATCACAGATATTCCTCGTATAGCTTTGCGCGAAATTCAAAAACAAATCCTTTTACGTCCATTCGCCCGGCATGGCCAAGCGCGTAAGGCGCGCGACTCGTAATCCGAGGGTCGCGGGTTCACGCCCGCCCTCCCAGCCGTGGAGGCGTTGTAATGCGACGGTCAATCCCGCTATTTATTGGTAAAAGAGTAGCCCAAGAGTTAGCGGTGGGTGGTGATGACTAGCTGCCTTCCCTCTAGTCTTACACTGCTAAATTAGGGACGGCTAGCACAGATAGCCCTCGAGTAGCTTTGTGCGAAATTCCAAAAACAAACAAACAAACAATTTACGTCCATTTACTTCCACATTATGCCCAGCCGATGAATGGCGCTGAAGCTCAGAGCACTGAAGGATTTGTATGTTCTTTCTGTCCTCACGACAAGTAAACGATGTTTTGAATAATAATTAAATCAGCTAAATCAGTTGCACTTTCATGCATATCTTAAATAATTATTTTCGTGATGCTTTCCCATAATTATGTATCTGAATGAGCCATAAAATCAATTAAAATATTGACCGAAGTGTTACTACTGAGTTACTTCACACAAAGCACATAAAGGAAAGAACCGCTGACGTCTCTTACAGTTAAATTGATACGAAAATTAGAGCCAAAACACTCGATATAAATATATATAAGCTGTTTTTGAGTCGTACGATCATAAATTGTTCATGACTACAACAAAGGAATGGTTATTCGTAATTCTAAAACAATGCAATCAAAACTATTTAACGTGTGAATACTATACGTTACGTAACTTTATCTGCCTGAGACTGGGATTGTTAATTATTTAGGTTTAATGAAACATTATTTGTCACGACTATGAACCTGTGGATTTATTTGTTTCTTTTGTTGAGTTCCGCACAAAGTTACTCGAGGGATATCTGTTCTATCCGTCCCTAGCTTTAGAGAGGTATACTAGAGGAAAGGCAGCTAATCAACACCACCCACCACCAACCCTCGAACTCCTTACTTACTTACTGACGATTATTCATCAATAAAACTTCCATGGCTGAATGGACGAAAAAATTCGGTGATGGGTTTCGATCCCGTGACCCTCATATTGCAAGTTGAGCTCCCTCACCTCCCTAACCCTAACATGTAGGAAAAATTGTCGTTTTTTTATATTCATATCAATTTTTTTTATGAGATCATCAAAATGTACTTTCTCAGGTTCAAAAAATGAGAAAAGAAACAAATCTTGTGACATGTGCGCAGAATATTAACACTCAACTGATTCGCACAGAATGTTTCGGTTTAACATCATTTTACGTCCGAACTTTATATGTTTTAATTATATTGTGTTTTTTTATTTTCGAAAAACAAAATTAAATTGCAGAACTTTGAATTTATCGATTTATTACAAATGGGTGTTTGTATTTATTTTATCTTGTAAATATATCGTAAATTATGTTGTTGTTTAGAATTAAGCACTAAGCTACACAATGGGCTATCTGTGCTCTGCCCACCACGAGTATCGAAACCCAGATTTGAGCGTGCAAGTCCACAGACATACCGCTGAGCCACTGGGGGGCTCGTAAATTATGGCTTTACAAATTTTCCTAAGATATATCTAATAGTTCTTTGAATTCGTTTGTTTTAAGTTTACTACAAAGCTACACAAACTGCTATCTGTGCTGTGTCCACTATGGGTATCGAAACCTGGTTCCACTAGAGGGCATTTTTTTTAAGTGACTCTTGGAACTTTACTACATTGACTTTTCTCTGGTTGGTGGTTTCAAAATCTGAGTTTGTAAGCTGTTATCTCAATAATTCTTCCCTTGTAAATCTTCTTAACCCTCATTCACATGGTGGGGGTCAAAAATGGGCCCACTTGTGTTTAAGTTGCTATAGAAATATCAAAGGTGTGACTTTCGGGCCTAAAAATGTACCTAATTTAATATATACTAATAACATACTATACTAATACGTTTAACATGTATTTTATGCAAATGGGGTATTACACCCCTTGTCTAATGTCGAAATTCACGTTTTCCACATTGGGGGTCATTTTTGACCCTTGTTTAAAAAACTCAATTACATTTCTGGTAAACAATCAAATAATATATTGATATGAAATTTTGTGTTCAAGAACATTCTAGAACACTCTATAAATGTTCTCGAGTGTTGCCCCCCAGTGTGGGCAACGAAATTTTTTTGAGTGTGTGTACTAGGGTTAAGGAACAGTTACACAATTTTTTTTTTATTTTAAAGCTTCCTTCGCTGTTTCTCAAATTCAGGATTTTTGCATTTTATTAAATAATATCCTTGATAATGTAGTGTTTTAAACTTCGTTAAATGTTTTACGCATGTCTAAAAGGTATTTAATTTTGGGTAATTGTTGTTTACTTTATGATTATACAACTTATAATAAATAATCAATAAAGGCTTGACACTTACTATAAATACTTTTATGGAAACAAAGCATTTAATATCATATATAACCTTAAAATTAACGGGTTTATTGTTTACCGTTCATTATCTAAGAGGTCCACAATTCACGTCAGGTTCGGTAATTTGACATGTTTTCCTTTTACAGAATACAGTGTAAAGAAATGACTAACACATTAAGTAAAATCATTTATCTTCTAAATAGAATGTTTACGGAATTTCAGCAATAATTATTGAGATCAGTCACAGTACTGGTGTTTTTCGTTTCCTTTTTTGTGTAATTAATGTTTAATTAGGAACCTTGTAGCCAACAATGCCTTGGACCCACAAGAACTCTCGTGCGTAGATAATTCAGAACACATTGACCACACCGGTTTTTCTAGAAATAAAATACAGCAGTAATATATATAATCAGCACCAAAAATACAACATTATATAAACAAATATAGTTAATGGTACAGTGTATATCAAATACGCAACCGTATGAACAGGCAAAATTTAAAAATTAAATATTTGTAACATTGTACTTGTGTGCTTCTAAACACAACATTGTATTTAAACACTGCAAACATTATACACAACGTCCAGCTGTAAAAAGAGAGATCTAACTTCTTTCTTTACCTACAATATACTTAATTAAAAGTCCCGGCATGGCCAAGTGGGTTAAGGCGTTCGACTCGTAATCCGTGGGTCGCAGGTTCGAATCCCCGTCGCCAAACATGCTCGTCCTTTCAGTCGTGGGAGTGTTATGTTCGTTGGTAAAAGAGTAACACAAAAGTTCGCGGTGGGTAGTGATGACTAGCTGCCTTCCCTCAAGTCTTACACTGCTAAATTAGGGACGGCTAGCACAGATAGTTCTCGTGTAGCTTTGCGCAAAATTCAAAACAAACGTCATTAAAAGTGTGACGGGAAAGATAACACGAAATCTTACAGTGCCGAAAGGAAACAAAACTCATTGCACAATGATAGAAACGTGTGTTATGCGTCCGATATTAACACTTAACATTACGTCTCACTTTGCGAGTTTTTGACAAAAATATAAAGACACAACAATAGGAAAATTTGTAAAAAATAAAAAGCAAAAATAAGCCTCTCAGGGCCAATTAACGATTAAAAACCTTTAAAATGTAACTCTATACTTGTGAATAACATTGCTGGTATTTATAAAAGTTTGTTGTGATTTGAGACGTTAGTTACTCAAATAGACCATACTCATCTACGCCATATATGTTACTGTATTGTTTTTTAATGCATACAGACACGTAGTAAAATAAGATTTATTAAAAAAGTATAGTTTTCATGGTGTTGCAAAGTATAAGAATTAATGTTAGAGCAGTACATTTAACGCCATTTTCACGTGTTGTATAAAACTACGTTTAACTTCCGCTGTATACATCTGACTTATATCAGTCCCTTCACCAACACTGTAGTCTGTTTCACTTGTACGGACGTATCATAATTTGCTTTCAAAATGCTGCATATAAAATTGTTTCTAAGTTATTGGTCACTACTGATTGCTATTCTGCAGGACAGACATATTGTGTCCCTTCCGAAACATCGAGGCTTGAATTTAATCCATTTATGTGTCACTTTTTCTTTTTCTCCTTTTTTGCCCTCGTTCGTTATCACGTCACACTTTATATTCAGTAACGATACTTTTTATCTGTCAAAAATATGTTGTCAGACCAGAGGTAAAAATGAAACAAGTTTATATTAAAGAAAAATACAAGTTTTTCAACGTTATTTTGTAGTCTGTCAAGTGAACTTATTCTGCAGTCAACAGAAAAATAGGTCATCGTCGTGGAGTAGGCTGTGGCCTGATATGTTTTAACCTGTGATTCTTTATCTCAAGCAAACATTGCTTTATTAACTCGAATACTGGATCAAATAGCATTAAGATTACCAAGTTCACATTTGATGTAAACTTCCTGCATATAATAGACCAGTTTAGTAAAATCGGTTATATTTAGTAGATAATCAACGGTTATTCTTGTAGCTTCTTACTGAATGACAATTTTAAATATTGATTTAGTCTAATTAATCCGTTATCAGTTTCCAACTGATAAATTGTGTGTCAAGGAACCGAATATGTCACTTTTCTGTTCTAATTCAAACAGTTCTGAATTAATATTTGTGTTCGGTTAACTACTTTATAGTTGTTTGTTTGTTTGTTTGTTCAAATTGAGTGAATAAGTTCTTTAGTGCTTTCTACAATCAAGCTGATATTTATTACAATGGACACCTAGACTGTCTACTTGGACTCTAAGGATATATATATATATATATCAAAAGATAAGACGTAAATGAGCGACTGTTACCTACGAAACGCATTAATAGATTTTACTCGTAGAATAGATAGAGTGTGTGTGTTTCTCTTATAGCAAAACCACATCAGGCTGTCACCTGAGTCGACCGAGGGGATTCGAACAGCCTGATTTTAGCATTGTAAATCCGTAGACTTATCGCTGTATCAGTGAGCGACGAATAGAACGACATTAAATACTATGAGTCGATACAAGCGAGTCGTGAATGTCACTGGTCGGGTAAATGTAAAAACATATTTTTATCCACGGTCATTATGAATCCGTGTTATATCCCATGTTTAACGTTTTGTATTTACATTAATTTTTAAGCTAGATGTAGATTTTCCACTGAATTGTTTATTTGTTTCAGAAATCCACGCAAAATTACAGGACGGCGAGCCATTCCTAAGTTTGAAATGACACACTAGCTAGCTAGCGAACAACACCAACAGTTAACACTCTGATTTTAACCAATACTATACGAGAGCTATCGGTATTAGCATTCATTGAAAAAATGAGTTAGAGAGAAATCAACAAACAAAGCCAACAGACAGCTACTTGACTGCTCTAACCTTGGAGTGGGATTCTAACATAATTTTTAGTCAATAAGACGCGAATCAGGAAGATTCAGATGTAAAGTTCGGTAAGCTAACGCTAGGCCATGCTCATATAGTAGTAATAAGAAACAACATTTTCCAGTGCTTGATGTAAACCTATGTCCATAAAGATATCATTAATTGCGTGAAGTTTCGTTTAAAATAAAGATATACTCAGTGAAATAAAATAAAGGTATATTCAGTAAAATAAAATAAAGATATGCTCAGTAAAATAAAATAAAAATATATTCAGTAAAATAAAATAAAGATTACTGAGTAAAATCAAATAAAGATATATTCACCAAAATCAAATAAAGATACAGAGTGGTAGCTAGAAAAGCGGAAAATTTGTCAAACAGCTATTTATTTTTACAAAGAATAACTTTTACAAAGTTTTATAAAGGCATATGTTATATTACACTCATAGATGCTCAAAATGCATTTTATGATATTAAAATCATGCATTTTATTCATGATGTAAAGAAATCAAAATAGAAATGAGTAAGCACGCATTTTATTCATGATCTCATCTGACCCTCAAATTTTCCGCTTTTCTAGCGACCACCCTGTATATTCAGCAAAATAGAATAAAGATATGCTCAGTAAAATAGAATAAAGATATATTAAGTAAAATAGAATAAAGATATGCTCAGTAAAATAGAATAAAGATATATTAAGTAAAATAGAATAAAGATATGCTCAGTAAAATAGAATAAAGATATATTAAGTAAAATAGAATAAAGATATGCTCAGTAAAATATAATTTCAAAACTTTTTGTTGAAGGTCAGTAATTAAAGTATTATTACAAATTTATGAAAGTCAGAAGAAGTTTTCATGGTTTTACTTATATATAGGAAACAAGAGAATGAGGACTTATGCCATAAATATTAAATAGATAAACAATTCTTTTAATAACTATAAAATATTTGAATCTGTTTATTTGTTTACATGCCCCACACTTCCAGTGGGTCAGCGTAATGGCTCAGTGTCAGGTAAAAAAAATATGTTACTCCTGCTAGGCACAGCACGTGTAGCCCATTGTGTGGCTTTGGGCTTAATGAAAAACAAATGAATAAACCTACTCATTTATTTTGTATGTGAAATGAAGTTTACATTTCCCCATTTGTATTGTCGATTTACTTGGTTGACAGTGGTCTTTCCACGACTTTTTATCTGTGATAATGAATAGTCCAAAATATACCTATCAATTTATGACGCAAGATAAAGAATTAGCTCCTTTCCCTTTCCGGGAGGGAAGAGACATAAAAATTCAGATCCGAATATCGATATTTTTGTCTTGCTTTCTGGGAGCACCCTTAGGACTTAACCAAGTTTGGTAAAAGTATACCCAGTCGTTTGCCAATTATAAGCGTACACAACACGTGGTTTTCAGGTTTCATGCTTGTGTCTCAAGATGGCTGGTGTGAGTTTTAAAACGTTTTTAAATATAAAGTAAAAAACAACGTTTCAACCTTCTTAGGTAATCTTCAGTTTACAAAGAGAGAGTTTGTTAACCTGAAAATGACCGAAGAAGGTCGAATCATTGTTTTACACTTTAATAAGAAGTTTTAATGCCCACACCAGCCGTTTTGAGACATATTTTCACTTCAAGAGGGTTTCTCGTCATCACAAAGAGACTCTATTCTTGTCATGGCGTATGCTGTCGTCAATTTCACGAGGATCATAGGCTGAAGCATGTTAAAGAAGGGTAAGCCTTTTCAGTTATTTCTTTCTCTCTGATAATCAATTATTAAAGATATTTTCAATCTGCAACTCTTTACAGCAGTAGGAATTATTAACGGTTATTTTTATTGTAGGGTATATGTTTGGAGAGATTTTTTTTTACTACGAATTTCAGAAGATAATGTCGAGTAACTATTTTAACGCATGTGCTTTGAATGTATTGTTAGAGATAACCGTCTGCGATACCATTCTGCAAAATATTTAGCAATGTAAAAATAATACGAGTATACGAACTTCAAACTAGTCTTTAAATGCACTATTTTGCTTCTGATTTTTTTCTTTCGAAATATTGTAATGTTTAATAAAATTGAAAAGTCTAGTATATAACTTGCTTAATTTATACAAAATGACTTCCCTCCCACCATTGACAATTATTGTTCACAAGATTTGTGACTGTCATGTTAAAGTGTGATTTATACCTGTAATTAATAATTATTAATTCAAACTATGTGGCCTTGTGCCACTTTTCTAAAGATTTTCGAAAGACATCTGTTGAGTGTATACGAAATATTCCTTTAATATCGTGAATGCTGTTTTCATTATATTACGAAATGTCGATTGACGTCAAAAACAGGATTAAGAAACAATTAGGAAATCACTTTCGTGACTAAAGGTCGTAAAGTTTCGTCAGAAGACAAAACCAACTTCTTTACTCTGCTGAATTCCGCATCATATTTTTTTTATAAGTATTGTGTTGTTTCTTTTTCATACGTACGTATTAATTTACCAAACATAAAATCCCACCTCATTATGATCTATACTACCTACTTCAACCTGTCGACACAGAATAGAACTTAAATATTATCTCCAATAGCCCCATATTTATTGATTCGGAGATTATAATGTTTGAAATGTTCAAATAATTAAACAGCAAATTTATGTTACCGAACACAATTTCCGGATAAGCAATAGCTGTAAAATATTGCGTTAAGCTTCATAATTTCTGACTTGTGTGACTGTGTATCATGAACTAAATGTAAACATTTAACTGGCACGAGATTGTGTTATTGTGTGCATGCAGCTTTTATAATGTTCAACTTTGCTATTTAGATTTTCATTTAAGAATGCTTAAAGAAAATTGTAGTTGCATTTACGAAGTCATTGTAATCGTAGGAATTCAGAAAATCCTTTCTACAATATCGCAAACACTTGGATGATATACATTTTGCTTATTCTTAAAGTTAAAAAAAGGATTAATGAGGCCCCACATCCGACTTGGATGTAAATCTTCACAGTTATAACGACAGGTGCAAATCTTTTGATATTTTTTATAAACTTAATTCCCAATATGGCGGTTACTAAAGCGCTCAAAGAAGTAGGTTAATCAAGGATAATTTTTAAATTAATTACTTTCGAAAGGCTTATGTATTAACAAATATGACAATGTACATTATCTTATGTAGTGAGTGGATGCACTTAGGTCATTACATTACATTTGTGGTGACTTGTGCCACTGAATTAAAAGGCAAAATATTTGTAAATGTTACCTGTGATATCAAATTGAAACAAGCCTTAAATATTGCCATATTAATCTGTCTGGGCCCGGCATGGCCAAGTGTGTTAAGGCGTTCGAACTTGTAATCCGAGGGTCGCGGTTTCGAATACCGATCGCATCAAACATGCTCGCCCTTTCAGCCGTGGGGGCGTTATAATGTGACGGTCAATTCCACTATTCGTTGGTATAAGAGCAGCCCAAGACTTGGCGGTGGGTGACGATGACTAGCTGCCTTCCCTCTAGTCTTACACTGCTAAATCAGGGACGGCTAGAGCTGATAGCCCTCGAGTTGCCTTGCGCGAAATACAAAAAAAACAAAACAAAATAATCTGTCTAGTACTGTAGTGGTGTTAATTAGTCATCTGCAGCATTTCGTTAAAGAAATCCCAGTCTTGTTTATGATGTAACTACACAATATATATTTTTTGTTATTTTATGTATTGGGGTCAAGACATTGATATATTCTGGATGCAAATGATGTCGAATACAATGAAAGTCCCAGGTTACTAATCCCTTTACAAAGGAAGCATTATACATCCTCAAATAAAATTTTCAAAGAACCACTTTTCCCGGGTAGCACAGAGTTTCAATTTGTCACTAACTAATTTCACTGTATACAAAATTTTCCCCAGAAATAGTTTGGGTACTTCATAGAGAACCATTTTAAATCAGATGATGTAATTTCTCCTATATCAACTGCAGACCATATTGATGTGTATATCGAAAGCACGCCCTTTTTGTATTATTCGCGACAGATGGAACGCTCAAGATTATTTGAAATTTTAATATTTTATTGTTTGAAAATGTAGTAAGCTATTTTAGGTCCTTAATGACAAACAACTTTTCAGTTCAAACAAAATAGTGTGAAGTTACTGAAAGACATGTTTGTGAAAGTGAACGAAGCAATATACAGTTTGTAAACTTAAAAAATCGTTTTGAGAAAATCGTGCATAATTTGAAAGAATTCCCAATTTGAATTTCCATTTGCCTTCTTTCATTAGATGTAGGATTTGAAGTTGCACAGTTTGTTTTTTGTATTTTTGATTCTAATATAAAGATCACGGTTGAAAACTTTGAGGACGCTTTTAGAGAATTGAAATGGAAAATGATAGTTCTTGCCCTCTACAAACCTCTTTTCATTTTGCAAGAAGTTACTCGCATTTGGAACTATAATTTTCCTATTGACCTATCTGTGTTCTGAAAATCAACATTTCAAAAACTCGTCTTCCTTCATCTGATTTCCAGAATTCCTCAGAGTTTCTCCTCACGTCTTGAAACAATCCCAATAGTTAGCCCAATGTGTATATGTAACTACCTGCTCCGGTAATCCAAAATTCTCCTGGTTATATTTCAGTCCCTTTGGGAGGAACAAGATATATATTTATCTAAATTCGAGAAAAATCCGAGGTTTGATTTTCCCCGGTGCACACTGTGGATAATCCAGTTCGGTTTGCTTTTGGACAAGATTTTCCACTTAATTTTAACTCGTGCATCAAAATCTACTGTAACAAAAATCAGATGTTTTTGCTGGTTTCTTACCGTTTAACTGGTATTAATTTACTGCATAATATAAATATACTCTTGAATTTATTCTTTTGTTTTTTAATATCAAACTATAATAAAGTATTAGAAGTTTATAAAGTGTTATTTTTTGACTTTTGCCACACATTTATGTATGAATTTTTTTACTTGCTCTGCTCTCTTTGAAGAGCCACCGCTGGTACAACGGTGAGTCTACGGATTTACTGCGCTAAAATCAAGGGTTCGATTTCCCTCAGTGGGCTTAGCAGATAGCCCGATGTGGTTTTGCTGTGAGAAAACACATACATACAAATACATCTTTTCGGAGAACATTAAAAATAAATAAATTATTGAAGCATTTCTTAAGCTTAAACACGTATGACTGAATCGTAAACACTTTTAATTAAACCTTATTTGTGTGTCTTCACAAATAACAAAAGGAGGGATTATTGTTATAGAAATATATTTTCGAAATACATTCCCTAATAATGCTTTAAGGCCCAACTCCAGCTGTTATTCTATTTTAAGTCTGTCATTTTTATTGTTATCATTTCTAAATACGGCGCATAAAATATATAACATAAAAAAATACCATCTGTGAAAATATTTAGATAATAGTGCATTGGTTGAATTACAAAAATAAACTATACCGATTAAAGTCACTTAAATGCTACTTCAGTGACAAGGGCACCTCTTAATGATTGCTTTGCTACATGTATCACGTGACATCGAGGTATCGTTGCCACGTTAACGGGCTTTTTTTTTAAGTACATCTAATCAGTCTTTTATCAAAAGTAAAGTTCACGGTAGTTCGAGTTTGTTTTTTTTGCTTTTTTATCACAATTATTTTACGAAACTAAAGCGATAAAATCAATTTTTTTAAACCTTAAACAGCGGGAATGTTGGTTTTGAATTGATCCCAGATGGTAGAACACTAGCTTGGCATATAAGAAAACCTGATGTCCAATTAGTTAGTAGTCATCCCGCAATCCCAAAATTAGAAATGAATAAAGGTCTTTATAGTATAGACGGATAACTAATAGTCATCACACAGTCCAAAGATTAGGCCTTAAGACAGGCTTTCATTGTGTTCTCGTCTAACTAATAGTCATCCCGAGATTAGGTCTAAGGTTTGTTTATTCGTTAAGGTCTTCGAGGAGAATCGAACCTTGGATTTTAGCATTATAACTCCCGTAGACCTATCATTATCTCACCGGGTGACAATGAAGTCTAAATACAGCCCTTTATTACGTTAGCATTCAATTAGTACCAGTCCCCGAATCCCGAGATAAGGTCTGAAGACAGATCTTTACTGCAAGACATGCAAATTAAAGCAAGTACTGTGGTAGCAACATTTGGAAAATTAATCTTTCCAGTTTAGTTGGAAAAGTACTCGATTGATTTGTGAGAACTAAAAGATTGAATTCATAACAATACAAAACCTCGAACGCCACAGGTAATGTGAAGAACGAAGAAGCTTAGTGTGGTTTTTTTCTGTTGTAATAGTATTAATCATAACAGTATTAAGATTGGCTAATATTATGGGTTCTGTAGGATTGTTTTATTCGTGTTTTGTTTTTAGAGTTGCGAATCTGATATGAAATTATTTTCCAAATGTATCATAATTCAAAATAGCGTTCATTAAATTAATCGCCTTATTTTTGCAACCAATTTGTATAAAACGAACCTAAATAAAATTCTGGAAACTGGGAAGTTCTTGTCCTTTCAGCAGCGTTCAGCGTCGTCTTAATGACGTAGTGGGCGTCTCACAACCAATCTCCGCCCAACACAATTCCTTTACCACGCCTTAGTGATTGGTTGATTACGTGTTTCCCATACAAAGTCCTTTAACGTGTCACTTCAGAAGAGAAAACTGACACATTCCTTCTCGGTTTTCGAACCAGATGTGAGAAACAGAAGCGGGTGACCATCAATAACAAAATATAACCCTTTTCTTAATACTTGAAATTATTGGACCATCGTCCTTGACGTCACTGTTGTAAGAAGTAACGTCATACTTAATTGGACTGTGAACATATCGTCGTAAACTGATGGACTTGAAGATAAGGGTATGGTTCGTATGCTCACATTGGCTTAATATTGTTACTTCTTCTGTTTAACCAAGCGAATAGCAGATCTAATTTAGTAATCTGCCAAGATGTTTTCTTGTTTCTTTCGAAATGTGCTCCGGAAGTCACGTTTGTGAGTCGAAGTTCATTTCATATATCTAGTGGCAAAATATTCCCTAAATTGTAATACGTTATTGTATAACAAAACCATATTTGTGATAAGCAAGCATATAGTAGAAATAAGCGCGCGCACACACATTTATTTTTTATGAAATGCTTATAACTAATACACATGATCATTAAACTTCCTTTCTTAGTAATAATAATATCTTAACTTGTATCTAATGGTTTCTAAAATGTTACACGTACGTATGCAAATTACATCAGGATAAAGTCAAAAATATCACCAGATCAACATTCCAAAATGACAGAAAGTTGAACGTTTCTTCTTTTAATATTTCGGTTTTGTGGGAAGGATTTAAGTTGAAATTTCAGGACTTGTAAAAAATGCTGGTGACATCATAAAAGCCACTAATGCACATTTATCCACTGTTTGTTTGTTATGAAATTTGAGGAAAGCTACACGAGAGATATCTGTGCTAGCGGTCAGTGATATAACAATGTAAAACGAGAGGGAAGGCAGCTAGTCATTAACACTCGCCATCAACTCTTGGTCTACTGTTTCACTAGCGGATAGTGGGATTTACCATCACTTACAACTCATTCACGGCTTAAAGGGCGAATATATTTGGTGTGACTGGGATTTTAACCTGCGACCCTCAAATCATGAGTCGAGCGCCCAAACCACCTGGCCATGATGGGCCTCTGTATGTCGGTGTGCGTAACTCATAATCAATTATGAAATGATTTAAAGTACATTGGAGACTAACAAATGTTGACATATGTTCCTGTGCAATGAACATGAATTATATATATATTATATAGATATTATATATATTAAATTGTGTTTCATTCAACTTTCTTTGCCCTAATACTTATGATAAGAACGGACAGAAACTCGAATACTGATGTCTTGCGTTCATATCCAATATATTTCGGTGTGAAGCAGTATTTTTACAGCTAGCATATTTCATGTTACTTATACACAGCAATTACCTCCAAAGTAATATCTCACCATCAAAAGTTATAAGCATAGACGAAGAAGTGTCCCTGTGAAGCAATATTATATACAATAAAACAACTGCGCAAGGACTATTTAGCTTACATAAAGCAAATTAACTTTACATGTTCACGAATATAGCGCTCAATAACACAGCTTCTCATGTGGTGTTTCATTAATACGTTGTTGAATAACTCAACTTCTCAAACGATGTTTCATTGAAACGCATCAGAATACACAAAACTTCCCGCATATCGCCATGTATAAGAACAAGAATGAGCTAGTGGGCTTTTTTAAGTAGAGTTACTTCGTGATACCCATTGGAATATGGAGGGTGTTATTTGAGGGATTGTTTTGTGTTACCTAATAGTATTAGGATATTACGTGGGAAACTGTCTTGCTTTTCTAACAGAGTTGACGAATTGGGATCTATCGGTATAGAATTATTGTATCACATACAGAGATATCATAAATTATTTTCAAAGCAACAGAATTGCTCGGCTACTGTGTATTTGTGTGTGATACGAGATGTTTGTTATCAAAATATTCAAGTTGATGATAAGAATGGTTTATCATTGGATTATCCTCAAACCTTTAAAAATATTATAACTGATGGAATAATTCTGAATGAAGAAAACAAATGCATAAGATACGTAGGCAGCGTATGACGTTTCTTATCTTAAAATGATTTGAAAACTGAGGATTTCAATAAGCTTGTGCACCTGGCAATGGACGATTTAACACATCACGCCCTTCTTCAGTGAGTGTGAACTGTTAGTCATGGCACGTTCACCCATCTTGTAAATCTTATAAAAGAATTAAAATTGGGCCCAAGGTGGATTCGATCTCACTTTCAAATTATTTTTTTGTAGTTGTCATCTAAGATAACAGCCTACAGTACTATTAGCCCCCATCTCTTTATATCTCTCTCTTTTAGTTTCTCCCTTTAATCTAATAGTCGTGCAATATTCTCGATTGGTTTTCTGAAATTTCTATCGTATCATACAAAGTTTGCCTTGATAAGTACATTATGAAGTTTGTTTTCAAATCTTGCAAAGATAAATGTATATTCTTATACACACAAGAGAAAAGGCGACTGTCGTGATCCCATATGATAAAATCTGCTCGTTGAAAATAAACTGTATATACTTTCTTGGACGTTAATGAATCTAATAAAATATTCACGTGGCTTCAACATATTAATTAGTATGTTATGTAAAAGACAGAAATTTTAGGTTTTTATATCAAAGCCACACCCTAAACAGATAGAATAACGTACAGTGGTTCTCGGGAAAGCCGTATCAATCTCCATTATAATGACAGAAAAAATTATTGATTCTATCAATACTTAAACCACAGCTTGAATATTTCTAGCCAATTTTAGTAGTCATTTGATTACGGTGGGTTCTCTATCTTTCTTTTTTTACTTTTTATCTAATCAATTTCACGTAGGAGAGTTAAAAAAACACAACAAAGGAAAACATAGTGATAACAAATATAATTTAAATAGTAAAAGCATTTGATAATTTCTGTTGTAAGTCTCATTTTTCTTTCATTATAATCGCAATGTCTCGGCACTCCTATTCAATATATTATATTGTAGGCTTGACTGATCTAAGAAATAGATTTCAAATTTAAGTAAATGTCATAGCCAGATTCACGCTTTTTTAAAATTACCGAATCTTTCAATATATTTAAATATTTTTAGGTAACATAACAGGTTTTAAAGAGTACGTCCAAAATTAGTAACTCTGCTAAAATTATACACTACATAAAGTTGTTGTTTAGAATTAAGCACAAAGCTGCACAATGGGCTATCTGTGCTCTGCCCACCACGGGTATCGAAACCCGGATTTTAGCGTGTAAGTCCGCAGACATACCGCTGAGCCACTGGGGGGCCACTACATAAAAACCGTTTCTATTGTTAAAAGACTAGTGACTAGTACTGCGCAGACACTTTTCTATTGTTGTTTGGTTTTGCTTTCGGATAATCTTGCGTATTGACAACATTAAGTTGTATATTTTCAAACAGTTCTTTCATAGTAGCAAGTTTGAATTTTCTATGCTGAATAATCAATGTTCTATTTGGACTTTTTAAAAAAAGTCTTTAATAACGGCTCACCAGCATTCTTGATGCCGAGAAAACCTGTTGAAATAAAAACGCATCTCAAAACGGCTGATATGGGTATTAACAGTTTTACTAGTAAAGCAGAGAACAACGTTTCGACCTTCTTGGATCATTTTCAAGATAACCAAGGAAGGTCGAACGTTGTTCTCTGCTTTACTAGTAAAAGTTTTAATATCCATACCAGCTGTTCCGAGATACGTTTTTACATTATTTATATTGTGTAACTTTTTTGTCATTTTGCCAACTTATAGTTTTCTACTATGTAACTGCTCACGTTTCTTTGTTTTCATATCGAAGCTTTCAAATCAATATATTCCGTACTTTAAGTTCTTACTTTGTTTTATACCGGCAATCTTAAAAATTCAGTACAGTCTGTAAACATAAAAACTAAGTAAGAATCTATGAACAGTGTATTGTTTGGTTTATTTTGAATTTCGTCCAAAGCTATACATGAGCTATCTGCGCTAGCCATCCCTAATTTAGCTGTGTAAGAGGGAAAGCAGCTAGTCATGACCACCCACCGCCAACTCTTGGGCTACTCTTTTACCAACGAATAGTGGGGTTGACCGCCACATTATAATGCCCCCACGGCTGAAAGGACGAACATGTTTGGTGTTATAGGGATTCAAACTCGCGACCCTCGGATTACAACTCGAGTGTCTTAACCACCTGGCCATACCGGGCCCCCAGTGTATTGTCACAACAACCTTAGTTTCTTTTTTTCTGTAACCAGTTTTTTTGGAAATACCAACGAGCCAATCACACAGTACATTAAGACTTCTCATCGTTTGTTGTTCGATTTTAGCGGATCACAACTCCACATGATTGGTTACTTATGCGTTTTTTCACCGCGATAAAATGGGCTTGACTTTGCAAGTCCGCAAACTTCCCGCAATACTAGAACAATTTTATTTCATAAACACGCACAACTCTTCTTCGTTGGAATGTGCAATAATACCAAGAAAAGGAAAAAGGCTTCATAGAATAATATGATTTCAGAATTTATGAGATAAAACATTAGTCATATCTCTTGTATTTTCACATTGTGAATAAATTAGTTTTAGGCTAACTTGAAACATATGTTAGTTTATCAGACATTTCGAATTATAATAAGCGTTTCTGAATAAAAAATATATAAATAACTTTTTAGCACATTAAGTGGCCCCCGCTATTACAGCGGTAAGCCTACTGGTTTGCAACGCTAAAATCAGAGGTTCGATTCCCCTTGGTGGGCTCAGCAGATAGCCCGATGTGGCTTTATTATCAGAAAACACACACAGTACGTTAAATATCCGACATAAATATTGTAAAGGTTTACAAGAATATAATTTTTAAATAGATAGCATTGCAATAATGTTCCTAATGAAGACCTGTGATAGGAGTAGTCGAACGACCTTCATTAATTTTGAACCAATCAAATCTTCTCTCTTTTTTTTTCTTTTGGGACCGTACTATATAAGAAGTTTTAAAAAATCTCAAGTAACCTAAATTTATTACATCGTACAAATTATCCCCGTTTTACATAATCTATTAAAACTGGCATTTCGTGATTATTGATTATGAATAGGCTAATTTCGACGTAAAATAAAAAAATAAAAATGTGATATCACTTGGTTAAGTTTGTTTTTTTTAATTTCACGCAAAGCTACACGAGAGCTATTTGGGCTAGCCGTCCTTAAATTAGCAGTGTAAGACTAGAAGGAAGGTAGCTTGTCATCACCACCCACCACCAACTCTTGGGCTACTCTTTTACCAACGAATGGTGGGATTGACCGTTACATTATAATGCCCCTGCGGTTGAAAGGGCGAACATGTTTGGTGCGACAGGAATTCGAACCTGCGACACTCAGATTACGAATCAAACGCCTTAACTCACCTGGCCATGCCGGCCATATAATTTGGTCATAAAAAATTGCAAACCTGCTAACCTAAACAAAATGTTATGCACACAAAGGCTTAATCAACAGTGTGAGGGAACTTATGCTGAAGTAAAGTTGTCCCTAATTTTAATTTTGGGACCTGGCGTGTCTTTCTGACCAACGTGCCAGACTTTATATATATATATATCCGGCGGGTTTAACATTCACGTCCTTTTGCCGCAAATAGAAAATTCAATCCTTTCTTTGATACCATGTAGGTGTTATAAGTATAACAGTCAAACCACAGCATTCAATTAGAGTATTCCAAGAGTTGGCGGTTAGCGCTGTTTCCTAATTGTCTTCCCTATAATCTACAAGTTATAAACTGGGAACAACTTGCGATGATAGATCTTGTTTAGCTTTGCACAAATATTTGAAATAAATCAACTGCGAGTCAGCACTCGCCATTTGAAACGAGGTTGAATATTGTTATTTTAATACATTTACAGCTGGAAGTGCGAAGTGTTGGTTTGGTAGCGTTACGCATCGGACCCTCCGATTGGTAATCTCGTACGTTTACACTAGTCCACATTCGTACCATTTAAAAACCTTCAACACTCTAAATGTACACGCGCATGCGTGTCTGTATCATGTTCAAAATTATCACATGAAGGACATTTCTTTGTGTTTCTACCTCATCAATACAGACTTTAAAATAAATTTTGAAATAAACGTTAACGTTTATTGACATTTATATTCTATACGTTTTCATACAGAACAATGACTAATAATGGAAATTACTTTCTAAAAATGACAAAAGGGAAAAAATACGTATGGTTGAAACTTGGTTATGAAATTTTCTTTAGAGGACATATGGCCAAATTCACGAAGCTGTGTTTAAATACATTTTGGATGGAAATGAAATAAATAGTTTCTGTTTTGTCAAGTAATGGGATACACATGCGAGAAAAGTTTTTAAAATGCAGAAAAGAGAGAGGATGTGAAGGAGGTGTTAAGGTTGTGGAAAACTCGGTAAAATTAATTCACATTTATTTGAACTAACTCACAATCAAAACTGTAACTTACCGGTTATTGTTGTTTGCACGTTTTTGATAGATATTTCCAATAGCGAATAATAAAATATTAGATTCGTTATAATATTTCTAATATCAGCTCAGCTCACATTCACATGATTTCTTGCTGTAAAACAACACTGTGATATCCAAGGTTTTCCATATACACAGGATCCAGAAAGTTGTATCAAATGAATAACTGAGATCCAAATGGCGGCGCTGGGTGATCTCAACATGTTAAACTACCAACTAACACCACAACTCCGAGCTACTCGATATTTAGAACATCTCTTAATATCGGATTTCGCAGCGTACAAACTCCAAATATATCATATTAGAAAGGATCTGAGAATATCAAGTGTTTTATTAGCAGTTTCATATGGAAGCCTGAGCAAAGTTACACTAATTCGGCTATAGCGATGCTCGGTGTTTCCGTATACAACCCGTTAAGTTCTTCAGAAAGTGTTTCAACTTCTAGTATGCAAAATTATCCTCTGTTTATTTCTGTAGGTACTGTTTGTTTTTTTACAACGTCTTGTTAGCTGAGTTAAGTCCAAGCGCATACCGTCTGTACAATAACAGCTGTGATGTAGGTATATATAACTTAGTATCAAGAAAAACAAGGTAGGGTATGTGATCTGTCAAGAGATCTGACGACGAATACAGATAAGGCCTTGCTGTAAAAGGACGCCACACAATACGTTTCTAGAATCTCAAATTCCTCTTGAAAAAACAAGGCCAGAATAAAATCCCTAAAACAGGAAAAAAGGCGAAAAGTCTTAAAGCCACAGTAAAAATTTTACAAAGCTAATGAATGAGGTCTGTTACTAAATATCGTATCTGTATATGCACGTATGTATTTAAAAATAACCATACATAATGCAAATACAGAAACAATAAAGCTTCAAGCATTTGTTATAAACACTCGTTTTTTATCACCAGAACATTCGTGTTAGTAAAACAGTCTTGTTTTTAAAACAAGATGAGGTTAATTTCGAGGTCTAATATATGTATATTTTTGTATGAAACAAGAATACTCAATGATTAGAGGGTAATTTACGTATATTACTGTATCTAAAACAAAAATAGTTCTAACTCATAGAGTTAATTTAGTTTATTACTGTGTCTAAAACAATTTGTTTGTTGTTAAACTCAAGCCTACACAATGGGATATTTGTGCTTTCCAAACGGTGGGTGTAGAAATCCAATTATTAATGTCTTAAGCCTTCAGAGTTACCCGGATAACCACCGACAAGAAATGGTCTCTGACTAGGGCCATCTATGTATGTTATATATTACTATTTTTAAGACAAGAATAGACTTGTTGAGTAAATGACCCAAATATATTCTATCATATTTGTGGTAAATGTATTGTTCAAAAACAAAAATAAAACATTACAAAATTCGTTACAAAAGTGTATTATGCTTATTTTGAAATAAAACTTGGGTATCGAGACAAACCATGGACTCTCCTCGACGCTTGTACCGTGTGTGTCGAATCGAAGAGTTGATAAAATGGATTAACCTGTTGACTGCCAAGTATTTCACGAATTATCTCGTCCGTGGCACTGTGTTACCGATCGGCTTGGATGAGTTATCTCGTCTACGGCACTGAACAGGTTAAAGTTAATAGGCTTTTGTCTTGTAGAATTTCAATGGTCCAGTGCGAACCTGGACACCACGTGTAATGCTACAACATTTGACATATAAAGAAACTTTCTTATGCGAACCTTCAATCTCACAGAAAGCCTGTAATCCATTATTAAAACCAAAATGACTTTTTTGAAGTTTAAATTCACAAGTTTGTGATAATAAAACTGATTTTGGGCAGTTCAGATATAAGTGATTCTCAAATGGAACTAATGTGGGTGATGCGCGAAAAAGAACCATTCAAAATCACAAGTGATCTTTCTACGTATTCTTGTCACTTCTTGCCTTGCCATCTGCCTGCATAGACTCTCTAGTTTTCTCTTTCCTTCAAACTATCAAAAATCGTCTCACATGTTTTTAGTTGTGCCAAAACAAACAATTACTAGGTAAGATTTTTGTTTTTGTCTTAATTTCGCACAAAGCTAATCGAGGGCTATCTGCGCTAGCCGTCCCTATTTTAGCAGTGTAAGACTAGAGGGAAGGTAGCTAATCATCACTACCCATTGCCAACTCTTGGGCTACTCTTTTACCAACGAATAGCGGGATTTACCGTCACATTATAATGCCTCCACGGCTGAAAGGGCGAGCATGTTTGGCGCGACGGGGATGCGAACCCGCGACCCTCAGATTACAAGTCGAACGCCTTAACCCATCTGGCTATGCAGGGCCACACTAGGTCAGTGTTTAAAATATTAAATTTCCTTACTAGGTATTTTTAATCAATAAAAGAATTAAACACTGGTTTGCAATACTTAAAAAGGGTTGAAGTAAAAGTGGTATGCGAGCCGTGTAAATTTGGGAAACTGTTAGACGATATATTACAGGGTAGTCGCTAGAAAAGCGGAAAATTTGAGGGTCAGATGAGATCATGAATAAAATGCGTGCTTACTCATTTCTATTTTGATTTCTTTACATCATGAATAAAATGCATGATTTTAATATCATAAAATGCATTTTGAGCATCTATGAGTGTAATATAACATATGCCTTTAAAAAACTTTGTAAAAGTTATTCTTTGTAAAAATAAATAGCTGTTTGACAAATTTTCCGCTTTTCTAGCGGCCACCCTGTATGTGCAAAAACGGCTCGTTTGGGTTGAGAAAATATTTTACATAGAAATTCTATGTAAATTCTATATTTCTCTACAAGTGGGTTTCTCGACATCACTGACTGTTAGACGATATTTTTATATCTTCAGAAATGATGAATCACATTCTTTGCAAGGAAAGCTAAATAAAATCTTTTAGAATAAAATAATCTTATTTACAATACCGACTTTCTAATCGATCATTATATTATAAAAGCGTTATTTTTAATTAAGCGCAGAGCTAGACATTCGGCTGTCTGTGTTATGTACCACTGGAAGGATGTGCGGGGGGGCGGGGTCTAGTGACGTTTCCCGACGGTTCCCCTATACGATCGACCAAAAATTTTCAATTTATTTACTGCTAGAGGAGTTTTTATTATTATTATTATTGCTTAGTAATTTCAAATACTAGCTTATATAATAATAATAGTAGTAATAATGAAAGCTACGTTCGTTAAATGTAAATATCCATATAATTTAAAGCTATTTAAATTATTATTAAATTATACGAAAATCAAATTAAAAATAGCAAAGTAGAGTGACGTCGTCACATGCGTATGGGAAATGGATCTCGCCTCCTTGAAATCCCTATCTCAGTTAGCTCTCTTTACGTGACAATGTTTTGTGTGCGTGTTTCTTTATTTGTTTATAGACACTTAAAAGTAACGGTATCGCAACCCTTTTAGGTTTTAATACTTACCCCTGATATTCAGGTTTTGAAAGCTACGATACCTTTTAGTAGGTAAGTCGATCTGCTTAAAGTTCATTTTGTATTAGAGATGTTTGAATAGTATCACGTGTTGCAGAATAGGCGTAATCCACTTAAGTGCAACCTCGCAGTTGTTGAGACGCCTCGCACGACTATCAGGTTCGTTCAAAACTCTACGCACCTAAACTAGTGTTCAGGTAGTCAAGGCAGATCACCTTACTGTAAGGCAACAGAAGTGATCCTGATTAAATTGATATTTTATTTACAGTGTGCATTCATTACAAAACTACCACCACAACAAGTTTCATGTGCAAAGCGATAATTTTTCTCCTAATGTTTGTTAAACTACTTCAATTCAAGAGATGTGCACAAAGGATTTTTGTTTTGCCTGAATTTAAGCACATAGCAATAAAATAGGCTATCTGTGCTCTTCCCATAACGGGTATCGAAACCATAATTCTAGCTTTGTAAGTTCGCAGACATAGCGTTGGAAGTATATGCAAGAAATTTGGTATTGGATTTTCACAAAAGAATAGTGGCTCATAGCAGAAATCATTATTTTCCAACTCGCAGAACTCCACATGAAAATTATATAATTTTAAACGACAATTCTGTGAAAGCGAATTTACTTTGTACATAGCAACGATCGCATTAAATTTGTGACTAAACTAACCTACTTCAGTTCCCTTACGAAATCCACTAGCATTATAATATAAAACACACACACGTACGCCTTTAGGTCATTATCGAGATAAACTAGCTGTAAACAATTTAGTAAAAGAATAGTCTTATGAGGATAAAACCTAATATATCATTACGATTTGCCAATGCTCAAAATTGTATCCTTTTTGCACAACCGTTTTGTGAAAGAATTCCTAGCGACGTGTAGTACCAGCGTAACCATACACTCACATCTTATTATAATCTGTACGTATACATTGTATACATCTATGCTATGCAAAAACGCCATGCTGGTATCCGTAGAGGTGCAAAGCCCTGAAAGCTGCACGGATACATCCTGTCAGTATTGATCCAGGAACGTTATGTTAATATTCAAGCAAATTTTTCCCTTGTAGGCATTAAAATGTTTACGCTCTTGCTAATATATCTTCACCGTTGAATCTTTGTGTCATCAACAGGAGTTTCAGTCACCCATTTATATGATTAAATAATCTATAAGTTTATATATCACTCTGTCTAATACGTTAAATGGCTTGGTACAAGTATAGTTGTATTTTGAATTACATCTGTCTACTTTCAATTAAAGTTATATTAAATACCTTTTTTCTCTCTCTAGGTTCTAAGTAGTTACGTAGTCAGGAAACTACGAAATCTGGACAAGGTTAAAATAGGTTCTGTTCTTATAGAAACAATGATTAGTAACTTCAAAAACCTTAAAAATCCGATTCGTGTACGTGCAGGTGGTTGTTGCAATATTAGCTACAATAACGAACAATCATTAGAATAACAATTAACATACACTTAGAAATTAAAACAATAGCAACAAAAATATTTCTCGCATGTTGTTAAAAAAACAAACATCTGTACTTGTTTTAGATGTACACTGAGACTACAGATGTCAGAGTTTGCTTGTTTGTTTAGAATTTCGCCCAAAGCTACACATAGGTTATCTGCGCTATCTATCCCAAATTTAGCAGTGTAAGACTAAAAGGAAGGCAGCTAGTCATCCCCACCCACCGTACTGGATTACTCCTATACTAAGGAATAGTGAGATTGACCGTGATATGGTAACGCCCCCACAACTGAAGGTTTAGTGAGATGAGAATTTGAACCTGCTACCCTCAGATTGTCAATCAAGCGCCCTGTCCACTTGACCATTTATTAGATTGGGCAAACAGAATATCATTGTTTCAGCTCCCAAGATCTACCGCTCTTTTGAATTGGTAAAAAAAAAAATAGTTTTTCAATAAACTCTTTACAAAAACATTGCTATCTTCTTACTGACCGTAACCGTCAATTCTCAGATAGATAAAAATACAGGAAGCAAAAACAAACAGCAGGTTGACACACGTAATCAAATCAATTGTAAAAACCTTCCCAAAGGAAACAGAAAACCGAATTTCAATCGTTAATTTAATAGTTTCGTTAAACTAGAAACACTCGACTTAAAAATATTATTGCCAATAGCTCTTTTAATCATTCAAAAAAGTTCTAAATTTAATTTATTCCAGGTGATAAGTCGATATTATGTGTCGAAACTCTGTTATTTTTAAAATCAGATATTACCTATTGCAAAGGTTGTTGTTATTGTATTTTTGAAAATTATTTTAGTTTTATAATGCATCTCTTCAATAAATGGAAACGCAAAATGTGTTTAGGTCCACAAAAAATTTGAAAAGCATCATCTGATTAAAAAAAATACAAAAAAACAACGACATTGAAGTACACATACATGGTATTAAACCAACATTTATAAACGTCGTCTGTTTTTTTAGGATTTAACGAATATGCATTATTAACACTCACTAACATTCACTCAAACACGAACATTTCAAAGTTGTAAAATCTCTGAGCGTTAGTTATACAGCGTTCAACTGACGATAAATTAAAAATCAACTCCTGCCACCTAGTGGCAAAGCGACATGTCCACAGACTCACTTCGCTAAAAACCGGGTTTCGATACCCGTGGTGAGCTGACCACAGATAGATCATTGTGTAGCTTTGGGCTTAATTCTAAACAACCAACCAAATGCTATTTTTTATTGTAAGCAACTTTTTTCACTTTCAGTTATTACATGTATATCTTTAGAATTTTACTTTGTATAATTCAGAGAGATGCCAACTATTACAAATGACTGAGCGTCATGATTGTAGACAGAGCCCTTTATCATTTGCGGCTACTTGGCCTGACCAATGTCTCTAAGCTGTTTATTATTATATTATTATTATTATGACTATTATTATTTATTACTAATATAGATTGCTCATTTATGACTATGTTTTGTGTATTTAATAAATAAATTTTAAAAAATTCATTTGAAATCATGTCTTTTATTTAGTTCAGAGTAACAAACATACTGGTAAAGCAACACTGAACATGCACAAACAGGAAGCAGAAAAAGTCTTTGTGTAAGGACAAGTTTATATCATGTTTATGACACTTATTGTAATAGTTTTGCAGCTGTAGTAGCCTTTGCTTTCATGAGAATGTCTCTGGATGGTTGGGAGTTATAACAACATTGTCCATTTGACTTCATACACATCTTGTGTTATAACATTGCTTAAAACTGAGGTGCTCAAGTTTGGTCTGAACTTGCTTTTGTTTTTAGTCACTAAACTAAATATCCTTTCGCTGTCAGCATTAGACTGGAAGATTGTAAGAATTCCAAGCATAACCCTACACAGAATGTCATACTTCTGGTTGCCATTTCCATCCTTAACTGTAGGCAGCTGAACCCAAAACTTGTCAACATTCAACTGAAGGACAGTTTCTGAGAAAGTATCAATTTGAAAGTTCAGATATTGCCCTTCCAACTTGTCAATAGTGTCGTGCTCATGTGTATTGACAAGAACAGGATACCTGTCTGTGAAGAAGCGTAGAGAATAGAAATCTTTGCTGACTTTCAGTTTTGGATCAGCAACCACTGTGTGAATCAGAAGTTCATCATTTAGAGAGAAATGTTTCATCATGTAATTTGTAGCTACAATATAGTATTTCTTGACACTGGTGTAGAAGCTGATCATGTCCAGGTCCTTTTCATATTTAACAATGTATTCCTTGGCAGAATTTCCAATTGAAACTGCCTCATCAGATTTGTGTAAGGATTCATTGTTGTAGTCAAGTTCAGTGATGTTGCCTTCAAGATATATTGGCTTAATGTATCTGACAAGCATATTTTTAACTTTTAATCAGAGTTTTATGCACAATGTGTATGCAAGGTTTTCTCTTTGCAATATCCAACTGGCTTGCTCAAATAGATAAATTGCAGACTGAAGAAAAAGACAAAATAACACGTTCATTTTTTCATCCAAGAAAACTGTTAACTTTTCTAACTTGTTCGGCACATCACTTTTCTTGGTTAATTCCTTGCTAGTTTTCACTTTCTTCTCTTTTTCATTGATTGTCTCTTCTTTAGTTCAAGCTCAGACTGCCTTAATATATATTGAGTTATATCAAATGTTTCTTTGTCTGCTTTTAGGGACTGTTGTCTTGTGTTCCTGTGTGGCTGAGAGGATATCCTGACTGTTAAAGTCTTGCTGCTTGACTGAACTGCACATTTAGATCCTTTTGAATCCAGTTTTCCCTTTTCGCAGTGAAAATACTTCTTCAATTGCTTCCATATATCCAATATTCTGTTGAAGCACACCCCAAATGATAGCCATCTTGTGTTAACAAGTTGTAGAATTTTTCTTGATTCTTTGTCATACAATCCTTGAAACTCATTGAAATGCTGTTTTCTGCTAGCACTTTTATCCAGAAAATAGTAGATATCTATCAATATATCAGAAACTGGGCAGGGCAGTTTTCTGGAAGCATTCTGGGCAGAAATATTCATGAGGTGGCAGGCATAGCCCATGAAGTAAATGCAAGGCTGCCGTCTTGAGATGTGTCTCATCATACCTTTACTTATACCAGACATAACTGAGGCATTGTCTGAAGAAAAACTAAGACAGTTTCCCATGGAATTTTCTTCTTTGTCAGTTCGTGCTCCAAAAGCTTGAAAATATTTTCTCCCGTTGAAGCTTCTTTCCATTCCTCCATTGTCAAAAGAGAACAATTTTTCCTAGCAAAGGGTCAAGATATCGTACAACCACTGGATACAGTTTTGAGTCATCCATGTCTGTGGGTAAACTGTAAACACTGTTAGTAAGTATGCTTGAAATCATTTTGTCATCTTCACAACCCAACATTTTTACAATGGCTGTATTTTTTTTGGTTATAACACAGCTATATTTTTTCACTGTATCAGATTCTGGAAACATTTTTCTGAATAGATGTCCTACATGATTGGTTACAGTTAGGGGTAAATTATGAGTAATGACGAATTCTGTGAACATCACTTCTGCATTTATGGTTTCATATTCTGAATTCTTACTCATAAATATCGTTATCTGCATCGTTTTTTCTTCGCTTCAGCCTTTTATTGGCGAGATGCCGATTTGTATGTTTGGAACAACCGCTTATCCCACCATGCGCCACAGAAAAATCGATGTGACAAACTGTACAAAATGCATGACTGTCAATGACTTTTGATGCAATGACCGGATATTTTGCACTATACTCTTTCCTAAATTTTGATTCACAGTTTTAGTACTTTTATATTTGCCAGAAACAATACAATCTTGTTAACGAGGCATTTTTTTTCCAACTTATGAACTATCGCATTGGTGTTTCTATGCCGCTTAGAAAACGAGAAATACCCATCTATGCAAGCGCTGATTGGCTGACAAGCACTGATGGCGTAACAATGGATTCCCCCACGTACCCAGTATGGAGAAGCACCGCACTCAAACTATTAGTAGATGTCAGAGATACAAATATTTTTTTATTATTTCAAGCACAAACATGATTATCGCAAGTAGCCATTTTGACAGTGTATTTTATTCATTATAAAATTTATTTGTATCCACTAGAAATTTTCTTTTCACCCTTTTCAAGCCCTAGGGGAACAATTTAACACTTTATTGTATAGGTCTATATAATATATAATAATTTGGGAGTTGCAAAAAGTCGTAATATTTGTCTGTGTGAGCGTACAATCGTAATGTACACACTAAAATCTTAATGATTACGCTCAAATCGTAATAGTTGACATCTCTGAATTTGGTGGACTTGTTCCTATACGTTATACACAACGGTGAAAGAATTTTGACCAGCAATATATATATGTGAGACATTAGAGAGAAATAAAGCTATTTACTGTTTGGACTGCTGTCAACTTAATCATATTACATTGGTAGCTTCAGGGTTTCCGATACTCCACTAATACTCACTTTTATATAGAGAAAAATAAAAAATACTAAAAGTTAAAAATAATGTCAAAGTGCACGTACAAGCAAATACTATCCAAAAATGACGCAACATGTGGCCTATTAACCGTTTATATACCGGCAGTGTGTTTCTCGTGGTTTATAGAGTGATCAATAAGACTTACATCACTACTGGTCTAAATATATATATATAGCTAGTAGTTGTCAACATTTTAAGCATAACAAAATCTGACTCGATTTTAATGAAATTGATTCTCATATGTAAAAGTACGTACGACGTTTATTGTAAAATACGTACGTGATAGAGAAAAATTAATATTTTTGGATTCAATATACAATAATTAACATAGGATATGTAAAAAAAAACAAAAAACAAAGACAGTAAAATCATTGCAGGCACTCTGTAATCACCAGCAATAGTGTCAAATATTTTTTTTTCGTTTTTTATTTCTTTTTGAAATTTCTCTCAAAGCGACATCAGGGATACCTACGCTAGCCGTTCCTCATTTAGCAGTGTAAGACTAGAGGGATAAACTTATCATCACCACCAACCGACAACTCCTGGGATACTCTTTTACCAACGAAACAGAAAGGACGAGCATGTTTGATGCGAGGGGGATTCGAACTCGCGACCCTTTGATTAGGAGTCGAGTATCCTAACCACCTGGCCATTACTTTTACGTAGTTAATACACCGTGTTCGCCACTTGGACAGCGGGAAGTCTTTGTGTTTACGATGCAAAAATCATGGTACGATTCCCCTATGTGGGCACAGCAAAGAGCCCGATGTGACTTTTCTATAAGAACATTTCCACAAAGAAAAACGTTTAGAATGCAATTTATTTCATTTGTCTTTTCATCACCATTTAATATCGCTTCATTAGTTTCTATAACTGGACTTCTTTACAAAAGCAAATCATAAGTATTCAAAACAAACTCTTATTTAGCGATAAGTTTAAATATTGTAACATTCAGCTCTTCTATGATTTTCCTTTTTAAAATTCGTTTTTATCATGATTATTATAAATAAAAATATTTACTTCTAATAAGACGAAAACTTTTAACTTAAATGAGTGTCTGTTTGTATTTTCTTACAGAAAAGCCACATCAGGCTATCTGCTGAGTCCACCGAGGGTAATCGAACCCTTTATTTTAGCACTATAGATTTGCAGACTTACCGCTCTTCCCCCGGGGAACAATGGAGAACAAATGTCGCACAATCATCATCTTCTGTATGCGATACAATAATTTTGAGTTGGGAAAAACTCCAAAAAGCTATGAAATAATAAATTTCGCACAAAGCTACTCGAGGGCTATCTGTGCTAGCCGTCCCTAATTTAGCAGTGTAAGACTAGAGGAAAGGCACCTAGTCATCACCACCCACCGCCAACTCTTTTACCAACGAATAGTGGGATTGACCGTCATATTATAACGCCCCCACGGCTGAAAGGGCGAGCATGTTTGGCGCGACCGGGATGCGAACCCGCTACCCTCAGATTATGAGTCGCACGCCTGTGTTGTATAAGATGACTTATCATTAAAAATGAATACATAATTTTACTACAGGTGACAGTTACCCTAGCCAGCTTACATGCAAGTGATTATGTTTTCATATGTATCCCATAAGAATGCTCAGCCTTAGCGGTTAAAATATTTCAGCGATATAAACTGCAACGAAATTCGCTGTTTATTGACAAATAAGAGGTCACACACGAATATGCCGAAATAGTGCATTCTGATATAAAGTGCGAGTTTTTGCGTGTTAAACTATACGCAATATTTGCTTTTTTATGTTTTTCTTATAGTAAAGCCACATCAGGTTATCTGCTGTGTCCACTAAAGCGAATCAAACCCCTGACTTTAGCGTTTTAAATCCGAAGACTTACTATTACTGTCCTTGTGTGATCGATATTTAAGTAACTTAACAAAAGGAAAGTTGTATAACTGTTCTATCAACTTCAGGAATGGGATACAATAGTCTTTGACCTTAATCTGGTTTCATATTGTAAGTTCATGAAGGAATGTTATTCGATATAATAAAATCAAATGTACTATTTAGTGAGGGTTCTAGATGAGATATACGGTGCAAGTCTTCTGTTAACTACAGAAATTAATTAATGGGAAGAAGTAAAAACTGCTAACACTAACTTGTAAAAACCATTCTTCAGATACAAAAGGGATAGGGGTTAAATTAACACCCACTTTCTATTAGATGGAAAGTGATAACTGCTAAAGATATTCATGTAGGACACCTTCATCGGACACCCAAGAGTTATGGGTTAATTAACACCCACCTTCTTGACAAATAAACAAGCTTACTAAAAACATATCTCGAACAAATCATGTTGTTCCCTGTATTTCTTTTACTCGGAAAGTAAGATACAGTTTTGAGTCATAAACGTGAGAAGAAGATTCCATTCCATTAGATATCGGTAAAAGATGGCCCAGCATTTTAATCGATTATATCAGCTTTGTTCGTTTGTCTTTGTACATTTCCATCACACGAGAATTGATTTTTTTCTTTCTACATTACAGGCGCCCTGAGTTTAGAAACTCCATCACACTGCTCTAGGTTTCATTTTAGACTTGAAAATAAATAAATAGCACTTTGATCGCTACGAGGCCTGGCATGGCCGAGCGCGTAAGGCATGCGACTCGTAATCCGAGGGTCGCGGGTTCGCGCTAAACATGCTCGCCCTCCCAGCCGTGGGGGTGTATAACGTAACGGTCAATCCCACTATTCGTTGGTAAAAGAGTAGCCCAAGAGTTGGCGATTGGTAGTGATGACTAGCTGCCTTTCCTCTGGTCTTACACTGCTAAATTAGGGACGGCTAGCACAGATATCCCTCGAGTAGCTTTGTGCGAAATTCCAAAACAAACAAACAAACAAATTGATGGCTACGTATCTTACATTAAACTTTATTATTTTGATATCACATCAACTTTAAACCCGAAATAAATGGGAAAAAAACACAAACTTGCATTTTTAAGCTTCAACCATTATGTTAACAGAAGAAAGAAGTTTACTGCACGGGCATTTTCAATTTATTGTTAATATCTTCAAGGTAAAATAAAATGAAACGTGATGTTTACGATGAAAGAAACCCTACATTAAAAGTTGTACTTTCTAAATAGACAAGGTCATTCTGCGATCCCTAATTTTACAAAAACAACAACAATAATAATATGACAATGTACCTTTATATCATGTAATTAGCAGAACATTTCGAAATGATATATAATGATCGCCTTAAAGCATCTTTTGGCTGGTTTCTAAAGCGCATATCCATCAACAGTGTTCGTTTTATGCCTATATGGTCTTAGATTTAAAATATACGTGAGAACCACACATGGTTGCCTTCATGCCTGGTGATTATTTCAACTCTTTTTACACAATTACATGACAGTACTATAAGAAATCCTGAAGGAGAGTCATCATTAGCAATGACTAGTTGAACAACTTTACATCCCCATGGCATTAGATCTCTATACAGGAAATCTTTGAGACAATTAAGCAATCAAAAACTAATTATCTACAAGGTGACGCAACTTCGCCTATTTTCAAAGGCCTCTGGTATTATAAATTTTATAATACGAAGAGATTATAACTTAAGTCAGAATTACGTTTTCGTGGTATGGGGTACAGTACTTAATTTGTACCACTACGTAATGAACTAAAGGCGTATATGTTATATCAACAAAATACGGGAGATACGGAGGTATTTTTCAGGAAGTAGTGTAAGTACAGCGTCCAAAGCTGAAATATTTTTCTTTAATGTTTAAAACTATATTAGCCACCAAATCAATGTGATTGTCACATACTCGAGAGCCATTTCGCACGAATTTGTACATCATGATTCTAGAGGAAATTAATTTGTGTGTGTATATTTGAATATTAGCCCTAACAATCTGGTTCTCTTGCATAACTGAACGCTTCCACGAGGTCTTTCTTTTACCAAACAAGACTTGCATAATTAGTCACAAATGACACACCACTTTGTTTTTTACGTATCTTTGTAGTTTTTAACCCACACATTTGACAGTTTACGTACACTTATAAAGCTTTTTTGTGACAGTTGCAAGGTGTTCGTTTCTTAACTTGTTCTCTGGTAGCTTTATAAAGTGACAATCATTTTGATTAACAACTACCGAAGTATTGATGACGACTTAATATTATCAGTGAGCAGATGAATTATTTTCAGGAAGGTAGACCTGCTTTACTGTGTAATGTAATTATTTATATCTTTTTCATAACAGAAAATTCCGTATACCATATAAGAATCCAAGAAATTTATTAACATGACCTTAGGAGAAAAACAAACTACTATATACATAGTGGATGAACGTATAAATACGTCACTTTTATCAATTCCAGCACAAAAGTAGCTGTGTTTGAAAATTTCTCGGATAATCTCCACCTCAAAGCTCATTCTCTCCTAGAATTGTCCTAATAAGAGAGTTAGCAATCGTTCGGTATCAACTCCGTTTATTTCATCCACAGACACCTTGGACTGATACTCTCAAACGGGAGGCCGACCACCAATGTACCGTAGCTGGGGTGCAAAGGAAAAGTTCAAATTGTTTACGTAATCACAGCAATGGGGTTCCATTAAACAAGCTACACAACAAAGTGCGACCACGGCCAACTGAAAGGGGATTGCAAAACGGACAACTCTTTTCCAAAAACAGTCCTGGTTCTTCTCCTCCGAAACCGTATCCTCCACCAGTGGCACTTCTGCTCCAGATGTAGACAGGTCGTCGGAAGTAGTTTCTTGAGTTGTACTAGAAGTTTCAGACCTACAGAGAGTAATGAAATGTGAGAGCTAAGAAATTTTAAATGGGAAAGTGTAAAGACTTCGTCACTAAATATTTTAACGTTTAAATAATGAATTAAAAACTCGATATTTGTGAAGAATTATTCACTTGTGAGGACATAGATAACACGGAAAGAATGAAGTTGTTTCATTCCATACACTTCTATAACACAAATTGAATGATTACAATATTACATTACTTCTTAACTTTACAAATTTGGCAAGCCCACTTCAAACGTTTCTTACTTTAATTAGTTAGATTCAAAAGTTTGTCCAATTTAAAACATAAAATCATGTTTCCAAATTTTACAAATTCATCGAACCTTAGACCTAAAAATACAGCTCGCAAAAACATTGGAGTTAAGCTTCATAAAAAATAATTAACGAACAAAATGAACCAACACACAATACACAGATACTCCTGGATGCTAAGAGGTTTTGTTTTCTTTTTTTCTAACCATGTGAATTAAAATCACCGCAATAAACTGCAGTAAGCCCTCCAGGCTTATACCCAATAAAAATACATTCGACAATGGGCACATTAAAGGGGCAACTAAGTTTGGCCCTGGGCAGATCCATTTAAAAGTCTAATATTCTCCGATAAAGTCTGTACTTTCAGGCAGAGATCGAGACTTTGAGATTATTTCCAGGCTTGAAAATATTTTTCTTTGTTAAGGTTGTAGCAGGTTTAAACAACTGAGTTTTATCATCCAGTAAAACAGAAACAAATCACTTTCTTTTGGGCAAAAACAAACATGAAATGCTAATGTGTTTTTTTTTACATTTAGTCTGGAAATTCTAATATCCAAGTCTGTTAAGATTTTTCAACATAACCATTACAGGCCTGTTTGCACTAGCCGTTCCTACTTTTGAACTAACAGACTAGAAGGAAGGTGTTAGGCTAGTTAACAGCACTCGCCGACAACTCTTTGTATCGAATAATACACGTTATGACGGAAAAAGTCGAGAGATGTTCCGAATTGTAACGATGTTTATTCGATTTAACTTCGAAACTGACAACCTGGTGACACAAAATAACAGTTTTAAGCAGACTTGTAGCATCAAAATAATTTTGCCTTCTTGATTCATAAAAATTACTTATCTTACTGGTAACTATACAAGCGGTTAGATGTAAGTATAAGAAACTGTTTCTTAGCGTATGTTCAATTAAAAATGTTCTAAAACAATCTTAAATTACATTTAGTTTCTTATGGTAAGCAGTGAAATATTATATCGTGCACTTAAGCAAATGCTACTCTTTTACCAAATTAAAACACTTTTAGGGCTGAAAAAAGCGGTAAGGAAGATTCGAACCCGCAACCCTAAAAACTGCAAGTCAAGCGCCCCTAACCACCATGTCACGTCAGGCCCTCGTATGAAACGGAAAAAAATAGTGTTGTGATCCTTAAGATAAAAACTACAATAAAAAATTAACATTACGTATTTTTTAAAGATGTGAAGGCCTAGAATATATGCTGATAGTTCTATGATTTAAGCTTGCCCAATTTCTGTCACGCGCCAAGAATGAAATAGAGTTAATTTTGTTATTCCTTTTAGATTACCCGTAAATGAAGGACATTATTGCCGAGTGGTTTCTCTCCCACTGGTCAGCAGTTCTAAATACATTCGATTATTCTCGAATTCTGGGTTCTCTAACATGGTCGGTAATGTACCGCAATGATAAGAATAAATATAACCATATTACACATATAATGCAATGCGTAACTTTAAATGAAGGTTATACAGCTTATATAAAAGGCTAAACATGGATGCAAATACAACTAAATGAAAGCAACTGGTCAGGATTACGTCATCAGGCCCTAAGCAACCCATCACCACGATACTAAGAAGAGAAATTGAAATTGATCTGAGCATCGTAAATAGTTATACAAATACCGTCGACACCTCCGTGGCGCAATCGGCTACAGGGTTCGGCTGTTAACCGAAAGGTTAGTGGTTCGAGCTCACCCGGGGGCGTTTACGTTTTGCCCCCCAGTGGCTCAGCGGTATGTCTGCGGATTTACATGCTAAAATTCGGGTTTCGATACCCGCGGTGGGCAGAGCACAGATAGCCCATTGTGTAGCTTTGTGCTTAATTCAAAAAACAAAACAAAAAACAAATACCGTCAGAATGACATTGTCACGCAGTCCTATACACCTATGTATTCGATCACTTTATTATAAACTCTGTTCCATACGGCACATAATTCCAACATCGTCTCGTTCCAAAATTAAAATTAAAAATATTAGTATATAATATTACTTGTTGCACCACTAATGGGTCAACATGAAGATAGATCCACACCATACAAGTCGTACACGCATTTCCCAGCCTCTCGTGTCTGCCAAAGCGGTTTCTCTTTAATTATAATACACAGTCAATCTTGATTTACTGCTGAAACACTTTATGATTAAGCTTCATTACAGTGCCTTGATAACGGTCTTTTCAGTGAGTAAGGTGCGACCCCAAGGACCCATAAATCTTGAAAGGGTTATCTTCAGGGTTTTCAAAACACCTTATTATAAAGACTGCGTCTCTGATTAAGACAGCAAACTGCCTTGGGAAGAACACGCGTTGCTTTCCAGCGAGTGGTAGAACTCCACAAGAAATTGAACCATATAAAAGTAACATTAATATCGCGAACCAGAAGGTCCAAGACCTTAATAGCCAGGTATTTGTTTAGATAAGTAATGACTGAAAGTGAGTCAGCTAAAAAGTACGCTCACAATACTATTTAACCATCAAATTATAGCGACTTGGATTCTACGTCATTCACTGCTGGTGAAGTGCTCCTAATTTTAGTTTTACTTCCTACGACAACTCCCAACATCAAGAACTGACCAGAAACACTGGTCGAAATCATTTTATACGAAAAGACACGTGAGGAAACACAGAGGTAATTAATGAAACAAACTGCAACGGAGACAATGTTTTTATATGATTCTGTGTATGCAGGTCGTACAAAACCTACAACCAACTTGGTGAATACATTGTTTATAAAATCGTTTACAAGACACGATGTCAGAGTTCGCGTGGACCCCAGGTGCACTTTAAAGTTGCGTTTCCTTTCACAGCCCACACAATTACTTCGTTGTTTAGGAAGGTTTTTCTTATTCAGTATGTTTTTTTAACGTTTCTACAACTGATAAACCGACAAAAATGAGGAAATATGAAGGATGTTCTTCTAACCTGCTTTTCGTTTTTCGTACTGCAGATGAGAATGTAATTTGTATTCATCTCCATGTATGTTTACATGCAGTGATTGAACCTTAATTAATATGTCGAACTCCAAAACTGATATTATTTTCATATAAATAAAACAAACGTTGTGAGAGCGCTCTTCCGGTTTTATGTATTAAGCTGATATGAGGACTATCTTACTTAGGACCAATATATTATAATAAATGAGCTTAAAAGCTTTGTAGTGCCTGTTTTTACGTTCTGTTTATCAACACTACACATCTAGAATCCTATTAAACCTCTGCACTGGCGCAGCTGTAAAAAAAATTCGAATAATAAATTTCACAGACCCCTCTGCAGCCTATGAAGACAACGCAACACTTCGTTTTGGAACACAACCCCCTAGTGTGACAAGTTAACTACTGTTTCGAGCAGTAGCAGTTTTCATTTACCCAGCTACGATTGTAATAAAAAACGTTCCAATAATCATATACATTTATAGTTTGTTTTTGTTTTTTTCTGGAGCATAACAGATACTAATCACTTGTACTGTTAAATTACCAAGTAAACTATTAAATATATAAATGTATGATTTGATTAATGGATGAATTTGTATCGTTCATTTTAGTTTTAAAGGTCCAAAAATTGCTTCGTGGCTTAGTTTTAATTATTTCAAAACTGGAAAGGGTAGTTTCAAGCTAAACGGTATGCGCATGTTTGTGTTGTATAACAGGTTTTATGTCAGCTTGAAAAACAGTCATTCATTTTCTTCCGCATATTTCGTATTAACAGAGAAAATGAGGATTAACAACTCGGATGTCAACTTTACTATTCATTCGTAATTTGTTGTGCAGCTCAGTGTTGAGAGCTGATTATACCACATCGAAACTAACACAAACACCACAAATATATGAAACAATAATAATGTTTGGAAGTTTGAGATTAGACTAATATAAATGGGAAGTAGACATTTAATTCAAATATACATAAACTTCTGTACAGTGAATGGAAATGTATTATAAAACTTCCACGACTAACTCTAGTGTAAACAGTAAAAAACACATTGGCCTTCTTGAAAAAAAAATGACACACAATATGTCAATATTACACACAAAAAACACAAGTAATAATTCGTAAGCATTACACGTAAAACACAGCAGCATTAACACTTTGAAAACAATAAATACTGATAGTACATCAACAACACGTCAGGATTAACGCTGTGTATAACAAATAAGCAAGGTTTTAATCGAGTATGTGTATTAAGTAAATTATGAGAGAATCGTGCTGTTTGTTTTCCGTTTAAAAACACATGCACACAGTATTCAGAGTAACGTTTTTGTTTTTAACGAACGCCATACATTCTTAATTTTGTATACGTAATAAATACATATTTGTTTGTTTTGGAATTTCGCACAAAGCTGCTCGAGGGCTATCTGTGTTAGCCGTCCCTAATTTAGCAGTGTAAGACTAGAGGGAAGGCAGCTATTCATCACCACCCACCGCCAACTCTTGGGCTACTCTTTTACCAACGAATATAGTGAAATTGACTGTCACATTATAACGCCCCCCACGGCTGGGAGGGCGAGCACGTTTAGGGCGACTCGGATGCAAACCCGCGACCCTCAGATTACGAGCGCATGCCTTGACGCGCTCGGCCAAATAAATACATATAATCGAAAAGTTGTTTTAAAAAGTTAGTAATATCCATTTTTCTCTTCTATAAGTCATCCGTAGTTCTGTAAAACAAGCGTTATTTTATCGAAAACTTAACAACAAAATGTTAAGAGTTTTTGCAAACTCTACAAACTTAAATAAATGTTAAAGTGCTCTTAAACTCTGTGAAGCGCCATTTTATGGAATTTAAACGAATTTCCATTTTTTTTTCAAAGTTTCAACACAATCTCATGGAGCGTAAAAAGAAAGTTTTCATCTGAGATTATATTCATTCATTATATTCAGATTAATGTGCGCTGAAACGAATTAACAGTAATGAAAAGAGTACAATGAAATAATGGTTTGCACATTTTAAAACGTAACACGCAACTATAACGACCTAAAATCATGGTTGTTGCTATTGCCGTACATAACAAAAAACAACAAAATGGCCTTGAATACTTCGGTATTTCAATGTCTTAAAAGAAACGAAAAAAATTGCTTGTTTTCGCTACGAAAGTGATAAAATCGCCTCTGTTGTGTTGTATATATATAGCATATACATAGTTAAAACTTCTATTTCATTCTTTCCATTTTCAGAGAGAGAATTTTTACGAAGACGTCACATTTTCACAGAGACAGTTTATACGAGTCGTACTTTCATTAACCCACTAGCAACAGTAATAAAGTGCTGAATAGGGAAGGGTGGGGAAAAGGGAATTTTGGGTGTGGTGACCAAGATAAAACTAAGCAGGTAATTTCTATGCACCCGTGGATACTAATCTGGATACAAAGAACGGTTGGGTAAATAAAAAACACAAACTCTCTTCCACCTAACTGACATGTCTCAGATATCAAGACTGTTCTACCTAATTGCTGGCTCTTTCCGTTAACTTGGCACTGGAAATAGCGTCGCAAAAACAGAAAGTGTTGAAGTTTACAGATTTTGGCTTTTAAAGTCTAAATGAGTTTTCAATCACATGAAGGAAGGATTCTCACAGAGTAGATAAAACTCCCAGGTTCTTAAATGTTGTATAGCGACATCATGAAGAGAGAACTAGTTAACAATTATAACTAGTTTGACTTTGGAATCGAAATGAGCTTTTAACAAAGCAATCGGTAGTTGGACATTGTGGTTCTTAGGTTTTGTCCATTACATTTTACCCCTCTCTCTGCGGGACTTAAGTGTCCTGGAAATAAAAACCTATGACAACTAATGTTCTGTGTTCGACAAACCACAACAATACTTTCGTCATATGCTATAACACTTTTAGCAATCCTATATATATTGAAACAGACATTTATCTCCAACATTTTTAAAGTAACACGTGGTTTCGCAACAGCTCTCGACTTTTATAAAACATTCGAAAAAGTTAGTTACTGTAGTTAGCGAATGTTTGTGGCTAAATTAAATATTCCATAGGTAAACTTGTGTGTAAAGACGGTTAAATATAGAAAGGCAGGTAACATTTAATTATTTCTTGAATTTTGCGCAAAGCTACTCGAAGGCTGGCAACACTGGCCGCCCCTAACTTAAAAGTAATAGTTTTCGAACTCTGAACTCTAACATCGTTAGTCGAGTGTTCTAACCGTCAAGCCATATCAGGCTGACAGGTAACTGTATGTTAAGATATGTAACTTTAGACACATATAGAAAAGATAATTGTACATATGTATAGACAAGTGATTGTAGGTGTATGCAAATAGATCAGCGATGTTTGAACAATAGTGTTTGTATAATCGATAACAGCAGATGTAAAGCGAACAGTTATATTTAACTTGTATAACGACTTGCTTTTACGTTGTTCTATTGGCGATGTTCGTATGTTATACCACAATAAAAATATTTAAATTTTTACCCGTTACTCCATTTTGTGTGAAAAACTTTGCGGGATAATCACAAAAGTAACACGTGAAATTAGTTTCAGTACTGAGTTGTTTTTTTTTAAAGTAAACCAAAAAGTCATAGGGCTGTAACAAATTTGGTTAGAAAACTGTGTTTGAAACCATTAAAGTCGAATATGATCGGTGGCTATTTATCAATCAGACTTTACACAGCATGTTAAAATGTTGTTACTGAATATAAATATATCAACGGTTTTAAAATCGGGTATTAAGTTGGTGTTTGTTTGTTTTTTGAATTTCGAGCAAAGCTACTCGAGGGCTATCTGTGCTAGCCGTCCCTAATTTAGCAGTGTTAGACTAGGGGAAAGGCAGCTTAGTCGTCACCACCCACCGCCAACTCTTGGGCTACTCTTTTACCAACGAATAGTGGGAATTACCGTGACTTTATAACGCCCGCACGGCTGAAAGGGGTGACCATGTTTGGTGTAACAGGGATTCGAACCCGAGAGCCTCAGATTACGAGTCAAACGCCTTAATCCACCTGGCCAGTGGAACCCTAAATTGGTGTCATAGATATAAACCCACTTCACTTGAAGCAAGATGATGTTAAAACAGTAACAAAGTGTAAACCATTATAACATTGACAATTGGTAGTTCTTTGCTACGTTCGTTTTGGTTGTTAAACTATGTAATAAACAACGTTAATACTGAATTTCAGGTGTTTCTTTGTTTGTTTTTCATACGACTGGAAAAGGCACCTAGGAAATCCAGGCGTATTTATAATATGATCTTTGTTCCGAATTATGTTTTGTTCGTCATATTTAGTTTAATTCTTTGCAAGTTTTAGCTACTGGTGGTTCTGTGTATTTTCTTATACCAAAAGCATATCGGGTTATCTGCTGTGTCAACCGAGGGTAATCGAATCCCAAACTTAAGCACTGTAAATCCAAAGATTTACCGCTGTCCCACTGAGGGACTACTCTGTGTTCGTTTTTTTTTTTGTTTCATTAATGAATAAAAAGTACACACGCTGCACGTGCTTGATAAAAACTTTTAAAACCTAACATATCGATATACAATTTTATTATTACCGTATTAGTATAAATGCCTGTCCAAAATGACGGCGAACCATTGTTGAATGAATAATAAAAAAATTACAAAATTTAACTGAAACAAATTCGTCTGTAATTCTGGATGACGAGAAACCCACTTGAAATAAAAATGTAATGCAGAACGGCCGGTATGGGTACTAACACTTTTACTGCGTCTGTACCAAAAAACTCACATTCTTCACTTATTTCATCTGTGCAGAAGTAATTGTTTGATTACCACATATTCATCAAAAACTACTCACAAAAATGAAATACTGTAGTGAACAAAATCACGTGTGAACTCTAAAAGAGACATAAATAGCAGTGTTTAGCTTTTTCACTGTATTCTCTGCCATGAATTAGAAAACATAATATGGACATTCCGACTTAAAATTTCAACTCTTTCGACTGAACAAAAAGGTAAAATATATTTGGTTGTAATAAATGTTAACTTTCCTTTGTTTTAAGACCAAATACATAATATGTTTAAATACCAAAATAATATCTGATAATTAACATTTATTCATCGCTTAAAATATTTTAAATGCTGACTATAGCGTTAGTAAAAACCATTTTGTTGAGAGAGTACGTGTGTGTTTTTCTTATAGCAAAGCCACATCGGGCTATCCGCTGAGCCCACAGGGAGGAATCGAACCCCTGATTTTACTGTTGTAAATCCGGAGACTTACCGCTGTACTAGCGGGGGCATTTTACTGAGCACCGTATACAGAATGACATGTTGCAACATTGTTTAAAACCATTCTGTTGAACACTGTGTGCAACATGACACTGCGTATCATTGTTTAAAACAAGAATAATAAAAACTTTCTTTGCTGTTGTCAACCGTTTCTTCGGTTTCAACACATTTTCAATTATTGTATCCACCCCTCTCTCCTTTTCCTCAACTAGAAAGGGTCTTTGGCCAAAACATCACTAATCTTAACGTAACTAAAACTATTTTGATAAACTCATTAGGTGGTTTATGATTGGCTGATGACATTAACTAACTTACTTTACTTCTTCACATGTATTTTCACGTGAGTTTTCCTCTTCGCGCGCTTTCAATTGTTGCGTGTCTACACTTTGGCCCCGACGTCGAAGCTGGCAGACACGTTCATTCAGAGAGGACAACTGATCAGAAAGGACACTCCAAGCTTGACCGTCACCAAGCTTAGGCTCCAAGTCTGCTGATAATCGATACAACTCAGCTAAATATTCTTCTGGACTCTGCAAAAATAAGTCATTTCCAAAACTAAATATCAGTTACCGACATTGAAACTTCTATATGAAAACACAATGACTTAAAAACTTTTGTTCATTTAATTTTAATTTCAAAGGTTTTACCCCAATAATAGAAACAGTGGACCTTGGACTTCTACAAGTTCGATAAATCTAATACAAAAAAAATGGTAACAATTTTAGACTAGAATATGTGTGCCAGTTGTTAACACGTTTAAACGTATATTGAACTAATAACAAGTTATTTTCTGGAACTATGTGATACACACTACACGGAATGTATTTCACACACACTCCAGATGCCTTGTCACCGAGTTTTTTTTTTGTTTTTTTTACAAGGGATAAATATATAAAGATAGTTTCCACAAGCTGCAGCAAACAAGTCTTAGAGAGAATAAAAAGTTTTCAAAGATAACAGTAAGCGTTAACTAATAGATTACAGCAGCTGCGAACTAAGGAATTACTGCAGTGATTATCATATCAAGCTATCAGTTCCAAGAGTTGAAAAATACAATGGTAGACCATCAAGCTAATTTCAAAGGTCGTAGATTTATTTGTTGTTGTTTTTTTAATTTGCGCAAAGCTATACGAGGACTGGCCCGGCATGGCCTAGTGCGTTCAGGCGCCCCCCAGTGGCTAAGCGGTATGTCTGAGGACTTACACGCTAAAATCCGGATTTCGATACCCGTGGTGGGCAGAGCATAGATAGCACATTGTGTAGCTTTGTGCTTAATTCAAAACAACAAAAACAGCGTTCAGGCGTTCGACTCGTAATCTGAGGCTCTCGGGTTCGAATACCTGTTACACCAAACATGCTCGCCCCTTTCAGCCGTGCGGGCGTTATAATGTTACCGTCAATCCCACTATTCGTTGGTAAAAGAGTTGGCGGTGGGTGGTGATGACTATCTGCCTTCCCTCTAATCTTACACTACTAAATTAGGGACAGCTTGGTGCAGTGGGCTAACAACCTACTCACTTAAATACTTGTTGAAGAATCCGCAAGCGATTGCGGCCCTGTGTTCCTTGATGGAATCGAGTGATGAATGAATGAATACGAGGACTATCTATGCTAGCTGTCCCTAATTTAGCAGTGTAACACCAAAGGGAAAACAGCTACTCATCACCACCCACTGCGAACTCTTTTACCAACAAAAAGTTGGGTTGACCGTTCCAGTTTAACGTCCTCACGGCTAATAGGAAAAGCACGTTTGGTTTGAGAAGGATTTGAATCCATAGCTCTCAGATCACGAATCGAGAACCCTAACCACTTGGCCATAATGGGCCTAAAGGTCGTAGAAGATGTTTTGGAGAAAATTGTTACTAATCGCTTCCAAGCGTGGCAGATACACCACATAATATATATTTACAGGGGCAGCGAAGCACACCATAACTTGTTAGTTGTTTACAAGTTTACACTTCAGGTTAACTCACTGTTTACATGGGAAAAATATTTAAAAAAACAACCAATACCTGGTTGCGAAGTAAAAGCATTAAGCCTTTCCATGTCACAACGAGAACAAAGAAATTGAATTCCAAGTTACAGAGAGAGCTTGGTTTCCCAGTTGCACCCTCCTAGCTTCAATATGACATGCCAAAAATTGAACACAAAGACATCGGTAGAGATAAATTCTTCATGCACACGTGTTTTGTAGTCAAACTGCATTTGAAGTTCAGCTTATTCGAAAAGCACTATATTTTATTGGTTCTTCAAACGTCTGATTAACAGTTTAATCCGTTAGGCCTTTTTTTTCTTATTATAAATAATCCTATGGCAGGAGTGGTTTTCATTATACACAGTCGCACATCAACGATCATGGAGGAGTTTTTCAAAGTTACAATAGGCCATGTAGCTGATGCTTCACTTGCAGGTTTACATTTCTTAAAGTATGAAAGGCAAGTTTAACATCAGTATCACATAAATTAAATGGTTGTAGTTTCACAGGCAGCAACGCCTATCTTAGCTCTGTCGCTAGGGGGTCTCTTCATAGTAGAAGTCAACAGTTACTGCTACTCGACCTTTGACCTTTCGCTTTTATAAAGTACTTTAGCAAAGAGGAATTATGCAAATTAAGATCGTAGCCGGATGTCTACGGAAGAACTGTAAAGGCGTCAACCACTTAGTAAAGAACGAGCTCTGAAGTTACAAAATGGGTGGGAATTCACACCAAACCTTTTATCAGTTGTTATGAACATTACCTACAATATTTCATTTGCTGTGAACTCGTGTTTTGACCCGTGAAAGATATTGTATAGCTTAAACTTTACGCATATGACCACGTTATGTCTTGGTTTTATTTCTGGTATCATTTATTCAAACAATACTTTGAGCTAAATAAAGAAATAAATTTATCCACACATTTTACATCTATACTGGTTTCGTATACTTAGTCGGAGTGAAAAAGAAAACCCCAAATGTTTTCGGACAGTTTATTGACGAAACGATATTGTGCTTAATTTTGAAGTGTTTATAATTTTAGTTTACAAGCCAGCAATGAATGTGATCTACGCACATTGGACACGAAAACCACTCGACTTAAAAAACTACTGAACAGCGGGCTCTGCCTCGAAAACTTAATACATGATCAAATACTACAAACGTGACAATATGTACTTCAATACCTTGAGGGTGATTCAGTGTATTTCGTTTTTTGGAATTTCACTCATAGCAGTGTAATATTAGAGGGAAGGCAGATAGTCATCACCACCCACCGCCAACTCTGTACAAATTCAATACGAAGAACTGAAAAAATCGGGGTGAAATTCACTAATTTGCTACGTAATATTCATAGGGGGCCCTAACAATAGTCAGTGAAATTATCTGAAATACACTCGGTAGTTTTGTTTAACAGAGAACCTGTAATTATAAAAGTCGTCGTCCTCATGCACTGTGGCGTAAAACAAAAAGCTTGAAAACAAGACGTGTTTATAAAACTGAGAGGGTTCAAGTCGCCATCGGCATTTTGGGGTTAAATGAACGTTTGAAATCTAAACTTTGTATGTTTAAAAGCTGTTCTTAACTTTTTAGGGAAAAAAACGAGAGCCCAAAGAAAAGATTGGTTGTCATTGTCACGCGATAAGGCAGACCGAAATTGATTAGCTCTTAAAACGCGATGTGAAAGTAGCAAACAGTTTATATCCATCATGAAGGTTGCAGATTGCACGAAAAAAAGAAAGTACGTTAAAAAAACATTTTATAACAAGAAAGAAAGGAAAGGCGAGACTGTAATAAAGGCTCCCACGAATATATCAGAAGTTCATTCCTCACCTGTTCTATAGTAGTTGGTTCTGTGGAAGAGGACATCCCGATTGATTCAACCTTTTCTTTAACAGTCTTGAATTTTTCGTTGTAAGTCTGCCACTCAACTCGGACTGCCTTAAGCTGCAACAACGTGTTTTCATAACTGTAATGTATAATATAATATTTTAGTGCAAGACTGCTGGCTGACTGTAGGATATCGCAAACTACACCAGCGTAACATGATGATAACGTGAGCTGTACGCTTACTAGTTACGTACTTCTTAGAGTATGACGAGCAGAATGCCCTAACCACCTGGACCTGCTGAGCAAGTGCAAAAAACTGAAGTAAATACATAGGAAACATGAAATAAATTATTTTATTTAATTTCAATGAAATTAGGATAACGATTCTCATTTCTGCTAAACATTTCCATCTTCCAGTTTACACGATTTTTCTGTTTCTAATATGTTTTCCCTTATTTCTTCGCAGCTCTATTTCACGTTTTGTCCAGGCAATGATCGTATTTACAAACCTACAATTCAAACTTATTCTCAACTACTAAATGCACTTTGTTTCATCGGCGATTTTTTTTAGCTCAATGTATGGATTTGAGCTGAAAACATTAGCTGTCTGCGCTCCGCTCCATCGTAAGGAAACGAACCACAGATGTTAGAGTTGTAAGTTCGTAAACTTATCGAGCAAGTTCCAGAAGTCAGGGCCCTTGACTCGCAATTTGCGTGTCGCGGAATCGGACTTCTTGGCCAAACATTCGTCCTTTCGTCCGTTGCGGTGTTATAATATTATGAACAATACCACTATTAATTTGTAAAGAGTAGCCCAACAGTTGGATACATATACATGCGTTTCCAATTTAAGAAATTAAATATCGTGACCACAAATACATTCAAGTACACGTCACTTGCTGTAGTTTCGATATAATCGGAAGCCGCTGTTATGTAAAAAGGTAAAAATCCATATTTCCACATGTGCAAATAAATAATTTTTATTGTGAAACTGTTATTAAATTAAATACTTAGTTAACACAAAGTGCATTCTTTCGGTTATATAATGGTACGCAAAACTGATAAGTATAATTGGGAGGACACATACGTCATTTCTAGCAAAATGGCAATTTGGGTCATGTTAACACCTTTCACGTGTCAACCTGCCCCTCAGTGAGAAGTTTGCACATAAATTTTTATATTCTTGAAACAAAGATAGATATATTACAAAAATATTTAAATAAATCGATTAATTTAACTTGCTGTCAAAATGTTGAAACGTTAACGAAACTTAAATTATTACATATTCTTTCTACGCATTGAACTGCAAACCGTGTTTCTAGTAGTTATGAAGAGAAACATTTCTTTTATTTCACTTATATATGTAATAAACGTAGAGATATAAATAAAGTTTTTAATCACTTTCATCAGAGGACACTTACTCTAGAGTGTGTCAACGTTCCCTGTAGGTTGAATAGGTTGACACACAGTATTCTTTTTTATGCTGTGTAATAGTACAGTTTAGTTCAGTTTGAATTTCGCGCAAAGCTACATTAGGTCTATCTGCGCTAGTCGCCCCTAATTTAGCAATGACGAACTACAGGGAAGGCAGTTAGTTATCATCCCCCACCACCATCTGTTGGGCTACACTTTTACCGACGCATAGCGGGATTGACCGTAACATTATAACGCTCCCATTGCCGAAAAGGCGTGCACATTTTGTGGAACAGATATTCGAACCCACTGCATAATAGAGGCTCATAGGTTAACGACCGTTTTCTTGACGGGTGTTTAGGTTTCCACAGTAACGGAACAATGCTAAATGTATATGGGTACACACGTACTCTTCAGTCTAATGTTAGTATTGTTCCGCTGATGTAGATCTAAACCTTATAGTATATTCTTGATTGCAGCGATTACAAACTTGTGTCTTTACGTCGTGATTACTGAGTGCCTAGGGCTGTACTTATGTTGTAGTTTTTTCCGTAATTGTTGGTGTTATAATTTCGTGTGGTAGGTGAGTCAAGTTATCCCTCGTCTTCCATACAGGTTCGTAAACTGAAACGACATTTCATGGGTCGCAGCAGTAAATATCGGGTCATCCCTTAAGTAATGTCCGATTTTAGGTTCAGAAAAAGAAAAACGATTTCAAACGCTTTTAATGTTATTTAATCAATAATATAAGTTCCATTACATTATTATCAATCACTTTCTGCCGACGATTCACTAGCTTCTGAATGACACTTTTATAAAATTCTGGGGGTTTGGAAAAAAAGAATGTGGAAAGGGTAATTTCGACATCTACTTGTGTTCCAAATTCTTTCCATCAAGATAGTTCTGCAAACTTTGCAATAGATGATAATCAGATGGGGCAAGGCTGAAGAATAAGGAGGATGTGGAAAATTTTTCCAGTCTAGTTCTTCAGTCTTCGTAGATGTGATCCTTGCTGTATGGGGCCGTGTATGATCCTGGTGTAACACAACACTTTTACGACTGATCAAAGCAGGCCTCTTTTCTTTCAATGCAACATTCAAGTGCTCTAACTGTTGACAATAAAAGTCTGACGTAATGGTTACATTCAGTGGCAGCAACTCAAAGTGGATCTAACAATATCCCACCAATTCTTAACAAGATTTTCCATTTTGGGCTGTGATTTAGCCAGTTTACCTGCACTGAGCCATTGTCTGTGGTTCTTAACGTTTTTTATAAAATATCCATTTTTCATCTCCGTCACTAACCTGTCTAAAAAAAGGTGAGCTACATTCACGAGAGTGTAGAGAAGTGCAATTGTCCACTCTTGCTCTATAGTTGATTTCTGTTAAATTATAAGGGACCCATTTTCCAAGTTTTGACACTTTTCCAAGCTGCTGCAAACGACAGTGAACTGTTTAATAGGTTGAATTAAGCTTCTGTGCGAGTCCTTCAACTGTTACAGCACATCAAGTGCAGCCAACAGCAAATCATCATTAAACTCAACAGGATAACCTGAACATGTCGCATCACTTAAGCTGTAGCCCCCTGATCTGAACTTCTAGAACCAACTTCGACATTTTCTCCCATTTAGAGACTCTGCATCATAAACACCTTGAATGTTTCGTGTAGTTTCTGCTGCACTATTGCCTTTTCAAACCCATAAAACATTATATGCCTAATGTGCTCCTCAGACACATCCATCTTCATATTGGTTCATTTGATTACAGTTGGATTACCGTATTTTCCGCCAAATAAGCCGAATTTCTGGCCCTAAATTTTGGACCTGATTTTTGGGGGTCGGCTTATTGGCCGATCACCAGCTTTGGACCAAAAAGCTGTTGGTTACCTTAAAGTATCTTGAATTTTCTTTATTTGGACCAGCCTACTTTAGTGCAAAAATACGGATCTGGGCACGCGTGACAGTCAGGCCACTCTGCCGGTTTTCATTCACCCATGTCGCTGCATCTTCTTCCAGTTTTGGCCACTTCGGCTGATTTTTCTGGTTACATTTACTTGTTTTCGACATTTCTTTTAGCACACATTCTGCTTTCTTCCATTCACGGACCTGTTTTTCATTCACACAGTAATGGGGAGCGGCATTCATATTTGAGGTTTTTAAGGCTAGTTCTACTGCTTTCAGTTTAAAAGCAGCATCATAACGCATTATTTTTTTTGCAGGTGTAGACATCTTTGGCTTTTGACGGTACAATGATAAACTCCCACTACATACCCCTGGTATTTTTATACCCTGGGTTAGTGATTTTAATTACTGAGTAAAAATTCTGGAATTTCATTGGTTATCTAATTACAGTGAGTAGAGCCAATAACGAATGACATATTGATTCCATCTATGTCTTAATACGACACGTTCTGCTTTACTACAGAACGCCAATGATCACACACAACATGCATGCTGACGCTAAAACGAGACTAAGAAATCATTTTTGAAGAAACTTGTCACTTCTTAAAAATGGCCTCGGCTTATTGGGCGGTAATAAGCAAAAACCCTCATTTTCAGAGCTGAAAATTGGCCTAGGTTTATTCGGCGATTCGGCTTATTTAACCGGAAAATACGGTAGTTTCTTTTATTTGTCTGAACATTTTTATACACGTCCCACTACATATTTTAGTCATTAAATCCTTCTACAAAGACAGAAATGATGATGCACATTCTGTATTAAATTTTCAGACATTACTTATGGGATGACCTGATAGACAAAACGGGCGTGTATGCATTATCATCAGAATATGTTACCCATTTGTTTCATGATGACGAGAAACCCATTGAAGTAGAAATGTATTACAAGGACGGCTGATATGGGTATTAAAAACTTCCATTGAAATAAAGTACAAATCGTTTCGACCTTCTCAGGTTATCTTCAGGTTTTTTGGTTGTTTTTTTTTGTCAACCTGAAAATGAACTTAGAAGATGAAAAGGAGGTCCTGTACTTTTTTCAACTAGTATTTTATACCCACATATATCGTCTTTGCAATAAACAGCCATTTGTTTGTTGAAGTGTGTAGCACAGCAAATACTTTGTAAATGTTGACTACACTGATACTAATGAATAAACAACACTATGTACGTGTAATTTTTTGTATCACATACGGTTTCATTTCGCCCCTCTTGCTCGGTTTCTTCTCCATAGCCCCGCTCCTATGGGTTAATTGTGACTGAAAATGAAGCAATCAGTATGCACTGTTGACATCCATGTCGTTAAGGTCTGGTCGTTTCGCTGGTGGGGGATGTTTGTCGGTCACCACCTGGGTTTAGTTGACGTTGCCAACAGTCCCTTTCATGTTGTTATGCACGTATCTGTCACGGGAGATCAGCTATAGGTAAGTTATATTTCTATTAGGTGTTACGTGCCCGAATTGTCCCACCAACGGAACCTTTTTATCAAGTGATAAAGCGGCTTTCCTGCTGGCAGTTTATAACATATTTGAAGCTCCCCAGCGAATGAAACGTATTACTAAATCCCTATGTTAAATGTAATGCCTCTTGAATTACACAATACTTTAAAATGATCTAAAAAAAAAATTTTTTTTTTTACTTTCATGAAAATGTATTAAGAAACGCTACTAAGCCAGACGACTATATTTCAAACTAATTCATTTTATATCACGAGTGGAGTGGTAGCAGTCTGTAATTTCACATATTTACCATCTCAAGTGTCCTGGGAAATTTGAACGTCATCATCCACTGATGGTAAGTATCATGGGTAATGTAGTTATTTAAACCACGAGTTCAAACTCCCTTAAATGTATAGTAACGTACGTATAAACAGATATTTATTGTAAGTAATAACAACATCCTAGTGGATGATTCGGTTTCTCAATCGAAGTCTGACTTCGTGGGATTTATCACACGGATCGTACATAATATTTTAGATTATATTAAAAACGTACATTATATGCATACAGGTAAAAAAAACAACAACCTTAACACGATGCTAAATACACATGAAAAACAATGTACATGTCATACACGCAAACAAAACAAAAAAGTTTATTATGGACACTCGCGGTACAATCTAAGGATACAATCAAATACCCGAAGCAAACACTGTCGGGAATTTAATGAGGGGAAATAATTTATGGACTGGAATAGCAACAATAGCCGTTTGTTTCTGAATAGCTCCAGAACAGGACGACAATCACGTCGTAAATGTGCTAGAACGTGAAATCCTCTTGTGACAAAAAAAAAATGGTTATGAGAGACGACCAAGATGGATTTAAATGTTCATTTCGCCGCGGGTTTCTACGTGCACTTACGTCATACTACCACCAGCACATTCCATCTGTTTCTTACCTGTGTCAACTAGACGGCTATTCCAGCGGGGAATGCACAATAATCTCCCATCCACCCTCGCCACTTCTTTCTCAAGGACCACACAATTTTCTAAGACACTGAAGAAGATTTGTTCAATATACCAGAGCACAGGTTGTGTTTCATCAGACTTTGATATGGAATAACTTGGTGTCTGTTTCTATATCGATACCATATTGGGTTTTTACTTGGTGTATGTTTCTATATCGATACCATATTGGGTTTTTACTGACTAACCACCGTGGAATTCTATGCACAAACTGACTGGTTTTTTTTATTTTCTTGGAATCGACTAATATATGTAGTTAATTTGTTAGTTTTATAATATATTGAATCGAGTAATATATGTAGTTAATTTGATAGTTTTATAATATATTGAATCGAGTAAGATATGTAGTTAATTTGTTAGTTTTATAATATATTGTTAATTTGTATTGTATGTAAACTGCACGAAGTAACATTATTCTTCCTTACTGAGCGAAAAGTTTACGTGCTTTAACCTTGAAATGAGTAAGTTTCTCACCCCCTTCTACACAAAAATGTCACGTGGCAGATGACGACCACTCAAATAAACAGACATGGTGCGACTGTTCACCTTTGACACTTTACCGCAGAAGAAGGGTTGTTAGCTTCATCTGTCGATTCAGTATCGTACTATACAGGTATAACTTAAGTAATGATTTCACTACGACACAATACAAACACACACAGGAAAGTGGATCTTTCCAGCAGTAATACTTAGTAGTACCTAAAAAGTGCTGTAAATAAAGTGATTGTGAGATGAAGCAAGTACAACAAGAGGCTATTAAATATTATGGAGAGTTTTTCTGTGTCTCTCTTGGTCGACTTTTTCACTATTCTAAAAATTTGAAATCCTTAACCTTATCTTTCACACAAAAGGAGTGTCTAGAAATATTGATGTTTCAAAGTTTCTTATCCATTTACTTACTGGTTATAAAGCTCATCCCACAGTTGATACAACTCTGTTATTTTATTTTTCGAAAGTGAAGACGACGAGCCTGAAATCGTCATGATACGATGAGCGGTCACGTTAAGTTCAACAAGAGAGATCCTAGTTTCCTGTAGTGCTGCCTGCGCCATCTATCAGAAAATACAACCATTAACGTTACATATTAAACTGAAATAAAAGTGTAGTATAGTATTACATATCACTCCATACACAATACTTTATGCTTTGTAAAAGGAGTTCTAAATTGTTTTTCTCAGGTTAGTACGAGAACGTTTTAATAACTCACGTAACCGATAACAAATTATATGTCTGCTACATTTACTATTGCACTGAACACTGTAAACATATAGCTTCATCATTATAATAAATAAACATGTGGGAAGAATTTTTAAAAAAATACAGCATACACCACACTTATCTGACCGCAAACAAATAAAGTAATTTGAAACTGTAAGAAGTTAGAAAATACAAGTTTAGATCCGATATCTAGTAGACAGTGAATATTTTGTATATAAATGATTCACGATTCGATACACTTGGCCTCTTCTGTTAATCGTTGCACTGTACGCCTGAATTTTAGAGAATAAGCTATTTAGTTGTGCATTTAAGCAATAAATACCACAACCAATCCCAGAAAAGATGGTGATGGCATCAAAAGCTATGACAACCAATCCCAGGCAAGATGGTGATGACGTCAAAAGCAACAATCAACGGTGTTTGAACCACTAAATTTTAACATAGCCTTTTTATTCATTGTTTTTTCATTCTACTTCGGAAACGGAGGGGAGGGTTAATTACAAACTTTATTAAATGTACCACTGGCTCTTAAGGATCATCTTAATGTACCATCAAGGTTATATAAAGTACTATATAAAATTATAACCCATAATCACAACAAGGTTATCAAGGTTATACAAAATGAATAAAACCTATAATTACTGAATGTTTCTGCGAAGGGTTGAAATATTTATCGTATTAAGACCATACACAACCATTAATACATAGAGAATGAAAGACGCTGCAAAACGCAGGATTTTATTACATCAAAATAAGATATCGCTGTAACACATAGCGACTATATTTCAACAGAAATATGGGGGATTATTTGTATTAAGCTATATATAACCACTAAACCACTGTGACTGAATTTCGACGTAAATGTAAAGGATTTACAAACATCAAAACTGCTTACAACCACAAATCTATCACGACCGAGTTTCATAACAAGCAAAAAGGCTGTATCAGGCCAACATATGTATATAACCATTAAAACATAAAGATGGAAGTTTAAAAAAATAGAAGGTTTATCACATCAAATTTATATACAACCATTAACATAAAGCAGCCACGTTTCATCATAATATGTCATTAACCCATACTCGCATAGCCAGGTAGGTTAAGGCGTTCGACTCGTAATCTGAAAGTCGCGGGTTCGAATCCTCGTCACACCAAACATGCTCGCCCTTTCAGCCGTGGGGGCGTTACAGTGTTATAGTCAATCCCACTATTCGTTCGTAAAAGAGTATCCCAAAAGTTGACGGTGGGTCTTACACTACAAAATTACGGACGGCTAGCACAGATAGCCCTCGAGTAACTTTGCGTGAAATTCAGAAATAAACATTAACCCACAGAGGCTTAAGGAAGTTTCAGCATAGTTGGAAGGAGGGGGCGTTCATTTAATCAAAATTATACATACATTACCTCACAGTGATGGACAACTCCGGCAACTAGAGGAGATTTGCAACCAGACATTCTGCGATTACTCGTATTTATCCACCAATCCTATCAACAAAAACAGCAGGAAGCTCTCTTCATCTTGATTAACTTTAAATTATTTAACCTCCTAGTATAAATTATACTTACTGATTAATACGTAAACCGCTATCCTACCTAGAGAAGGGGAGGAGTTACTTTTCATCAAGATTACATGGAAGATACCTTAGTTACTAACCCTCACAGTAGAGGTCGTGTAGAGTGATAAAAATACTTAATTTCCTATTCTTACTATAGAAAATCTATCGATCTTCAACTGGCACGTCTAAAAGTGGAATAAAAATCAATAACAAAGACTTGCATGAAATAGGGCAGTTGGTCAGTTGTCGTTGAGTTGTGAGTTGCTTTCTCATAAAACTGTGTGCAACCACCAGTAACGTGTTATTATAGCCACGTTCTAGGCACGTGTATATATACAGGCATAATGATATTGTAATTCGTTACTTCTAGTCATTAAGCAAAATATTTACAGGACAACTTACATTTTTTATGAAACTTATGCCCAGATTTCTCATGGCACGCACCACAGTATTTACTGCATCCCAACGGGCTTGATAATAATGGTATTAGACAAGGGCTTCGTCGGCACTGACTACAATAGGTATTTACTTTCACTCACAAGTTCCCAGAATTACATACGTTATCAAAATATGCTAAACATCGTTGCACTTGGTGTCTCATTTAATTTTTTTTTTGGTTCTGTCACACTAGAAGTCCACAACCAACGATCTTACGATTCGACAAAATGTTCAGATCCGAGTTAACAACTAATGATGAAATCCACTCGCAGGTTTAACTTCGATACGTTAGAATCCGCGATCTAACATAGATCATAATTCCTTCTTAGACGTTTAATTTTACAACTGTTTACCTTATGGTTATCAAACAATATATTTAATTACAGAAGGTGTGACGCATGATGTAACAAAGTTCGTGGACTACAATTCTAGAATAATTCAAATCCCTTATGCTTTGTGTAATTTTAATGTTTTTCTAAGTAAAAACTTTCTTCAGTATGTGGCTTTTCCGTTTCACTAGTACAGTGAGTCGTACTGAATGCCGTTGGACAATAGGCTGGGAACACTTCTTGATTTTTATATAAAAATGTATATTGGATATATCGCTCTGTGTATAACGCAATATACGAAGTTTCCGTGAAATTGACGGGCAAACAACACATTACAAAGGATGTGACATCCGTTCTGGACGTTCGTGTGGCTGTGATGAAAAATTCATGGAGTAGTTAAGGTGACTTGGCAAGCTGCAGGAGACTGAACTCCGACAAGTTTGGTGTCGCAGCTGCAAAGAAATCAATTTCCGACAAGCCAGGGCGAGTTAGCCCTCGGGGAAGACGCCTACCCGCTTATCTCACAGGAACTGAAGCCAATTATCTGACAGGTTTGACCAGAATACCAACTATGCTAAGTGACCGCACGAGCGTGTGATGACCATCTGTCCCGGGGACTTAAACAAATATTTAAGTAAGGTTGCAAAGTTCAGACAGATTAAGTGAAACAGTAGCGTCAATGCGAAAACCCAGTTTATCCTTTTAACTGATAGAGAGTTAGCCAGAAAAATGAATAGTGATTACGGGTAAAGTTACATAAAGAAATATAAATCAATATTACTAAGTGTTAAAAATGTCAACGTTTAAAGCTTCGTGACTCCATTTCAGGATTCAAGTCCTGGTTCTTGTAACGACACTACTTACCTAAAAAAAAAAAAAATCAAACTATTGGTAATCAAACATAATTTCATTACTTTCCAGCTTATTGTCTAACAGTACAGTGAACTGTCCTGTCAGTTCGTTACCTTAACCGTCAACGACAATTTCAGCTGTAATCCCAATAATATCTAAAAAGGATTAGACAGTTTTGGATATTTAGGTGAGTCCTAAATAAAAATAATAAGCTAACATTTTAAATCAATGAATGTAATATATCAAAAGGACAAAATTTATACCCTGAATTGGAACTACCAGCAACACAACGCCATCTAGCTGCATGTGCGTATAAACAGCTTTGTGATAAAAAAAAAAATTAAACTAAATAAAAATTACGGTTTTAAATTTAATTTCTTGGAGACTTATAAATATTGGGTAATAATGTTCTGATCTGTTATTCGTGTACTATTTCTTAAGTGATCTGACAATATACTGTTAATATTCGAGCTTTCGAATATCTTGAACGACAGCACAAAATAAGAAAAAGATTTGACATCATTTCGTACATTTCAATTATACTTTAACATATTTTATATACAAATACTACGTTGTTACAAACTGCTACAATTTGAAGTGTATTGCTCCACATTCTTTATCAAATTCAATCCTATAAGACTAAAGAAATAACATGAGAATTCTGTTAATGTAAGACATGTAAGATCTCCTCAATAACAAGCCATATATATATATATATATATCAATGGTGACTAAAATGTACTAATCCTTTAAGTTAACGTTTCCAAAAACTTTTGTGGCACATATAGATAAGTTCGTATGGCAGGCCATGTGGCATCCCTTAAGTAAGACACGATGAAATTGTTATGCAGTGTATCAAAGAGAATTTAAATCAGATTTGAAATTTTAGAAATATACTAAATTGATAATAAATATGTATTATCAAATTAAAATTAATTAATAATTGCAAAAATTCCGCAGCAGCTTCTGTGTATCGATTCTAAAGGTTTTAGTTTTATTTCAGATGTCTGAAAACAAACCCAAAACCTCTGACTGATTAAAGCAAATGATAACAAAATATTTCCATCGAATCAGAATTGAAGACTGCGTAACAGCATGTCGGGTACTTCTTCGTAGATGTCATGATTGTCTTAATGTTGGTTAAACCCAGTTCGGGTATCTCATACGATGCAGCAGTGTATGTGCAGTTAATTTAGCGTATGAAATATTAATTAAAATGTTTTGCTGGATTGTAGGTTCATTTACTATGATTATAAGAGCGACTTGAAATGTGGGTTGATTGTCTTGGCCACCTCTGTAATATTAACGACACTAATCAGTACGTATTGACTTGACTGTTAGTACACGTGGTTTTAAAACACCTTCTCTGACTAATTCTCATGCTTTACATATATATTTACTAGTTTATTTCATACATCGCTACGACTAAACTGCAAGCTTGAAATATTAGAACAAAAATTGAGGTTTGATCCCTGCAGTGGGAACGGTGCTGATAGCACATACACAAAATAAACAATTTCAAATATTTTTTTTAAAATACATGCACCCAAGTTAAAGTCTTCTCCATTCCACTCGTTCGTTTTAACTCGAAATCATTATTTTTATTTAATCATGACAAGTTTACCTAAGCCAAATACACCAACTGCTTTCAACACAGAGTACTGTGCAGGAAAACTCACTTCAGTACACACTTCATACAACCGGTTTATACGTGTAAACTTTATTGCTGAGTACATATCACATGTTGTTCAGTTTGTCTCAAGTTTCACGTTATCACTAATATCTGGTTATTTCTCAGAACCTACACTACCTTTTCGTACATTATGTACACCCAAAACAAGTGGAACAAATTATTGTCAAAATCACTGACAGAACCTACAAAAAAAAGTTTTCTTATGGCCACTTTGTTCTGCTTAAAAACATTGATACGGCGTATTAAATATAGGAAGTATTTAATTACCTCATTTATCTCTATCTGGTGGTCAAGCTCCTCAACGGAAGAGAAAGGTCCAACCTTCTCACTAAACTTTAATTTTTGGTCAGTCATCTCCAGCCTGAGATTGTGTATATCCTTACACACTTCTTTCTCCTGTTCAGACATGGTTGCCTGTCTTTGATGATCGACTACTTCTGCCTGGAAGCTCTCCCACTTATCAATAGAATCTAGTAAAAATGTATAGCAACATGTATGGGAACCCGTCCGGTTCATCATAAGAAATAAGGTTTCACCCGAAAGAAAACATGATAAATCTATCTATGTATGTTACATAAAAAAATAAAAATTAAATAAAACTGAAAGCTACATTTGCATGACTTCATTCCTCTAACAGTAGAACAAAAAGGAATTTTCGACTTGAACAGAAACTTAAGCGCACGTGAGATAAACGATTAGTTTAGATGCCCACAGGGTTTAGGTAGAGCCGCCCCAGAGAACAGACAGGCAGGCAGAGAGCAGGTTTTACCACAAGAGATTTGTTCATTCGGCTCTTTGAACCGGATAACGGGATTTTCGGTCGTTTTTATAACGCTCCCACAGCTGTAAATATGGAACGCGTTCAAAGGCATCACGTCTCGAACTCTTGGCCTTTCAATTCGCAACCCGACATAGTAACCACAAAATCAATTCCGGTCTTCGCCAATATCATATTTTCAATACATAAATAAGACAGAATTAAGCTTCACACATTCACCTAGTTAAATCACTTTTACTAGGAAATGAATTAAAAACAAAACAGAACGAATTTCCGGCCTAATCAAAACAATGTATGAACCTCCTAATCAGGTTGAACACGTTTAAATTCCAGTCTCAGCAATAACGCCTTCTTTTACTTGCTCCAACCAACATACAGTGAACATCAATTTTTACAAAATTTAGTCCTAACACCATTTAATTGTCATGTGATCACCATTATAAAGTTTATAAGTGAATACAATAAATCGCTGAAAACCTGTCTCACGATACATCCATATTCAACTGATTTTAATATTTCTTGTTAACTTTAAAAAATAAATTTAGTATTTATATCTTATCTTCAAACGTTTTTGATACGTAATACAATGTCCGCAAGTTGTTATTTTTCTTGTTTTTTTAACTTCCTTTTCGACAATATAATACAGTTCTCACACCGTCACACATAAGCCAAATATATTTTCACGCAATAGGTGGCAGCACGTACTAGTATAAATTTGTGGCACCGCCCACCAAATGTTATTGTATATGACTAATATGATAAACGCAATGGTCTGGGTGACGCTAACGACAGCTATCGAAAAGCATTTCAGGATATTGCTGCGTGTTAAATATTCTCATAACTAAATCTGTGTCTCAGTATATCATACAGGCTTAATCTAATGAAAAATAAAGAATTTTATAGACTAAAAGATCTTAGCGCCACATGCACATACTTTTTTAAACGTGAATTCGATTAGTTAAGAACTGCTTCAAGAAGATGGCGTCATCCGATGGTAGGCTTATCGAGTAAAGATTTTGAATTAGTTGGATGTGACAGAACTGATCTTACAAGTGTTATCTGGAGAATTTCCATTGCTCGTGCAGCGAGCGGAATTTGTTGTAATTCATAAAATATTACAGAGATAATGTTAAAACCAACTACCTTCCTAAACAGGGATTTTTTTTATAACTCAGAAGGGGGGAAAATAACGGGAGATAAGAAGCATTCACATCTATATACGTAAAAACGGTTCGTTTGGGTTGAGAAAATTTATACGTAGAGGAGTGAACAACGTTTCGACATTCTTCGGTCACCGTTTTTACGTATATATTTGTCTACAAGTGGGTTTTCTCGACATCACTGATTATTCCATATCTACTAACCGGAACTCATAAAAATGACAAACGTTTGGGTTGGTGTGAGAGAGAAACATTACTCCTTTCCCAACTTCGAGGTTATTAAGCACAGCTTGAAATAACAAGAGGAATGATTAACCAATGATTTCACTCACCTTGTAAAAAGACGAAGTCGTCTTTTGACAGAAGTGTCAGCAGATGGCCTGTATCCACGTGAGCACGTATTTCATGTAGAGAGATCAAATATGTCCGGCAGGTGATAATCAACTCCGCCTACAAATATGTAAAATAACCAGACATGTATATTCAATTCCAAACACTGAGGTTATTTCGGTTGTATCTACACGGAATACTAGCCTAATCCAACACCTTATCTATATGAAATGTAACGTTGAAATAACCAATCTTCCTACTTGTAAATGCGTAGGACAAAGAACGTGGGCAGATCGCCTGTGTAAGAGCAAAAAAGCTGCGGGAGGCAGTAGTTACTAGGTGGGGTATCAGTCATAGCATAGACTGGCTCTCTGCCATAATCATGTACAAGTCATACGCAAGAGATTTTCTATTTTCCACCTCGCGAAGTTAGTGAAACTGCTGCTGTTGATTAAATAGGGTTATAAAAATGACAAAACATAAAAACAATTTCAGTATTTTTTATTCAACCAAAGATATCTTAAATACTACTTAACTTTTTCTCTTTTATTCAATTTCATTTTTAGTACAAACAGTCCGCAGTTTTAAGAACAAAAACATGGGAGGATTGTATGTTTGATTTAATTTCGCGCAAAAATATACGAGTGATATCTGCGCTCGCCGTCATTAATTTAGTAGTGTAAGACTAGAGGGAAGACAGCTAGTTATCACCACCCACCGCCAGCTCTTAGACTACTCTTTCACCAAAGAAAATGGGATTAATCGTAACTTTATAACGCCTCCACAGCTGAAAGGGCTAGTAATGTTTCATGTGATGGATACTCTAACCCGCGATCCTCAGATTATGGATCGAGCGCCCTAACCACCTGATCAATAATTATACATATAATACAGAATGGTCATTGCCTCTCTCGTTCTACAATATTATAGCCGGGAAACAGCACAAATTATGAATATTGGCATTAGAAGATGTGATTATTAGCAACTCAAAGGCAAAATAAAATTGATGAATAGAAATATATAAATGCTGCAAATCAAGCGGCGTATTTCCATTCTAAACTATAGCAATCAACCGACGATCGTATGGCCCCTGAAGAATACAACTGACTAAGCATCAGATAGGTCCTCCTGCAAGGTGGTTAATAAAGCTGCTTTTCTTGTGGGGTTATACTGCCAGCTGTTATAGAAAGATTCTAGGTGATTTCAACATTTCTTTTTGTTTGAGTATTATGGTTACAGTTGTGACCTTATGGCTTCTTTCATTAATACCTTTTATCAGCTTACTTTGCTGATTATCCTGTTCGCAATTTTTCCTTTAATTAATTCTATTGTTTCACAACTATGACAGGGCAAAACCACCAGAGCTCCACCTATTTTTCTTGACGTACCCGTTCAGGGAACAAAGATATAGGGGGCCCCGAAGATGACAGAGGTGAGTCAGATCGGAGCGTCGACCTCCTATGTTACTCTTTGGGGACCCTAAGTATAAGGTTTAATGCTAATCTGTCCTGCAAGAGTGTGCTTGTTGCAAGTTTGTGTGTGTATATGGCACACAGACTTTTGTCAAACGGTTTTTATATATCAATAAGAGTTTGTTTTTGAATTTCGTGCAAAGCTATACGAGGGTTATCTGCGCCGTCCCTAATTCAGCAGTTTAAGACTAAAGGGAAGGCAGCGAGTCATTACCACCCACCACCAACTCTTGGGCTACCCTGTTACCAACGAATATGTGATAGTGGGATTGACGGAACTTTGTAACGCCCCCACGGCTGAAAGGGCAAGCATGTTTGTTATTACAGGGATTTGAACCCGCAACTTTCAGATTACGAGTCGAACGCCTTAACCTACCTAGCCATGGTTCTGGAATATTAGATAACCCTCCACAATGTTTTCTACTTCGTAGATATCATTCAATAATAATTACAATGAAAATCATTGTTACTGTCAGAGTTTACAAATTAAATATTATCCTAAGTTTTGATAATCACTTTCAAATGGAAATAATATATATTCAAATCTCGTAGCATAAAATATTTTAAATAATTCATTATTTAATTGAGAATTGTTTATATGTAAGTTAGATCTACGTATGTAAATATAAATAATTTCTCCAAACCTATCTCTTTCAGAAAAAAAAGTATTGTAACATAATTACGATTCAAGGTACTTAAAAATGTCGGATAAAATATGTTCAGTGTATGTTGGATTTCTTCTGATTTTAATTTATTTATTTAATCAAGTTTAAGCTGACTCACGTGGTCAAATAATTTTGGCTTCATATGTGAAATGTACTTCGTACAAAAATGTGTGACGCCACCTAGTGACGTTCATATTTAATATTTTAAAACAACAAAGAGAGCAAGCTATTATTGGTAAAATCATGAGTGATAGAACAAACAAGTTACATAAACATTTTACTTTAAATAAGGTGTTTTTTTTTTAAATCGTTAACATACTTTCATATTTAAAACTCGTTATTTTAGGGCCTTCGAGGAACCTTTTATTTTCTATCCCTATTCTATGAATTAATGAGTGAAAATAATGAAAAATATATGTCAACCACAGTATATCTGCCATATCCAGTACAAACGAAGCCTTTTGACTACTTCCAAGGTTTATCAGGCTGGTTGGGACACGCCTAATATAGTAGTTTGGCGTTATGAAACCAAATAATATTGTCCCTTTATTAGTTCATATTAGGCTATACTGGCCGCTAATTAACAGATTGTTTACCATACTAGTTTCATAATATTCAGGCATCATTAAAAATTATCTTCAAAATACAATCGTATTTTATGCTATATTTTAAACATTTGTTAAAATATCATAAAAAATAAAAAAACCTATCCAAAACATTGTTAAAACTACATACCATTATAATAATTCGTTTTACAATAACACGTGAAAATGTTTGTAATTTGATAACCAGTATTTCACTGAAACTTTAAATTTAATTCTTCTACCTGGATGACCGAGTTATGTTAATAAACAGAAGTCTCGATACACATTTTCCAGAAATTGTATTAATGTTATTATCTGTAATGATCATAAAAGTAAGTTTCTCTTGAGTTTTTTTAATTGATTCAGTAGTTATTACTTGTTGTTTAACAGAAAACCAACTGCCAGTTAATATGATGAAAAACTAACGATCACGGAAGTATACTTAACCTTGCTACGAAAGATTTGATCAAGGGTTACTTCTGTGCCTATTTAATGCTGAAAAACAATACCACACTTTGACTGAAACATCACTCACCCACAGACCTCCTCAAAACTCGTAGTTCGACAACCATGCGATATGATATTAGAAAGTAGGTTCCAATATTCATTAAATTTCACAGAAAACGAAAATTAAGTTTTCCCATTCACACTTTAAGCCACGATATGCAATGTGGTTTCATTATCCTCAAAAAAAGAACACAGTTAAGTAGCGACACCTAGCGTTTTCGTCAACTATATATTATGTTTTAAGCGCTAGATGGCAGGAGCAACCAATATGTAGCTTAATAATGCGTTACATAGTAATCAAGTGTGCGTGACACCAGTTAGCTTCATCTACGCACGCACACACAAACACGCATACACACATAAAAACAAAAAATAACGACGAATAATTCTGAGACAATTCATGGATGTAAAAAACAAATGTTAATGATAAGTAGAATAATCTAAATGTTATATTCACCATGTTGAATTGAACCACCTTGTCTATCATTCCCACAGTAAGTATTCTATTACTTTAGCACAACTAAAAATAATTTTATCCTTTCTTTGTTAGCATATAGACCTAATAAAATTGCATTCTTAAAATTAAAAAAGCAAAGGAGGGGGGGTGCTGGGGGTCTTTAACCTGCAACAGATATCTGCATATTTTCTTCCAGTGCTTGCAGAGAAAAAAAAGCACAGTAGTTTGCTTAGTATCTGTTGGTCTTTTATCAAGTATATATATTTTAAATGAACACTAAAGAGTTCAGTTTTGCACTTCATCTGCCATGACACCAGTACACTGTATCTTCAGTTTAAACTGAGATTTACTAGTACAGTGTATCTTCAGTTTAAACTGACATTTACTAGTACAGTGTATCTTCAGTCTAAACAAAGATTTACTAGTACACTGTATCTTCAGTCTAAACGGAGATTTACTTGTACACTGTATCTTCAGTCTAAACGGAGATTTACTTGTACACTGTATCTTCAGTCTAAACGGAGATTTACTAGTACACTGTATCTTCAGTCTAAACGGAGATTTACTTGTACACTGTATCTTCAGTCTAAACGGAGATTTACTTGTACACTGTATCTTCAGTCTAAACGGAGATTTACTTGTACACTGTATCTTCAGTCTAAACGGAGATTTACTTGTACACTGTATCTTCGGTCTAAACGGAGATTTACCAGTACAGTGTATCTTCAGTCTAAACGGAGATTTACTAGTACAGTGTATCTTCAGTCTAAACTGAGATTTATACCTAATATTGTCGCTTAGATTTTTACAACTTAACCCTCAAATTTTGCTTATTTACAAACTGAGAACTTACATCTATACTACATCTTTTAATTAAAAACAAATGTCAAACTTACATATTCAGAATGGCTGACAGAACCACAGTCATGTGATTTAAAACTCTGAAACTGTTTCACTGAAAACTGCAAAGCCTTTTGACTTTCTTCCAAGACGTGATGAAAGTCTTCTATATCAGAGTCTGATTCCAGTTCCACTAGTTTATCCTACCAAAACAATTTTTTAAACAGTATAATGACAACATTATTGTTATTTTATGTGTTATGAAAGAAAAAATATAAATTTTAGTTAAAAAATATGAAGTTGCACCATATTTTAACAATAAAGGAAGTTGGAGTAAGTGGTTTTAGCCTATTCTGACCAGTAGATTTTAAAATACTTCACTGACTAATATCTACAAGTAAATATCTTTTTGAAGCAATACGAATGTACCACAATTTTGTAGATGTATATCAAAATCTTGAAATTAAAAGTATCCATTGTAAACTTCCTTCCTCTTTCAATACTGCAACATTTAAGCTAGATAAAAAGTCCATTGTAAACAACTCTTATAATAGAGAGCCATTGTGTACAACTCTTTATGATAAAGAACCATTGCAAACAACTCATAATAAAGAGCAGTGGTGAATAGCTATTACAAATAAAGAGATACTGTCCTTAACTCACACAATGTTCTCTATCACTAAATATATTAATAGCACAAGTTTCTCTCACACATAAGTGGCATGATTAAAGTGGGGTACAGAAGATTTGAAGCATACGGTATCTTCAACAAAAGAACTTTAAGCCCCCACCATCCTTCACACACCATACTTTACCATTCCAACAGGAGTTTGGGAAAACTTTAAACAATGTAAGATTGAAATGATAAATGAGAAATTGATGAAAAATAAATAAACATCAGGCTTAAGTTAAGAGATCAGCAAAATAATTTTGGTAATTTAGTACAGTAGCCAATTAAACATTTAACATCACAACCACAATACAACAAAAGTGAATTTTAATTGGAAGAACATGGAGTATTAATAGCTTATCTTTCATAACGAACTCAATAAATAACTTAAAGTTATTTACCTGAGACCATGTTGATGATGGTTCAGAAAAGTTTTTTTGAGATAAACTTTGTACACAACTACTGATGGATGAAGCATCTGATTGGCTGCCAAAAAATGCCCTGTAATCATCCCCAAATTCAAGGAGTTTTTTCACCTCATCTTCATCGGCTGTAAATTCTGACACAGGTTCACTCAAGTATGGCAGGTCCTGTAGTAAACAACTTTATAATTGTTGTCTTTTAATATTTACATAAAATGTGGCTCATGCTAGTCCATGTTACTCATTGGTATTACACAAGGCCTTGATTTTTATACAGTGATAAGTCAATAATTATTGGACCAAAAAGTGAAATAATGTATCATAAAAGTGCAGGTTTTATATAAAAATAATTGCATACCGATTGCTTAGCAAAATTACAAGAAATAACAGCATAAAATAGCATTTAAAAGCATATTAGAAACAATCAGTACAATTCCATAATCAGTAGTTGATGATTTTATATTGTATGAAACAACAAGAAAGACACTTAGGTTTTAAAAGTTTCTTTAAAAGCTATTAATCAGAATATCTGATCAATATTAACCATCTACACCAACAGTTACAAATCTTGTAACATAGTTCTAGACATGAATTTATGCAGCCTAGAAACGGAGACTCTGATTATGCAGTAATATAAAAGTTATGTAAAACAGATTTCATGGCTGCACAACTACATTACACTCACGGCACTGTAAACCAACGTCTATAAAACAATACATAGGAAAAATATTATGATTCTAATACATTGATTTTCAAAACTGAGGAGACTTCTCTCAACCATCCTTCTTTCTCTTGAAAAAACTTCTACACTGATAGTTTTTATCTTCTCTTATAGTTATTGAGTTTTGAGTTGCTTAGTTTTCAGTGATATTATAATTGTTTTTCATATCTGTACTTATATACTCTTTGTAAAAGTTTTAACATACGTAAATCTTTTAAGTGACACCGTATGGTAGTTTCCATTAATTGTAATCAGTACAAATAAATTATTCCTAAATATGTTCTATTACAATCAGTACTTCTTAACTCACGACAATATATTCCAATGAAGGTCGGTTAGAAAACATTATGGATACTAAGATAGCAATGATACCATGAATGCTATGACCAGATCTTTTATTCTAAACATCTGAACTACAAGTTTCCTCAATAAGTTATGATGATCTGGAAGTAATCTCTTGAAGATGACCTATAGTTTAAACATTGAAAATGAAAGATTCAGTCATAGCATTCAGTCTTGTTGCTACCTTATGAATAATAGTTAGAGAATCTTGTATTCAAAAATAATGTTAAATATGGAAATAAAAAAGTCATGTGACAAACAAATTATATATAAGACCATCATAAGACAGCGTATTATCAGAACTACATTTTCACATTACTTGGCATTTCATAGTTATTGTGATGCCACAGAAAATTGCCTTTTTTTTGGGAAGGGTATGCAACAGCCCATTCTGATGATAAATATTAATACATTCAGACTATAAAGATTTATTAAGATTGTAACTTTAAAATTTCTTAGACAAAGATATCCCCTGCATTTAATGGCATCTGAAATAAATGGAATCTCAATCAACTTGGGGCATCATGACCATCCAGAAAGAGACCCTGCAACATGTCATACTAAAGTCATGGTAAAAAAATTGTATTGAGTGTCTTAACACATGAGAATCCAAAAACACAAATATTGATGATAAAAACCATTCATATGCCCTAGGCAACAGTATTGGAAAGAGGCCAACATGGTATGAATTTGCTTGAATAAGGCTTCCAATAACACTGCTTATTTAACATTCAAATTACTCATGCAAGTCACTGGATGTAGCACCTGTGAATTTCTATACAATCAAACTCTTGAAATGGGTGTTAATAAATCATCTTCCCTGTCACTAGTTGAATTATGGAAAGCTTGCAGGATAGAGTTGTGTGTTTTGGATACAACAGCCTTACAAAAAATCAATACAAAATACATTGCAGGGCTATTGTCAAGATGAACAGTCACCAGAGAAGAGCAGAACAAGATGTGGTAACAGGGTTTGTAATGTTATCATAAGGCTTCAAAATTATTTTTACATAACATACTCAACCTTCTATACAGGGTGTCCCAGAAGTCGCGCACCATATGTACATATAATAATGTCAAAGGATTAGCACTGCAACCCTCAACAAAGTAAAAGACAGTTTTATAAAGAGAATTGATGAATGTATCAAAGCAGAGGGTGAACAGTTTGAGCATCTGTTATGATTATTATCAATAAAATTGTTATTCATATGTATTAACATAAAAATTTATATGGTGCGCGACTTCTGGGACACCCTGTATAACCTTTTAAAAGTAATACGTGTATTTTTAAAAGTAAAAAAAAAATTGTTTTTAGATTTGCTATTGTCACCTAAAATGTAGAATTTATACAATGATCACAACTTACTGAACACTGTATACTAGTACTAATTAATAAACACATATTCCAGAGTTTATAATAAAGGTTTTCTTGCTAGCAACAGCATATTCCTTATTAATGAAAATTATGGTTGGCTCTTGTTAACAGCAGACTTTACAAGTTTGATTATTAATTAGAGATCCTAAATGCATTTTTCTTATAACTATTGCCAATGAATTATGACGAGGAATTTTACTGTTTTAGTACATACTTAATGTAAATCAAAAAGAATTCTGTAATTCATTCAACATATCTCCCATCACAATTCAAACAGAAATACACTGGTACACAATAAAGTAGCTTGTAATGTATAAGAGAAGAAATCTTATTTTTAAATGAGAAAAAAAATAACTTTAATCTTAATTGCGAATTATAAATAACCTTGGTTAGGTTTGTGGATACCTATGGCTAATAATACTTGTAGATTTTCTTCTAAGTTCTAAAGCCGAAAGTTCAACAAAGTAAACAGGAATAATTATAAACCATGTAAAGCTTCAAATTATTTGAGAAAGAAGAAACATAAAACATGTTTTTGTATAATAAACCAATACCAAGAAACATAGTAAAGTAACAACAGAATGCAAAACTGTTTAAGCCCTTCACAGAAAGTACATAATACAATAACCCACTAATGGCTTCTCAGTTTTATATCATTGAGAGTAGTGATAAAGAGACTGCATCAAGGATTAGACCATGCTACCTATACAAGTACAGTCAGATCTAAACCAAAACCAGTTTTTATTTTCCACTGCTTTAGTTACTGTGACTCAAACCTTATGAATTTTCTTTTAAATAAATTAAGTTCTGAAGGACACTAAACACAACAACTGACACCTGAAAACCCAATTAAAACCCTACAATTTGTTGCCTAAACCAGTTAGCACCAGGTGAAAATGCTATAATTGTTTTCTTTGTTTGAATGTGTAAGTGCTAACTCACGATTAGATCAACTAGCTAGAAAGTAGGTCAAAACTTGGGATATTTAACAAAACAAATAAGGTAAAATAAATTTCTAGCTTCACCTTTTTATAACAAAAAGAATAAATTTCATTTTAAAACATAATTGAGCACCAAGCATGATTTAAGTATGTAAGAACTATTCAAAGGGTATTAATAAAATATCTAATATTGTCTTTACATCCTAAATGTGCTATACACGGTCGAACACATGTAACAATTCTATCTGACACATATTTCAGCTCCAGTACGGCCAAATGGGTTAAGGCGTTCGACTAGTAATCTAAGGGTCGCATATTCGAATCCCTGTAATAACAAACATGCTCTCCCTTTCAGCCATAGGGGTGTTATAATATGATGGTCAATCCCACTATTCGTTGGTAAAAGAGTAGCCCAAGAGTTGGCAGTAGGTGGTGATGACTAGCTGCCTTCCCTATAGTCTTACACTGTTAAATTAGGGAAGGTTAGTGCAAATAGCCCTTGAGTAGCTTTGTGCAAAATTCATAACAAACAAACAAACATATATTTCAAGACATTCAAGTTTTAAATTATTACACAAAATCACAAGGTACATTATAAAGCCTAAAATTAAATGATTAAAACCACCATAAGATAAAAAAAGCAAAAAAACAAGTTTAATAACACTAAAATGGACACAATCATAGTGGCTGGCCAAAATGTTCACTTTTTATTTTCTTTACTTACAACATGTTTAATCATATTTTTGTGTTGTAAATGACATAAAAGATAAATAACGTAAAAACCAAAATATTATTCTTGTACTTATCTGATAATATTTTACCTGATAATTGTCCCAGACTTGATCTGATTGAGAACCTTGATCTGTATGTGCTTGTGTATGTTCACTATCCAGAACACTCTCCAGATGTTGTGTTTCTGGAAGTGACGCCTCAGATTCACGATCACTTTGGTTGGGATGAATGTCAAACTGTATTTTAACATAAAATCCTGTTAGTTATACAATCACAACAGGAATTAATCAGCAATGAAACAATGAAAAAAAAAAGTGATGTATATATTTTGCATACCTAATTTTAATTCCAAAAGTTGAAAAATATTTAAGAAAAATTATACCTTAATCCATCAAAGAATTATAAAAAGAATTATTCATTTACCTCCCAATGCACAATAACCAATAAATATAACTATAGTAGCAATTATTCACTTACCTCCCAACGCACAATAACCAATAAATATAACTATAGTACCAATTATTCACTTACCTCCCAATGAACAATAAATGTAACAGTAAAAAAATTCTGTAAACACTAAATTTATAGCCACAAGTAATAGAATAAATGTTAAAAAAGGTTTGTGAATTTACAGTATTTCTAATTGTATGCCAAATCGAATTTTATGACAGAATAAAAAGATAAGGCAGAAAAAACAATGTGCTAATTTAGATAAAGAATATTTAATTTACTAACAAAAGAATCAAATCCTCTAAGTAATTCTACCACGTAAACAAGTTCAGATTCATGTTTGAATAATCAAACAGTTGTACAGCTTTACCTGCTGATCCAATTTACACTGCGACAACAGAAGAAAGGCTTTATCATATTGAAAATTTTCACACAAAAAAGCTGAACATAGTTTTTAACACATATGACAAATCACTGTAACAAATGCTTAAGTTTTCAGACATGTTAGTCACCTGATCTGAATGCCCCCACTTTTATGCACTGTTAGATCTTCTATAATAAAATTATTTTTTTCTTTTTTGTGCATGTTTTCTTTCTATAAAGTTCTTAAACTCTTAGTGAATGAACCAGTTACAATGTAGTACCCTCATAGTACATGTGTCCAATAAAACTAGAGGAAAGTTTAATGACATGAAGAAATTAAATACCAGAATGATGCAAGGGCAGTTTTCCTTGGTTGGAAAATATTTACCAAACTACAGCATACTAACATGAAGTATGAAAAAAATGCCAGTTCTGTGAACAAAAAGACCTTATTACTATTACCTTTTCATTTTTATTACTGCTCACATGTTGGCTGTGTAAACTGTCCCTATCACTTCCATCTTTATCACTTTTAGGAATAAATATTTGGGAATAAGAAGTTGCTTGTTGATTGGTGTGAAAGTTTACAAGGCTTCCTCTTTGACTTCTTGACTTGTCTGACAAGACAAGTGACCGCTTTCTCCTTGTTTTGCTTGATAGCACCACTAAAACTCTGATTTAGTCTGGTTGAATGTTGAGAACACAATGAGAAACCTTCAGAACTAGAATCAGACTGGTTTAGTGAGCAGCAAACACTGCTCTGGCTTCTATATCGACATTTACGACATGTTTGAGGTAAAAACGATTTGGACTCCTGGAGAGGAGAGGTTTTCAAAGAATGTGAGCCCCTATTGGAAAAGAAATAAGACTTCATGATATATTTTCAGCCAAAGAATTATTATTAAAAATGTTTATAAAGGAAGAAGATTAATCGTTAACAAAACATTATTTTATTTTTCAGAGTTAAAAACAATGGTTGATAGAACATTAATCTATCTCACATACTATGAACACTATATACACATGCAGATGCTTACTTCAGAAAATTCCTTATTCCTTTAAACATCATGTCAGTTAAGTAGCTGTACTAGAATATATATTAACCTACCCTGTAAACTTTAATTTATGATGTACAAAAGGAGATAATGAGAGGGTATCCAGTGCTCCTTCAGATATAGTCTTTGCTGTGTAAGGAGAAAATCCCCACTGTCCAGGCAGTTGATGTAATTCTGTTACACTCCATGGTCGATCTCGAGAGGTATGTTTTCTTCGTCTCACAGTTCTTGGAAATAGTTCCATACTACTCGTGCGCTTCTTGTAATTTAAAGGTTCATCCACTAATGAAAAAGGCACTACTGTCTCTACTGAACCAGCAATAGAGTTATTTAATACTGAGCTAGCATTTCTTTCATCTGCACTGGTCTCACCTTCTGAGTCATTTGAAGTGTTTTCTCCACTAGCATCACAGGAACTGTCAACACCAAACCCAGCATCATCCTCATTCAACCTTATGCTTGAAGTATCAGAAACAGAACTACCATTTTCCTCTGGGTCACATTCATCTAACCACTGCTGAATTCTGTTTGTCTTGCAGCTCCTGATGACAGAAGTTGATGAAAGATTGTCTGTTATTTCAGTATTTTGGTCTTCTTCTATTGAAACTTCTTCTCGTATTCCTTTAGAGATTACTGATGCATTTTTCACTTTATCACCCGAATTTGTCAAACATGAGAAGTCCGGTTCATCAAGAGAATTCCCAGTTACAACAGCAGAGTACCCACTTATACCCAAACCTCCCATACTTTTGTTTTTCCCATCATTATCGACCTCACTATTTATCTGAAAATTAGTATCTGCTCCCTCAACTTCTTTCTCTCTGACAGAAAGGTTACTTGTACAATTTATGTTATTGCATGATTCATTTTGAATGCCTTTGGTTGAACATTTATAAGATAGATTCATTCATACCATTTCCCTGAGAAGAAGATGGGTTGTATACCTGTTTTTGTTGATCTCCAGAAAGGACACTTAAGCCATTATTGCTCTCATATGTTAATAAGCTCTCACTAGTAACATCATTTATTTCAGGTAACTCTGTGGAAAGTTTCGACACTGGAGTAAATGTTTTTATATTTTCATCGTTTGAAAAATGTAATGAGCTCTCACTAGAATAGCCTACATCTTGGATTATCTCATATGGCCCTATGTTGTTCCCACATTCAGCTTTCAGCTCAGCAATTCCAGTTTCTCCAACCATCACACTTTTATCATTAGTAGTTAAGCTATATGCCTGAAGATTGCAAGTCTGTATTAAGGGTACCTCAGTACCTGATTCTTTTGTATGCTGTTGAGAAAGGTTTGATGAATCCATTACGTTTTCAGAATTACAAAAGATATACCAAGTTCTTTTGTCTTGCAAATACTTTTCACTTGGAGTCTCACACAAAAGTTGATTTGGGTCGTGATCCTTAGATAAAACTTCCTGAGTATAAAAATAAATAAATTTATAGTTTTATCTAGTGACCTAAAAATGCTACATAAAAAAAGTATGGTTACAGAATTTTCAAAAGAAAACTCAAAACGCTGGATAAATAACCTATCAAATTACGTTTTATAACTTAATTTGTATTACACTCTGACAAAATGAACTGAAATTCACTCCATTACTTAAGAAAGCAACGTAAATACATCATTCAAGGTAACAGTGGCCTTCTCCAGTTCATAAGTACAATAAACTTAAATCTTCCAAACACAATTTGTGGACCAATGCAAAACTTACTACTGTATAAACACTGAATTTAAAGAATGTGTTTCATTACTACCTTAATGCTTTCATTACATATAGTTGTTAGCTATTTTTCCTTTTGGGTAATGTTTGCACCAAGTGTTTTGTTTACCTGATCATCTGTTCAAATACACATGAAGTCATTCACCTACATATCCAAGTTCACTAATTTCTACTTGAAAATATACGCATCACAACATTCAGGCTCAAAAAACTGTGTCAAATGCTCAACAATATTTAAAAAAAAAACAACTGAGCCCTTTCTAGAAAATTACAAGAGAAAATACAGATTTTAATTAACTAACTGATTCACATCATAAAAGAATTTGTTCCACTTGAGATACCAAGACAAATTAGTCCTTCCTATCTCTACTAAAATAGAATGGCTATCTGTTCTCAACAAGTAATTACATGTATAGTAATACTTAAATTCATGGTTCACAAAGAATTTAATATAATGATCAATGCCTTTGACCCATTTGTTTTGTAAAATTTTCCTCTTTTTCTGTTGGGAAGGATTTGTAGTATCTACTGTAAGCAGAATAAAGACCTATGTTATAGTGCATGATTTCATTAGCTACTTATTTAAGTGTACTAATTTACATTTTATATGTAAAGAGGTTACTAAAATAAGTTTCAAATACATAATAGCAATGGAGCACTAACATGCAAATCTTGAACAGTGAATACTGCTGCACTTACTGCAATACTTGCTTATCCCAGAATATAACTTTTTATAACATTATATATTACCTTAAAGCTACCTCAAGAGGTTTTTAATTTTGCATAAACAGTTCTAAAAGTCAGATTTCATTTTTGTTTATGAGTTAAGCACAAAGCTACACAATAGGCTGTCTGTGCTATGCCCACCACAAAATCCAAACCTGTGTAACTGTAGACATACCACTGTGCCACTGGGAGGCCTGAAAGTTTGGATGAAATGGAATGGTTACAAATACATTTCTCTTTCGTAGGAAAAGAACAGTTTTACCAACACCATACAACTTTTGACATTCTTTCAAGTTCTGATATAAAAAATATTAAAAAGGAATAATTAATTACAGATTGATATATTTCAGATGTTAGCAAACTAAAGTGTATTAAAATGAGTCATTATAATAAGTAAAAAAAATGCATCCTACTTCCACATTCACAAAGCTCAACTTTTTTATTTCTTTCTGTTTTGTTTTTCCATAAACACTGGTTCCTTAACTTTTGTTAAAGTTTCAAATAATAAAAATTAAATATGAAGCCCAATCTATCATTCAATTCACCATTTGTTACTGACAAGAATGAATTAAACAAACAAGACCAGGCTTCTTATAATGGTGGACTGTGTGTTATGTGTATGATATTTTTAATTGTCTTTTATAAATACAGGTTTGCTGTGATAATATGTTGTATTAATTTATTCTTATAAACTAATCAGCAAACAAGATGTCTGAAATACTAAAAACAGATACAAAACCAAATCTATTATTTTTCACCAAGTTATGTGCATTGAAAGATTTCCATCCCTCAACACTAACTCTCAATAAGAGCAAATTGAAAGGAAAGCTGAGGTTATTACTTTTAGCAGCTTTAACAGTTTATGTGCTAATATGTGCTAAATAATACAAAAAAAATATGTTAAAGAAAATAATGCTGTGTATGTTCATTGTGATAAGTAAAAGAAAACTAAAAGTATTATACATCTAGACTGTGCTTTTTCAGTGAAGGTAAGCAATATTTTTCAAAAAACACACTGTAATAACACTGGTTGTGTTGAGGTTTAAAACGTTTGAAATGTTCTATTCTGATATGCAGTGGCCAAACTGTTTTTCTCACACACGTTGCAATAGCAACAAGCTTAGAGAAGGCAAGTTCTGATTTCAATAATGGTAACATTTTGACCTATAATACTGAGTCATTGTGAAGTAAGAGTTGCATTTAAAACAAGCCGTGTTCAGTGGCTTTACTTTATTTTTCAAGAATTGTCCCTCTATCAGATGTGCTGTCTTCATTATTACAGACTATAAATTTGACCTTTTTCTGAACCAATTTAAAAGTAATGTCCAATTTTAAGATTTCCCTCAAAATTATTGTAGTGACTTTGTTTCTTTTGTAAGCTATTATCCATGAAACTTCACAAAGTATACAATTAGTGTTTTCATGCATTTAAGAAACATACAGCCTCTTTGTTCTTATCAGAATATTTAATTATGTAATGGATATTGTTTATTTTCTTTAGTTGTATTGTCTTTATTGCAGTGAAACCTATTAAAGTGATGAAAATGTCTAATTATTACCTAATTAGGTGGACATAGGTTATGTTTACACCCTTCTATGTGTGTGTTTGTGAGCAATATTTCTTTTAAATGACTGAATTGATTTGGACAAAAGTTGGTATACATTTGAACTATGATCCAACTTAGAAGTAATTAGATTTTGGAAGACCAAGGTCAAAAGTGTAAATCATAACAAGGTCACAAAATTTAAAATAATACCTATACATTAACACATGAACCAATTTTCACACTATTTTTGTTATACAACTCAGTTACAAATAAAAGAATGTTGGTTAAAGTTGATGAGCATATACAGAATATTATTTCTCATTGTACTGCCACAAATGATCCAAAAGTCCACAGATAATGATGGATATATTGCCACATTTTTGTATTTCTGAGATGTGAATATGATTAGTGTTGCATGATGAAGGTGTGCACTACTCCAATGAGTGCCCCTCTAGTAACACCTCTTTTTACGGCAGGATAATGGTACAAACGAAAATGTAGATAAAAAGAAGGCAGTTTACTGAATATATTTTTAATGCAAATACTTAAGAATTGAAAAACTTGTGCTATCATTCTTCTTTCAACAAAATTATAAATATATTAAAATAAGACTACTTTTATCAAGACATTAATAATATAGAATTACATTTAGCACTGCTCGCCACACTAAAAAACACACCAATTATTTATAAGAGTTAATTGAGTGTTAGATTTCCTGGCTTTTATGTTATACTTCTTGTAAGTGAGTGGAGTATTAATCTGAACCAGAGCACCATTTGCTGTTGCCTATGTTTACATATTCAAGCTGTTTTTTGGAGAAATTATTTGCAAGAAGAATTTTGTAAAGAATGTGCAGATTGAAGTATTATGCAAAACTGTGTATGGTGACTTAAGCTGGCCAACACTTCAGCTGACTTTTGTATTCTTTCTTTGAGTCAATAACAGGAAGAAGCACAAAAGTAATCTGAAAAATTGTTGATTTAAGTTACTGAACAAATTGTCCATACAATGTCACTTTGTACATTGTTTTCTATACTTAAACCATTGCTAGTTCAAGTCTCCACCAAGAGTACTGTCAAGCAATAATTCCTAAGATATTAGAATCAAACTCATTAGATGATTTCCCATATATCCTTTAACTAAAGTGGGGGAAATTTAAAAGGTATAAAGACAAGGACAGTTTGTTGTGTTATTAATTATGATAACAGGTTTTACATTACACATGAAAACTGTCACTTTTTAAAAAAATAAAAATAAAAACTTGCAAAAAATCTGTGAGTAAAATTACAATACAAACTAATATCAACAAATCTATTGATTATAAAATAACTGATTCTTAAAGTACTCTAAAAGATAATTATTTATTCAGAAACATTCTACAGACCTTCTAGTACATTTAAACAGAAAAATTATGTCTGTATACCTATTAAATATAAAAATTAAAATAAGTTATTTAAATTTACAAATGGCTGGGTATGGGTATTAAAACTTTTATTGATAAGCAGATAACAATGCTTCGACCTTCCTAGGTCATCTTCAGGTTAACAAAGATGGAGATGACCTAGGAAGGTTGAAATTTTGTTCTCTCCTTATCATTAAAAGTGTAAATACCAGTACCAGCTGTTTTAAAATATATTTTTACTTCAAGTAGGTTTCTCATAATCAAGAAACAATGTGATTATTCACCACGAGAAAAACTATCCTTAAATTAGAACAAGAAAACTAATGTAGCTATTTAGTTTTTATTGTTGATTTTGTTTATCCTTCACTTTGTGTATATAATACTGTCATATACTTGACCTCAAAATCAGCTGAAAACCTTCAACTCGGAAAATGATATTTTACATTTCCTTCAAAACAAAACATACACACACACAGTAAGCAGTATACATCTATACTTGTTACAGCTTTTTTATACAATAAATGATGTTAATGCAACAGACTGTGACATTTCCATTTCTAATAATTTAATTATACAGCAGTTCTCAGCAATTTAAAATAATTTCACATAATACAGATCCTTATGTTACCTCCATTGCAGTCAATGTACTTATAATTTAACACTGTATATCAGATTAAACTGAAACTGTTATATTTAAGAAGTATGACAGAAAGTGTGGGCAAAACTGAAATTTGGAATGAAACCAAGCAGAAGTTAATTATAAAACTCTATTAGTAATATCTGTGAAGTACTTAACTTAATATTGGACTCCATAATTAAGAAAGGCATATACATAGAAACATGCAATTACAATTATGATTAAAGTACAAACAGTTTTCAGTAGCTAACACAAATATTGTTACCTAGCACTGAATATTAATAGTTACCTCATTAATTTGTTTTAATGCCCTCTATCCCCTTTCCCATCAGTCTTCTACAAAAAAAAACCTACAAAACTTAATTTCACATCCACATGCATGAGCAATGCCATTCAAGACTGTGATAAAAATTAAGCTTTTGATAGGCTATCAGTTTAGGAGAACAAAAAAAAGGGTTGTTCTGCACACATTTGTAATATAAATTAACCTGCTTCTATTCCATGTATTAAGGCAAGATGAAGCAAACTGAACCTGACCTTCTCTAGGTTTCTACAGTAAAGCTATTGATATTATCTTCATAGTTACCATAATTAAAACTACTACTCATCCCTCCCAAAAAAAACTGTATGGTACTGGTTTAGATTTTTGATGAAAATAATGTTTTTAGTATTTGCACATAGGAATTTGAAAAGTCATAAGTAAAGCTAATGTTAGAAAAGTTAGATGGGATCAGAAATTAGATGAATGATAAATGAAGAAAGATGTTATAATTTAGAGAGTCTAACAAAGCAGAACAGCTAAAGGGTCAAAGATAAATGAAGAGAGAAATGATGGTTTGAATAACGAGTGCAAAACCCATTACAGCAAATGAGTTAAGGAAAAATATGAGGAGAGTAAGTAGGATGTTAAGAACAGGTAAAATGTCATAGATGGAACTGAGAGAGCATAGCTATAGGGATAAATGTTACTGGTGAAGGACATTTACTAATGCACATAACAAACTGAAAACAACATTTATATGTAAAAATAGACAGTTTGGAAAAGTTGATATCTTTATTCCAACTAGTAGTATTTCTACACCCTCTTCATTTTAGAAGTATACATATTTTAATATCTCAACTTACTGTTTCAGATCTTTGGACAAACTCTTCAAGAATATAACGCCACTCTAATGTTTGCAGTAGTAATGCATGCCATCTTCGTTCTAAGCTACGTGCTATCCGTCGCACATGTCGACCATTCCTTGATGAAAGAGTAAAGTTTTCAGAGTTCCTTTCAGCCTCAATCCTATCACAGAGCTTGAACAGAGACGAGAGGCACTTTCCTCGAGATTCTAGTTCTTTCTGAACACTCTATAAATGAAACAGTTATTACTAATTGTAACATTATCACCAATGTCTCTTGGTCAATGGTAGCAATTCTTTCACACATCTTAAACTTTCAAGTTATAACTATAAATTTACTTTGTACCTAGAACTTCTAACTTCTGGGAATACCAATAATTCTGATTACTATTAGTCTTTCAGTTTCTTTAGTGGCCACATTAATTACTGTGTAAACCAGTTTAAATTACTATCAATCTGAATATTCAAACATACGTGTTTGAAGCTTGTGCTACTATACTCACAAAAAGCCATTATCTAAAAACAAACATATTACCAGTGAAAAAAATGTTATAAATATCTGCCTATCTGTTTGCATTATTTCTAGAAAGAAAAAACAACAAAACATTTGATTAACAAATGTCAGTTAAGTCTGTTTTTGAAATTCATCATACATAAAAAAGATACCAAATAGTATCTTTATGACAAATGACAAACATGCCAGTTTAACCAGACAATTACTGATGGCATCAACTTTTCAAACATATCACATTTTCTAATATTCATTTATTAATTTTCTTGTGAGTCCATAACACTGTTAGGAACCAGATTTCTAATAATATATGACACACACAAGGAATTACAATAAAAATCATGTCAGTACTGAAATTAATTCCATTCAGTACTGTTGGAATTTTCAATGTATTTTACATGAAAAAAGTGCAGATTTCACTCTCTCTCTCTCTCTCTTTAAATGGAACTTTACATTCAGTTTCTTTAACAAGCAAAAATATGAAATTACATAACATGATGCATTATGTGTGGACTTTGACAATCATAAACAACAAACAAATCAGTAATCTGAAGGTTAAAAACTACTATCTGTGTTGCAAAAATGCAAGGGTTCATGGTTTGCACTTTGTTGTCACAAAACACTTTGAAGTTATGGATGTGTTATAATAATGACAGTCACTTCCTCTATTCAGTTAGAAAGGAACAGCCCAACTGAGAGAGCAGCTAGTCAACTAATGATAGTTAACTAGCTGCTCTCTCCCTTTTCCTTCTAATAGACCATTTCAAGAGTTAGTGATGGATATACACAAATATTACAAAACAAACGTCTTTACATAAATTTAAAAAATACAAACTTTGGTTACAAAGAACAAAGTAAAAAAGACCTGACCTACTGGTTTGAAGTGGCAGTTTCTTATATCCTTTAGAAATGACTGTATGTCCTGGTCTCATTTTTGTTAGAAACCTGTAACTTTTGTAATTATTTAAAGTATATACTTTAAGGTTTTTACATACCTGAAAGGGGAAATTATCACATAGCTCAGAATATTTCACCCCCCCTCTTAATAACTCTATGCCTATGGACTGGTAATTTTGATCACTGTAGTGCATTTAGTTCTATGTATATGATGCAAGTGCATGCGTTAATTCATAGCAACCAAATTTAAATTCCTGTGGTACATGGCTTCAGACTCACCTTTTGCTGCTTTCTCTAAATTAATTACAGGTAGGCTGAAGCAAACACGTTTTTACTATAGCATATGTTACCAAGCACATTAAATTAACTACAGGAACGCTATAGCAAACAACAAGTTGTCACTATAGCATATGTTATCAAGCACATTACTTTTGAGCTTGCCAAAACAAACAGAAAATATTGAATATTCAATTTTCAAACTAGGAAGCAGTTTATAATAAGCAAAGGGTGGAAATGAATATAAACCATAATCTCAGCCAACAAAAAAATGCTGAAAGTAATTCACTCATCTGAGAAATATCTGTGACAGCTTTATTTGTTGTTAAACACAAAGATAATGGGCTGAATGTGCTTTACTTGCTGCAGGTATTAAAATAAAAGTTTTAGGATAATAAGCTCTCAACTTACTGAGAGCATCTGTGGCAGTAATAATATATGTAAAAGATTTTTCATCTGATTCATTTTGTACTTGCATAAAAAGGACGTCCTAATTTTAAAATCTCAAAATCTGGGTATGTCCTTGTTTGATGACTCGAAAATCTAGTCATCCCCAACAAAGTTCAGGAATGACTGAACTAAATTCTACAACTCCTGTGAATAAATGAAACAGTAGAGACTAAAAGAAGTATTTTATTTATACAGTACTAAAATTATTTTATTACATTATACCAAAAGACATACTTTAAGATGAAGGGATGTATGTGTCATTTATCTATGGATGGAAGCAACATACTTGCATTCTGGACACACCTATATCTGCTGTGCCTTCCTCTCCAGTGTCTAATGCAGTGTGTGTGTGCACACAGGATTTTTTACATCAGCAGCTGGAACACTCACTCCTTGCCATCTTGCTGCTTAGTCTGCTGTGAAGGATGTCTCTTCATTCGTCCCTGTTTTCAAACAAAAGGCTCAGAGTGTGGAATTCTTCCTTATTATGTGCCTTCTTCATGTTGCTGATTATTGCACTGATAACATTATTTTTGTAGCAGATCTAGGCAACTCTGATAGGTGCAACCAGCACACCATCTGTTCTTTCATTACTCTTCACTTCAGCATGGTCAGCACAAAACACATCTACTTTTTTTGAGCCTTGTTTTAGGGTTTGACTTTATTCAATCTGCGTGAAGTGATCCAACTTGCATTTTCTACAGTGTCCTGTTAGAGGCTGTAGCCAATACAGCATGTATAAATGTTTCACCATCTCAAACAGTGAGTAGCACCCATATGTTCCATTTACAAGCTGGATGTGATCACAATGTATGCCTTGCTATTTTCATGAACTCTTCTCCCATTCACTTCTAACATGCATGCCCATCCTGAAGCTGTCCAGAATGGATGGATACATCAGTATATATCAATGCATTTCATAATTTGGACACTTGATCAGAGATGAACTTCACCTCTGCAGCAATGACTCTTGTAGCATTCCTTGCTGATTATGACTTATAACCACTTATATCTATTCTAGGCCTTTCCTGATATCTTCACACTCAGACTTGTACTACTAGTTCATCAGATGCTTTCATTAATGACTGTGTCTTTTGAAGTCTACTACCTTCATCTTGATCCAAAACTGAATGAAGGGGATGATCATCTTCTTTCACCCAGAAATATATCTTCATTTGTACAAGAGTGTGCTATTCTGACATAATTGGCAGTCATAAGATGTGTCTCATTGCTGCTGTAAACATATCCCTAGTGTGTCCAACTATCATCCTCATGGCCTGCCTTTGAATTGTCTTAGGTCTGTTCATCTGTGTCTTGAAAAGCAACAAGTCCCAATTTATATTCAACTACCAACAGGATGATGCTCTGATATAGTAAGGATATAAGTTTCTGTTCCATAGCTGTTGAAAGCTATTTCTTTCAAATCAACCTTCTTTGAGCTATCTCTCTCACTTGGCCAATGTGTTGTTTTTTTCGTTTTTTTTATGACAATATTCTGTCCAAAGTGGTGCCAAATTTTCTGAGACTTGCCTCACTTGGAACTTTGGACTTTTATTTGGATTTTTTCCATGAATTTTTATTCCTAATATATTTGCTTTTACATTTTTGCTATCCAAGGAGCACCATAAGATTGAAACTGTCAAGCTTGGTTCATTATTCTTCACCATTCTACTATTCTGTCTTTAGGTACTCTAATCTGTACTCAGTCTCACCCTTGTTGATACGCTAATACAGCAAAGAGTAAGGTTATGCCCAATCCCCTGTTGAGAATCCTTGTTACCATTGTACTGCATACACATTGAATAATACAGGTGACAAAGGTAATCCACATGGAGACCTGGTGCAATATTTTGTGGCAGAAATGCCCATGTTCCTGCTGAAAGAGATATTTTTGTTTGATCAATATTGTCCCATCTATTTTGTAATTTTATATCAAGGAATCTAGGCCCAGAATAAAACGATACATCATATGGTACTCTGTTGTAAGTGTCTTCCAGGCTCTGTGCAACAGTCAGTGTTTCATCATGCTGCTGGAAACCCTCATGTCATAAGCAAGGATCTAGGCACCACATTCTGAGCGATTATCTTCCCAATGAGCTTGCTGACCATATTCTACATGGCAATTATTCAATAACTACTTATTTTATTATGGTTTTTATATGGCTGAAACATTAAAAATAATTATCTATTCAGTCAGCACTCTGGAATAGCATCATATTATATATAATACCATAACCTCTAGCTATATGGCTTCACAAGTTCTTGAAAATTTCCATCACGGAGAGATTTCAAGTTGTCTCATATTGTCCCATCAGGATCTGGTGCTGTGTTGGGGAAGTGCTTAAGAAGTTGCCTTAATGCAGTCCAGTGTGACATGGCATTCACCTTCAACCCTTAACACAATTTCTTTTACACAAGTGTAGAAATTCTTGCATTAAGTTCTGTGAAACTTAAAGAGTAATTATTGTTATCCTCCAGAAAAAGTGACATAATACTGAAAAATAATGCTAATAACAGATTAACTTTTTACAAACACTAACAAAAAAAAGAGTAATTTTACATCGAAAATTTGTGTCAGTTCAGTCATTCAGTAATTCAGAAATACATCATCGGACAGTCAGATGGCCTTAATGATGAAAGAGATACAAACAATTATGTCAAATCAAGCATTACCTTCAAAATTCACATGGGTAGATAAGACAAATAATTGTTGAGATTAAAACCAATGGTTTTATTCGTTAACGATAATGTTCCAGTTAACAAATATTAGATAAAATTAGATAATAAATATCAGATCACAGTCATTTAACCAGGGGGAGCAGGGGCGTGCCACTTGATTTTGAATATTGTTTAACAAAAACTTTTGTCGTCTCGTTTGCTCGCCAGGTCTTTCTTAAACCTGCCTTTCCCCCACCTTTAACAAAGTTAGGCTCACAAGATATAGAGCACACCAGGGTTGTACATATATGTATCAGTGTTTTCTGACCTAAAACGATTCCGAGTAATGACCGAACTGAGTTCTGTAGTTCCTGTTAACGATACAAAAGAAGCAGTTTTCTAGTGTCAGTTTACTTTTTAAATACTCCACAGAAGGTCAACGATGAAAACACAACGAGCCCGTGCACCTCAGTCAGTACACTATCGCGTGATAGCCCAAGCATGTACATTGTAATATAGGAAATACGACGCAATTTATAAAAAGGATAATCTTTGAATGTTTTTAGTTCCACCTCATACTGTATTTTAACTCTAGTTGTTAAAAACTTTATAATGCTTCGGCTTTTTTAAACAAATCTTACATTGTTGTATCTGAAACTAAAACAGTTTTAGTATATGAAATACAAAGATACAAGCATGGCTTTGGAAGCTATATAATACAAAATAATTACGCTACTAAATTATTAAAAGAAAATTATATTTCTCAAAAAGGAAAGCCGCCTGGAGAAGAGTCACCCGTTTTAACCATTCGCGCTATTATACGATAGTATGTTATCTGTCATTTGGTCAGAAGACACTATACTGGCATCACCTATGGTACGTTTAACAATGGAATTTGTATTGCGACGTCAGTAAAACGTGCACACGCAACGAACCACTCGAAGAATTGTGCATTCTGTAGACTACAACACAGCATAGCATATGAACTTCAACAAATGTTATCATTTGTTGCTCCTAATTTTGGTTTTATTTACCCTTGAAACAGAACACTTTCTGGGACTCTACGAAAGTACATCTAGCAGCTATTTTTATTTGTTATAATGAATTTATTGAGACTCTCACGAATAGAAACTTGAAGAACCAGCTGGGTAAAATTTTTTACCAGATATGTATCCGTTATGAATTTGGTTTTTCTAAGAAGTCAAACTGTAACGTTGTACTTCCTCACATACAGACAAGTTTGTCCTAAAATATTATCTCAGGGTCGTAGGTTTAAATCCCGGGTTGGTTGCCAGTTTCTGGTGTGTGTTTTTTCAGTGACAACTTAATTTTTAATAGATTAAACTACCACAAAACGCAATTAACAAGTGTAGTAGCACAACGCTCCCAGTCATCATTCCTCGAAGTTCATTACCGTGCAGTAATTCGTAATGTATGTACATCACCAGTAGATCTAGCTTGGCCACATGTTTTTCGCCTAAAGCACTAAAATATTGCTCCAAAAACGTTAAAAAAGTTGCATCTTCAGTTGACACTATTAGAAGCATTGTCGTTCAGGTTAATCTCTATGAATTACTACCTAACATTTATGGTAAAAATTCATTACATATATTTGTTCATTCAAAAATTTAAAAAAGACGGTTTAAACGTCGAAAACAAGCAAAATATTAGCAACCATTCAAACCAATACACCTTATATTTACAGTTGACGTTATAATTATATTTTAGTTGGTTTTCAATTTTATACGAATGTAATTATAATTTTATTCTTTAGTAGCACTTGTTTCTAACTTAAACGTAGAAAAATTAAAAGGGAGATTCAAAGTACATCATAACTTTCCTAGCAGATAATGTACATTTATAAATAAGACACTGACAAAACACAAGGTCACTCACTCTCTAACTAGAAGTTGCATATCCCTCACGTAACACCAAGTAACTCCCCTTACAAACCATTGATACATTGACTGCATACTACACTTTTTCAAAGTCAGATTCGAATGTGAATTTTATACTGGTTAAACAAAGTAGTTATTATCCGAGTTAAGATGTATATTTATATTAATAATCATTCATGTTGTTTTACATTAAAGTTTTTGGCTAGAGAGCACAGAACGCCAACATAGTTCGAATGATGTGGCATTAAGCTCTTCTACGTATACGCGAACGTAAGCTATAAATACGAGGCATCGTAGATTCATGTATCTGAGTGCTTCTTCTGGACAAAGAAAGCCCAACCCTCTAATGCCCCGCAGGTTATATAACTGGGCCTGGACCACAATAAAGTACTGAAAGGGGAAGGTGCGCGTGTGTGTAATTCTTACAACAAAGCCACATCGGGCTATCTGCTGAGCCCACCGAGGGGAATCGAACACCTGATAATAGCGTTGTAAATCCGTAGACATAAGATGTACTAGCGGGTGACGTTTCCAGATAGAGAGCAACACATTTGGTGTATTAACTATTGTTGCATTTATTCTGTGCAAATAAGTTTGTTTTACGTTGGTTAAAGCAATTAAAAACGAAAAGCCATGGCAAAAATTACAGCAGTGAAATTGCTCCAATTTGCAGAAATGTTAAAGGAGAAAATAAAGTAAGTTGTAATCGTTACTTAAACTGTAGGTTGAATTATTTTCACCAGGTAATTGAAAAGCATCTGCTAATAAAATAACTACGCTGCAACACGAGTGTCAAAAGTGGGATACTACTTTGATGAGAACAAAACAGCACTTTTATTACATTTGAAATAGAAATCATATTGTTGAAGATGGCGACCACGATATTAAGTAATAAGGTTCAAGTGTTATTTAAGATGAAATTACTGAGAAAAGATTAGAAGTGAACAGACGGAAAATTTAAAGAAAATTCAAAAGCGCGATTGAAAATTACAAAAAAGAGTTAGGAGAAATTAAAAGACTGGGAAAAATAATGGGACAGAAAATTAGAAAATTCAAGTTAGACCAAAAAAAAGCAATACACAAATAAGAACTTGATGGGAATTTAAGAGAAAACAATAAAAAAAAGCTTAATTAACGAAGAATCAAAATTAAATGCAAGGCAGATTGAAGACAAAATTAGTTAAACTATAGGGGACATACAGATGCATTACGAGTTTAAAGTAATAAAGAAGGACACCAGTGACAAAACTGAAGTACAGAGACACTGTAACGACAAATTGACAAACTCAAACGTGAAGTACCAAAATAAACAAAAATGAGCATCGATCAAGAACAAACAAACATCAGTGACAAAGTAAAACATCTGAAAAAGTCAAATCCAAATAATAAACCAGTCACAATTCTTTCTACGATGGCAAAGTTCCAAACCTAAACATTTTCTGCTAACAAATAAGAAATAAGATAACTTATTTAGTATTAACCTACTGCCACTACTGCTGCACCATCTATTACTAAAAAACCTTGCTGGACTACTCCAGTCATGATACTACCAAATCCATTTCCAGGATTTTAGCTGGCCATTTCAACACTGACCAATAGAAAAACCAGCAAACTAGAATGGGAATAGCTCACGGAGTCATACCTAACTCAGCTTGAATGAATGGATGGAATATCAAACAAGACATCCATCTTGCTGTCCATGTAAAAGAGGCCAGTTCTGATACCTTTACATAACACCTTCCAACTAAGAACCGTAACAACTTCCAGATGTTGATGACTGCTTAATTGAACAGGTTCAAAATGTCGTACAAGAAACTATCCAGATAAAAGTTTTGAAACAAGATATGAGGAGATCTTAGATGAACTTGGAGAGTTTTCTTCAGTTATGTAACTAAGATATTACTTGTGAAATGATGAGCCCTTTGATAAGTGGCCAATGTATACACACTATGACGAAGACAGAGAGGATCAGAATGAAGCAACAAGATGTGCATCCTTAAAGAAAACTCTGCAATTGATGATGAAACTAGAATTCATTAAAATTGCAAACAAACAACTAATGGTGCTACCTAGAAATTATGTGGATAAAAGATTCGCAATACTGAAAGATCAACTCTCTTAACAACGGACAAGAAGAACAGAGAATTAATCAGACATAGAACTAAACAGAACAAAAGGAAATTAGTCATCAATAACAGTTTTAAATGTAACTTGAAGGAAAAAATTGTCAGGCAAAGTCTTATGAGGAATGTGTGTTATATGTTATGTTTGAATTTCGCGCAAAGCTACTGAAGGGCTATCTTCGCTAGCCATCCCTAATTTAGCAGTGTAAGACGAAAGGAAAGGCAGCTAGTCATCACCACCCACCGCTAACTCTTATGCTACTCTTTTACCAACGAATAGTGGGATTGACCGTCACGTTATAATGCTCTCACTGCGAGTATATTTAGTGCAACGGGGATGCGAAACTGCGACCCTCGGATTACGAGTCGAACGCCTTAACCCACCCAGCCATGCCGAGCCATCCTATGAGGAATAAGAGTACTCGGACAATATAAGAAAAAGGTGACTGATATAACTGTGGGAAATCTGGCCATTACAGCTGAGAATCAACACCTGTTATCAACGAGATAAAAACAAATCAAATTAAAGGAACAACATAATCCTAGCAAGACATCAAGTAAGCGTGTATTTACTGGACTTATAAAGTTCAGCTAAAAATACTCTATCAGCCACAAATAAGAGAAGTTCATTATTTGAGAAAAAAATCATACATGGTTTCACAGATGCAATATGCTGACTGATGTTGGTTCCATAACTAAAAATGTTCACTCCAATTTATTAATAATAGATGAGCATTTGCCTCTAGAGATGAAGAAAGAAGATAGATTGATGTAAATGATAGGTTGAATATAAAGTTCCAATAAAAGATCAGTTGCAAGTTATCCTTACTGAAGGAAGCTTCTCTGTGCTTTACGATGCGTGGACATCGAGGAAGAGTGCAATTTAGCAACTGATTTCATGCAGACATGGATGCGAGGTCAAGCGAAATTCAGTCGCATTCATAATCCAAGATCAGGTAATTCCTGTGCACAAGATGGCAATTATTACATCAGAGATTTCACGTCCAATTAAAATGAATACAGTATTAATTTTGCTACCAAGAAGTAAGATGCTCATATCAGGAGTTAACAGCAATATTTCTTCACTTAGTGACAATAACATTATGGAATCATATATTCTAGCATGTCATTAGGGATTGGTGGTTAAAAGAGATATTCCTTGATGTGTATAATGGAGGTATTTTACACGATTTTACTCACGAAAGATTTATACCAGCTTGTGATAAAGTAAAAGGTAGCAATACTGCAGTGCTGATAACACTGGATCTTATCAAAGTCACACGGTATGGTCAAAGAAAGTACAAACTTTAGATTTAAGATTTCAGTTCAATTTACATATCATCAAAGTTTATCATCTTTCAAAGTATATTAGTGAGAAAACAGCCAAATGAGTAAGTAACTCTAAAGAAGAACTTATAAGTGAGAGACTATAACTTGTCAAACGAAACTCAACGTAATGTGAGAGCCTGGAGTTCTTATCAAAACTACTTCTAGAGAACCAACAAAGTTGGAGCTACCAGTGAATTCACCCAACCATCTATTGCGGAATAACTACACCAGTGAAAAAAAACGGAAAATACGCTGTCATATTTATATATTGTAGACATCAAAAGAGAAATCCGCGAAAAAGACAAAATGAATGGACAATTTAGTGTAGTTTTATTACATTTCCGTATTAAGATTATTCAACGGGCTTCACAATCTAGAAAGGGTCGGGTTTTGTAAGCTATAACGCTAAAAGGATGAACAAGTTTGGTTTGACGGGAATTAGAACCTGTGACCCTCAGATTACGAGTCGAATGCCTTAACCATCTACCCATGCCGGGCCTCCTTGTATACTGCTTTTTATGTGTGAAATTTATATTAATCACACAATTAAGACTTAGTCTTCAACTCTTGTACAGGGGGAGGGATTGGATATAAATTTCACAATGGTAAAATATATTTATTATTTCAGGGGGAGATAGTAAATCGTAACTGGTGTTGTAAATTATTACGATGTCTTGAAAACAAGTAGCTATAAGTAAGTAATATAACATGCGCTGCAAAGTTAAATTTCACATTTAACTTATGTATTCTTGCTTTTCCGACAAAGAGTACACCATACGGCCAGCCCAGTTGAGGTTTAGTGTCTGTGTTGGCCATCAATTTCACTGTGGCATGCAAGATTGATCTCCAGTTTTGTTTATTATCTATTAAAATCAAAAGCTAATATTTCATGAATTTTAAATTATAACAATAACCATAAAATATATGTAAAAACAGCTGGTTTGGGTTGAGAGAATTTTTTATTCATATATATTTTTCTCTACAAGTGGGTTTTCTGCTCATCACTGAATAATAACTGTAAAAATGTATATTTACACCTATTAAGTTAAAAATAGTACACTTTTTCTTGGCTGTTATTAGTAAATAGAATGGTATCGTAGAGTTTTACTCAAGTAGCAATAGCACCGAGTCAGTAACTAAAAATGAATTAGACCATTAAAACGAAAATTTCTACAATGAGGAAACAACTAGTAAGCAACCTTAACTGTTGGTGGAAACTAAATTGATTAGTTCAGGAAGAGGCGACAAATTTCTTTTAGGTTAATTTTCCAAAGCATGTAACAAACAAATAAATATTTTACGTTTTACTCTCTAATTCAGCCGTCCTAGATAATTACATTGTGCAACTACAAATATAGCGCCACAAAATTTACGAAACAAAACCAAAAAAAAAAAAAAATTCAAGTTTAGGACACACTAGTTTAGTCTAGTCTCTCTGGTGTTTGGGTATATTTATGTGTATATCCGAGAGAATCAAGTGCACTTGACCTCTTCCTCATTCCATGACTTTGTTGGAGTGGCCAGATTAATATATATTTCAATTTAAATGCAGAATGGCTGGAGTGATATAAATTTAGTCTGGTCTTTTTCAAGACAATGTCCATTAATATTGTTCTTTTTATTATTATTATTTAATAAGTCTAGAACGTAAGTGGCCTGTTTTATTTTATCTATATTCTAATACTATTATTATTATTTTAAATGATTTTGTCTTAATGATCTAATGTATAGATTTAACGGGGAAGGTGTTTAGGTCTCTCTTCATCATATATACAATATCTGTCTAGTTCGCATAACAACTCAATTTTTCGTCAATTTTTATCAAAATATTTTATTGTACTCTGTAGAAGTCTATTTGGTATTGTTTGTGTATTTAAGTAATTATGCACGAACTTTAATGAAGTGGTTTTTAGGTACCCTGTATGCTGATGTAATTAGTGTATTCTGTAATGTTTGGAGTTTGGTTTGAATTTGATTTACACTTACATTGATCCATGCAGGAGCTGCATAGTCTATTACAGGTCTAATGTGTGTCTTGTATATTTTAATGATGTTTTCTGGTGTTGTTGCGTAGTTTTTACCACTTAGACTCCTGGCATAGTTTATTCTTCGCCAAATATTACTTTCTAATGTTATTTACATGTTTTATCCATGTAATTTTCGAATCATATGTTAATCCTAAAAATTTTGCAGATGTAGCAGTCTGGAGGCGTTCCCCATTCATTTTTGATATTTCGTAGATTTTGAAAATATTACTAGTTGCGTCTTGGCTGCATTTATTTTGATTCTATATTTTTCACAATATTCACATAATCTATTTAGTTGTGGTTGTAAGTTGGCGGCTGCTATTTCTGGTGTAGGAGCACTTTTCCAAATTGATACATCATCAGCGAACTGAGACGCGTATCCATGGTTTGGATCTTTTAGTGGCATATTACTTACATACACGAAGAGAGAATAGGGCTAACCACCCCTCCTTGAGGGACTCCAGCTTCTGGAGTGAAGAACTCCGAGAAAGTTCCCTCTACATTTTCTATTTTCCAAAAAGCTTAATGACCAACGAATAATTTCACGTGATAGTCCCATTTCATACATACGGAACCGAAGACCATTGTGCCATACAGTGTCGAATGCTTTCTCGATGTCGAGGAAGCAGGAAGCAGTGCATTCTTTATTGTTAAAGCGGTTTATTATTGTTTCAGTTAACCTAATTAAGTGATCTGTTGTTTGCCTATATTTTCTAAATCCGTTTTGTTCTTCTGGTAATTTTGCATTATTCTCAAAAAATGTGGAGAATCTATTGCTTATTATTCTTTCGAGAATTTTGCCTACACAGCTGGTCAGGCTGATCGGTTGATAATTGTTTGGTTTATTAACTGGTTTACCTTCTTTGTGGAACATTAAGACATTTGCTTGCTTCCAAGAAACTGGGATGTATCCAGAGTGTAGAGATAAATTAAATATTGCAAATAGATTGTCAAATAATTTTGGGGTGCCTTTTTTGAGAAGTATTGCTTGTATTCCATCATTTCCTGGTGCTTTGTTTTTTGTATTTTTGATTGCTTGTTCAAGTTCACTTAGTTTGATTGTTTTGGTGAGTAGTTGGGTATTGTAGGCATATGTTGTTGTTTTTTGTGTTGCTGTTTTTGATGTTGACTGGAAAGTGTGAACACTTTCTAATCTTATATTAGGAAGTTTGTTTTTGAATTTCGCGCAAAACTACACTAGGGCTATCTGCGCTATATATTAGAAAGATCCCCATGAACATACAGAATTCCGGTTGTAAACTTTAATTCTAAGATAACGATCTAAAACCGATCTGTGGCTTGAGTTATAATAATACATACAAAACATATAACTGATCTGTAGCTTGAGTTATAATACATACAAAACATATCTTTGCTGTATGCTTAAAGAAAACGTGTGTGTGGTGAACGTGTGTAATTCGGTTTTCATTTGTAGTTTCACATATTTCGTTTTTCTCCAATATAATGCGTTGCGTGCCTATGATGTAAAAAACTTAGCAACGGGTAGACTGCTCCGTTTGTTTGTTTTGTTTTTGAATTTCTGCCAAAGCTACACGGGAGCTATCTGCACTAACCATTCCTAATTCGGCTACTCTTTGGTCAACGAATAGTGGGATTGAAGGTCACATGATAACGCCCCCACGACTGAAAGGGCAACCATGTTTTATGTGAAGTGGATTCAAAGTCTCGACCCTTGGATTACGAGTCGAGTGCCTCATCCATATGGCCATGCCAGGCAAGAATGCTTCGTATATCTGTGAGGTGAGTTCACATGTACGTTATCTGTGCTCTGAAAAAGTAATTATGCTAAGTATAGTCATAGTAAACTTAAACATATTGTATTCCGGTTAATACTAACTATACAATCTATAAAATAGACAGTTTATATGAGTGGAGTTTGTTTGATAACAATATCAAGAATTAACATGTTTATACGAGAAAAGAACTTCAAGTTAAAGTAATATCTCTCTTCTCTCATGTCAGTTTTTTTTTTAATTCTGCGCGAAGTTACACAAGAGCTATTTGCGTTATCATGCCTAATTTAGCAGTGCAAAACTAGAGTAAGAAGCTATTCTTCACCACCAAATCTTGGGCTACTCTTTTACCAACGACTAGTGGGGTTGGGCGTCACATTATAATGCTCCTAAGGCTGAAAGAGCGAGCATGTTTGGTGTGACGGGGATTCGAACTCGCAACCCTCAGACTGCGAGTCGAGTGCCTTCCATACCCACGTCAGGACCATGTTGCAGGTACGTATTTGATGTGTATGTTAATACGAAAAACTTCAACATTGTTACAATGTTTCAACAGAAATTCCGAAACTAATACAGGCCTAATTTACCAATAAACAAACACACAACTCATCCAGTAACTAAATAATATAATAAATACATCTCACACTACGAGTAATCAATGACTCAACCAATCAGTGCTTTGTAATTTTCTAATATTTTTTTCCTGCACAGACGAGAAAGCTTTTCGATTCTTAACTTGTGAATTTTCTAAATACTAGCGTTATCGTAATGACGACCTCCCTCTAAAAATACTTAGATAATGACATCGAAATTATAGTTAAATAAGGTATCTATATAGCCACACGACCAACCCATGTGTACCATTACTGATACTGTTATAAAAAACATCAACAATTAAAAAATAAGATACTTCTCCATTAATTACTGAACAAAAACGTGCTCTGGAATCGGCCATGTTACTCCGTCTCTGAACAGTATGATTAGATAAGATTCTAACTTTTTCTTTACAACGATAGTTTTATAAATCTATGTGCTACCAGCTTAAAGTAACCATAATACAACTTGGCAGTTTGTATAATTAATCCGCTTTCAACCCCCCCTCCCTCCTTTTGTAATGAGCTTAAACAGTAACTCCTGTAAAGTATAATTCAGAAACTAGAAACAAAATGGCTAATATTTCTTACTTATCTAAGTGCAGATATTCAAGGACTCTATGGTATACATACTAGATGTACATGTACTTGGGCAGTCTCTGCAAGAGTTCCGTTTTGAACTAAACAAAACCAAATTAAAGAGTAACATATTTTTATTTATTGTTCTTTATTCATATGTCATACTGCGTTGTAGCTTAGAGAGGTCATAATTATTCTCGTGAATCAACGCATGCTGACACTAAAAATCGCAATGTTAAGCACCCCTTATGTGATGTCATTTTTGTTTCTATTGGTAACTAACAGAAAACACACAACTGGAGTGCGAGTGGTTAAAACAGGTATACTTCCCCGTCCAGGCAACCTTCAGTTCCTTTTCGTGCCCAAAACAAACAGCCACGTGAGTAGCACCACGCCAAGGTACTGGTAATTGATTACCTGTAAGGAATTGTGATATGATCAGGAAAAAAGCGACGGTAAAAATAAACTGTACTTTGTTCACGATGTCTCGGATTATTCATAATATATCATCAGCGGTTTTACTGTGAACATCTTCCAAAGTGTAATAACTTAGTTTTCGTCATAGTAAATCATTAGTTTTGCACTGAAATGTTACTTGTTTTTACCATCGTTTAAACCTCTTCAGCGTATACCGTCATGTTTTGGAGGTTTTTTTCGCGTCTGCGCTGTTTGTTTTTCTTTGTGTGTGATTCTGTGAAATATCGCATTTTAACGCTTCGTATATCACGCCTGTACTTGAATTCAAAGAGTTCTGTTGAGATTACAATAAATGTGACCACCACACCCCTAAAAACGACATTCCCCCTCCTAGACGAGTACCCAAACCTGATTCAAACATTTCCTGCAGTTGTGATTAGAAATGTTCGTCTCGATCATCTACTGTAGTTCCTCTATTCAAACCGGAACAATAAACACCTTATTTGGATTTTGCTATATTATAGCAAATGTATTTTATTAAACAAAACTGAAATTTTTCAACTACCTTTTTTCTTAACGACGTACTTTAATTTAAAATACTACAGGGTCGTTTTCAATCATAAAATACGTAATTAACACGACGAAATCGCACATAATCTTAATTATATTTTCGTTTCATTTCAACGACGTTTGTGATTTTTGTATAGCAAAGCCACATCGGGCAATCTGCTGAGTCCATCGATTTAATGACGTAATCTGTTATATTTGGATTTATATTAATTAAATGGTCCTCAATATTAATTTAACATAAATAATAAAACGACACATCACCACGACAGCAATGACGTTTCTAACTATTTTTGTAGTCCATTATCAGACTCATTAGACTGACGAGGTATATAAAACCCAAATCTCTACCTAACACTAACATTCTAAATGTTTGTCGTTATATAAACAAAGTTGCCATTTCACACTTTTCTTATTTATTCTCATTCATCGTATATTTGGTACTTTTTTAAAATACCACATGTTCACAAAAGAGTTGCAAATGCCGTTTTTCTTTCTTTTTATGTTGCTGTCTTTTGTACTGATAGACCGATATTAAACTTATCTCAAATATTAATTGTAATGATACAAAATTGACTGAGTAGATGTGTAATTTGACTATTTTTAAATCAACAAGTTCCACACCTAGCTGTGCTCTTGCTGAAAGCCCAGCAGATCCGGTGAACGTCTACAAGTTAAAGTGAACTCTCGACATATAATCGTTTGTCCTTTAGAAGCTATTATAATACATTTTAAATGTCTTACCTTAAATTTTTTTCAGGTTAAGGAGACTGCATTCCTACGTCTATGTTCTCTTGAAAACGACAAAGAAAAACGCTCACAAATTTGCAAAAAATAAACAGAATTTCTGAGAAGGTTATTCAGTTTGTTCATTCTACAAGAAAATTAATACAAGACAGAAGAGATAGATCGGAAGTGAGGTGTAACAGTCGAGTCGAGAAATTTACCAGAAAAGGCAAAGTACATGCGTCACTTCTCGTTAGGCCCGGCAAGGCCAAGTGGTTAAGGCATTCGACTAGTAATCCGAGGATCGCAGGTTCGAATCCCTATCTAACCAAATATGCTCGCCCTTTCAGCCGTGGTGGCGTTATAATGTGCGGTCAATTCCACTATTCGTTGATAAAAGAGTAGCCCAAAAGTTGGCGGTGGGTGGTGATGACCAGTTGTCTTTCCTCTAATCTCACACTCCTAAATTAGGAACAGCTAGTTTGCGCGAAATTCAAAATACAAACAAACACTTTTTGTTCAAAGTAGCCCATTTCACAGTAGAGATTAGGTAAATATTTCTACTAACTGACGTTCATACATTTAACTATTAAATGTAATAATAATATCAAATTTTGTGGCTACTAAACCTATACTCCACATCAGTCATGCACAAAGTCCAGCCCGCAACGAGTCGCAATGTTCCAATGTGTTGGTATTTGGGTATTGTTGCTAAATACCCAGGAGGGTCAGGTACATTTGACCTCTTCCTCCTTCCCGAACATTCATAGCATCTGTCTTTAGTTGTTTTTTTTATTATTTTTTTATAGCTTTGGGCTAGAGTAAAAGTATAGCTTCATGCTCAGGCCCATTTCAGGGCTCAGACCATGTATGGACGAACAAGAAAAATTTGCGCCTGCGCGAAGATTAGGCTCTATAGAAGAATATGTATTAGATTAGATACTGTTGTTGTTGTTGTTGTTTTGAATTAAGCACAAAGCTACACAATGGGCTATCTGTGCTCTGCCCACCACGGGTATCGAAACCCGGATTTTAGCGTGTAAGTCCGCAGACATACCGCTGAGCCACTGGGGGGCGATTAGATACTGATGGTTCCATATTTGTATCGAGCAATAAAAAAAAAATTTAACAATCATATCTCCTTAATGCATAGGAATTTAATCATTGGCGCAATGACGTAATATTTCCGTAATTATGAAATGTCACGCGTTCCAATTGTTCTTCGAGATTTACTTACGAGCCATATTTTGTAAGAAAAATGGCAGCTAATCGTAAAAGAAAAGTTGACAACGAAAACCGGCAGTTTCAAGATGATTGGGCTGCGCAATACTGATTTGTTCCACAACAAAAGAACATGCTTTGTCTGCTGTGTCATTCGACAGTAGCAGTCGCGAAGGTATCCAATATAAAGCGTCTTTACGAGTCGAAGCATAAAGATTTCCACAACGTTATCGGCAATGAACGAACAGCTCGAATTAAATATCTGCAGCGGTCGCTGAATCACCAGCAGAACGTTTTCTCAAAGCAGTCAGTAGATTTAGGTACAGCCTGTGAGGTCAGTTGTGATATTTCATTGATGATAGCGAAATCTGGCAGACCGTTCATTGATGGTGATTTTGTCAAGCAATGTATGATTACTGCATCGGAAAAGTTGTGTCCGGAAGCAATTCGCAAGCTACAGACGGTGGCTTTGAATCGTATGACAGTTCAACAAAGAAATTCACACCTCTCAGCAGACGTGACAAGGCAGCTTACATATAAAGCACCAACTTTGTCTACTTCTCTTTGGCAGCAGACGAGTCGACTGACATCAGTTTTACAGCACAGCTACTAGTTTTTGTTCGTGGTGTGTCGCCATCGTTTGATATTCCAGAGAAACTAATCGGCCTGGGTTCCGGGAAGGATCAGACAACTGGGTCTGCTCTGTTCGAGGAGGCAGTACGACTGTGTAGTAGTGTTTTATTGGATTTTACGAAACTGGTAAGTGTGACAACTGACTGAGCATCAGCCATGGCCAGAGAAAGTAGCGGGCTGGTAGCACTGTTGATGAAGCATACAGGAAAGCACAACAGACAGTTGGTAAAGTTGCACTGTATTATTCACCAACAGAACCCGTGCAGTAAAGAACTTGGTTTTCAAACATTGATGGCAGTAGTGGCGAAAACCATTAATTTCATCAAATCACGAGGACTCAATCACCGTCAGTTTCGAAGTCTTCTTCAAGAAATTGATTCAGACTACGGCGACCTTGTGTATCACTGTGAAGTATGCTAGTTTAGTCGAGGGAAGATGCTCAGAAGATTCTGGGAGTTGGTTGATGAGGTGATAGAATTCCTCAGAAGCAAGAACAAAGACAGAAGTGATCTACATGACTGATCCAGCATGGCAAGTTGATTTGACCTTTCTGATCGACATGACACAACACTTGAATGATCTGAATTTGAAGTTACAGGGCAAAAATCAGCTTGTCTGCCAGATTTAAGGACAAAGTTGCAGTTGTTCCGGCAGCAAGCAGCATCAGGTAACTTTGTGCACTTTCCCATTTTACAGTCACAGCTACAGAAAAATCAGGACATTGACAAACAAGTTTATGTTGGGAAGCTAGATACCTTGATTAAATCCTTCAACTCACGGTTTCATGACTTTGACCAGTGCAGATTGTTGATGAAACTTTTTGCTGATCTGTTCAGTGTGTCAGTGGATGACTTGATAGCAGAGTATCAGCTCGAACTTACTGATCTCCAGCCATCTGATAAACTGCGTGCTATTTACCAAGAAAATAGTTTGCTTGACTTCTACAAAACGTTACCAGATACATTTGCTAATCTGAAAAAGAATGCACTTGTCCACACCAGCACGTTTGGCAGCACGTAATGCTGCAAACAGTCTTTCTCGCATATGAAACTGAACAAAACCAACAATCGCAATCAGCTGACTGATGATCATCTGGAAGCAGTCTCGCGTCTTTCAACGTCAAACATCAAGCCGGACATTTCTAAGCTCGTAGATGACATGTAGCACAATCTATCGCACTGACTTTGTGACAGTTGACGTATCATAACATTTCTTAGAATAATGTGCAAACTCTTTGATGTAATCGTTATTTGCGTATTCTTAAATGTGATGTCCATTTTCGTAAAACAACTGTGGGACGATTTTAATCTTCACTTTTTTGTGGCGCCCCAAACGGTTACGAGAAGTCTGTTTGTGGCCCCTAACTCAAAAAAATTTGTGCACCACTGCTCTACATCAATAAAGAAATATTCTAAATATATTTTAATTATGAAATACTTCTTATTTAGGCTTAAGGGCTTATTTTAACCATAGTTAGTATAAACCGGAAGTAGTGTAAATCAGAGAAGAGTGGAAATTTTTTTTCACATTGTAGTGGGGGAAAAGTGTCCCCCAGATAGGGGTAGTTAGTTTTATTCATTGTGTATGTAAACGACATACCCTCACGGATTGCAATTACAGCTTCACCTCTCAATTTGCAGACGATGTGGCAATATTACACGACCCCACTAAATAAACGCCACAAACCTTCAACCAGTATTAAACCAAACAGTGGAATACTGCCAAAATATATTAAAACAAATGTTCCGAAAACAAAACTGATACTCTTCTCGAAATTTATCAAAACACACAGACACCCATAATGACGAGAAACCCACTGGAAATAAAAATATATTCTAAAGACAACTGTTGAGTGAATTAAAACGTTAAAATAAAGTACAGAACAAGGTTTCGACCTTGTTAGGTCATTTTCAAGTTAACAAATCCTTAATATAACATTTACATCACTATATGTTTAATTTATTAAATTAATACGTCAGTACAACAAAAAAAAATAAAATGTATTTTATTTTAGATTTCAAATTGAAGTACGTTTTAACCACAAATTATTAACTTTTAAAACTTGTGTCTTATGTACAAGATACGTGGTAATTAGTTTCTTTTATTAATCACGTATTTCAAATAAACGCCTGATAACCCGCACAATGCCCCCAGTGCCACAGCGGCATGTCTGTGGGCTTATAAAGCTAGAAAACGGGTTTTAATACCTGTGGTTAGCAAATTACAGATAACCCACTGTGTAGTCTTGTGCTTTTAACCTCAGACAAATAGTCCGCATAACACACCTGAAACTACCATAACAAACTATACAATCGATTCTACACCCCGAACTATGTTAATTGTCTGTTATTCACAAGTATTAGGCAGCTAGTCAACAACACCTACCGCCAACACTTGAGCTACGTTTAACCAATAAATACAGGTATCCCTCGATTTACGAACCTCCGGTATTACGTTTTTATCGATATAATGTAATTATATTTTATAGGTATGTTTTCGATTTACGTTCGCATATTTCGCTATAATGAAAAGTTACGTAAATGTTACAAGTAAATTTTGCTTTCCAAATGACTCCATTAACCTCTACAGCCTCTATCTCTTTCCATCATCCCAACAAGTAATGAAACGACTACTTCGTGGCGAGTACAGTACACTCCATTTTACAAGTAAAAAAACACTTTCTAAAAAACAAAGAAATAAATGCAAACAAGATAGGGAGGAAAGCATTTGTGTCATCATTGCACGATGGCACAGGCACACAGTGTAGTAGAATGTTAACCCTGCACCATGGCACAGGCACACAGTGTAGTAGAATGTTAACCCTGCACGATGGCACAGGCACACAGTGTAGTAGAATGTTAACCCTGCATGATGGCACAGGCACACAGTGTAGTAGAATGTTAATACAAAAAATAGGATAAATGAAACTCAGATGTTATAACTACAGCCTTCCAATGTCTACTGAAACACTGCATTGAAAACAACAAGTAAAGAAAACAAAGTTCTGAATACAACGAGGTTCAAACTGTAATATTTATTGTTAATCTATTATTACCTTGTAATTTCTGTTTTATCCTGCACTTCAATTTTTTTTTTTTTTTTTACAGGAACAATTTCTGTAAGGGCTAAAAACAATATTGTTTACACTAGAATTATCCTTTTTTTAATTATTACTAGCTATTAAAAACACTTGTAAAACGTACTCTGTTTCAAAATATATAACCTCAGTGAAATTCTTTAGCACCATTACTTTGGTTTTGAGTTATCACGTAATAAGAAGAAAGAAGAAAAAGGTATTCAAAGTTTTTCCTATGACACATTCCCAGAACTTGTGACTACTCAGTCATAACGAAGATATTGTTATAAACGGTAGAATGAAAACAGTATTGTCATGTTCTCATGAACTAATAATGGAATATTTAAAATACCATTTCGATGAACAGTTCGAGCCATCCCTACATAGCCAGTACTACAGTCAGCCTGATTGATGAAAAATGTATTTATTTTAAGTGTTTCTTTGTGTAAATTATAACAGTATTCTTTTTACTTTGTAGTTGGGGGAAGAAATATTACGTCAGTGTGGCTAAAACGTTTGGATCAGGAACGCAACTCCTATTTTTTACCTTTAAAATAATGGGAAAAAGAGTTTTAGATTTATGTTCTTATTTACGTTCTATTTCTAATGAAATACCCTTTTCGTAAATCGGGGGATACCTGCAGTGGGATTGACTGTAGCATTATAATCCCCTCCCCATGCCCAAAGAGGGTAGCATGTTCCAGGGCAGAAAAAATTATGTTGTATATAGCAACGTGCAGGGGTCGTAGATAGTTGGGAGATTTGAAATTTAAAGAAAAATGTTTTCTATACAAAAAAAAACGAAAAGAGTAAAGGGGTGAGAAGAGCGAACAAAGGTAAGTTTGGCTACAGTATGTTATTTTTGCATTATATATATGTGTTTATTTAATATTGCACATACATATTTATCACGTATTATATGTTACACTGCCTCTTGAAATACTTTAGTAAGCCGAAGGTGGAAAATTTGGCCTTCAACAAAAAATTCAAGTCACACAAAAGAGGAATTTTCTAGGCGTATCCTCCTACACAAAACCGAAGTTCTGGCTATGGTTCTGGATATGCGGAATATTATTTTTAAATAAACGTTTTCTAAAATCATATCACACAAAATAAAATATTTCGAAAAATACACTTCTAATAAACTTTATTGCGACGTGAAACGTTCTTACACGTAACAAACATTTAAACGTAAAAAAAACGTTAAAAAATACTGCAACTCAGTTAACATGTTTCCAAATATATATGCATAAAAGCACGTTCTCTGATGATGTTTTAAGAGAAAATCAAATGTGGAACATCGCAAATTACCAACTGACGTTTTAAAATAAATTTTTGAATATATGATAAGGTAAACGTACGTAATTAGGTTTAACAGTGAATTAAGTTCGGAACAAAAAGATTTATCTATTTCTGTTTTAACAGACAACAACAATTGAACAAAGTGGTTATTTAACTACCTACTTAACAAATAATTTTAATTAACTTCTTATTTTTAACAAACAAGAGTATTCAGAAGAAAAAATACCTACTTTTTTATTTTACAAATAACACTTGGCACAAAGCAACAAAGTTCCGATGTTTCCAACCATCACAAACCAAGTATAACGTGTTGAAGTAGGCCTAATTAGTATACCGATTTTCAAAATGATTAATAGCAAACAAACAACTAAAGATTAGTTAACACAATCAAGTTACGTTGTTAGATAGTTTCCATTTTTCTTTCTTTTTATTGTTCTTTATCAGATTTTCACGAAAGTAAAACTTAAGTACTTCATGTAAAGCAAGCTTTCAGACAACACAAAACAGCGATAACAATCGTATGCAATGTGGTTCTGCTTGCTACCATGGTAACTACATACATGTAGTACACGTTAAGGCCACAAGGCAGCGTTGTCAAGAGAACAGCTGGCCGATCACTTACCGAGAATCTAACGCGGCATGACGTTATTTTATTACTCACATATGAATAATATGATTTGCTATCTACACATTTTTTTCGGTACTCTATACACCTCTTCGCACACCTTTATACTTCTGTTATAAACTGCGTGTGTAGTTCTTTACCACAGCTTCTGACATAACTATTTTTCCGTCCTCCCTAGGACCGAAGAAAACCTGTCGCCCTGACACGTCAAACGTACGTTTTCCCACACTCAACAGAATAGCTAATAGAATCAGATAATCCTAATTAATAACAATTTAATCTTGTTATAAATAAGTTATAATGATGAAATAACTTTAACTTTGATCATTAATCACTAGTACAATCAGTCATTTTATCATTACAACAGATCATTAACAAGATCAAACTCACTTTGCCACTGGTATAATTATTCGCACTTCATTATTACTGACCACTAACTATTAAAATAATTTCGTTAGTATAAGTGGGTTTGAGTTTTTAAAAGTTATTCCACTGTTATCAGTCGCCGTCTGCAGTACAAAACTAGTCATGATTAGTCACTGGAATAACTTATTTAATTTTATTAGTAACAGGTGTTGGGATCAGTGGCGTTATTGAGTTCATTATAAAAAGTGGACAATGTCATAAAAACTCGTTTCGTCACTAATGAATAGCCTCTGAATGTGTTAATCCTGGTCGTATTTTCACGAAAAGCTAATAGAGGATTACCAAGGCCGGTTTTGAAGTGATACATACACAAAGGTTGGTAACCAAACAACATCACTCACCGCCATCTTTTGGTCTAACTCTTTTATCAACAAATAATGAAACTGACTGTCACTTTATAATGCCTCAACGACTGCGCTTGTTCAATGACAAAACCGCGAACTGCAGACTGTGAATCACGTGACCTAACCACCATGCCATCCATTTAAAATTTAAACCCATTTTATACACAATTTTTTTTATATATCTTCAATAGCAATGTCCAAGATATTACTACACAAAGGCTACAAAAAAACATAAAAAGCATAACTTAACAATGACAGCTCAATGAAAACCATCACCTTTCACTTACATAAACAGAACGTGATCACGTTATATTAGTAGATGACTCACATGTCACAATCATCCATGCATAAATTTAACATTCGGTCCTCAAGCATATTAGCGACAGAGGCGCCATCTTGTCTGAATAATTAGAAAACTTGACATAACCGCCATCTGCTCAGTTACACGCTGCATGGTCTAGAGAATTGGTGTAATAGTGGTGCTGACAGCATATTTTATAACAACACTTATTTTCAAAACTGTTATCACACAAACATAAGTTTCGAACGCTGAATTAGTGTTCATTATATTAGAAAACTTGACATAACCGCCATCTGCTCAGTTACACGCTGCATGGTCTAGAGAATTGGTGTAATAGTGGTGCTGACAGCATATTTTATAACAACACTTATTTTCAAAACTGTTATCACACAAACATAAGTTTCGAACGCTGAATTAGTGTTCACGATTTTACGTCGTCTGCAGAATTATGCTGTTCTCAGAGGTTCACCAAACTCTCCACAGTTCAGTAGTGTTCTCAAGACTGGTAGAGAATGTGTGCGATTTTATGTTGTTTTCAGTATCGTCAGACGCTGAGTCGAGAATCATATATTAATCAGTCGTAGTTTTCTTTCACAAAATCAGTACCGGTACTTCCCGAGCTCGTGTACGTTTAAAAAAAAAATTATAACAAACTTTAACACAAAATAAGTAGCTAATACCACGTTCTTGCTCAAAAACATTATTCTTCGCTGAAGATCCGTTTGAGACAAAAAATTGTTTACTTGTATCCAGACATATGACATTCAACAGACTTACGATAGAAAGTTACGAGTCCACGAAACGATTTTGAACTAAAGTACTTTGTCAAGGCATTTCTTTTGGATTATTTAATCTAAATACTGTCATATAAATAATACATATCAATTTCAACAGAAGTACTAAAACTTTATCAGTAACTTCTGATCAAGATAAGACGCATACAAAGATCAGGGGTAAAACTTAACTCGGTAAATAATGGTGCTAATTTAATATACCGGCCTAATAAGCAGTATCAATGTCCTAACTTTACTGTTGAGGTGCTCTCGCTATTACCAACATATTCGGTCGTAAATCTAATAATTTCTCACGAGTAAACAAAATTAACGACAATTAATGGTATTGATTACTGCTGCAGTTTCTTGTGTATTTAACATTAAAAATCCGATAATTTGAAAGTTTATCTTAACTAAGACTTAAACTCGATTATCCACGTTTATCTCGGTGTGAAGCAACACTCGAGGAAGTTAGAATAACGTAATAGAAAGATATATGGTTGCATTAAAATGATAAACCTTATATAATAACCTGATTATAGTTCTTAAAATAACATATCAATTCCAGTCATAGGCACCTAGAAACAGAAAGGGTAAACAAACATCACGAACACTGAAGAGGTGAAAACCCATCCAAACCAAAAAACAAATTTGAAAATTAATTTTGTCTCTAAATCCACGCCCGCATCGAAACGTAAAAATATTAATTCTCTAGACAAAAACATATATAAATTAATCAACATAGCAAATGTATTGGATACGAAGATACAATGTCGCAATAACGGAAAAAATATTAAAAATATAACAATTTAGTGGCTTTTTTTTTATTAAAAGCCCGTAAAAATCCATCAGTTAGAATAATAATGGAACGATTACGGTAAAAGAAGCCACAGGACATAAATATGAGAATCAACATTCACATAAATTGTAAATGTTTCAGCGTGAAAATAACGCTACGTGATAACGGTTTTGAAAATAAAAGGTATTTTTACAGGAAAAACCAGTTCCAACCAGTTTATCTACCTTGTTTAATCACTTAAATTTGATTCCTTGAAAACTATGGCATTTATAATACAGTTTCTGTGAAATGTGAAGGGGAAAAAAAATCATTCCTAGTGCCAATAACATCTTTCCCATCACAAACCCAACACCTACAGACACCTCACACTATTCAGTAAACGGGTTTCATTTGACACCTAATTCTATGAAATTATTAACGGTTGACATCCCTTCTTTAGCAGAAAAAAAGGGGGGAAGATAACAATAACATGCGCGGTTGAATTTAACGATTTACATACACTGTACATACTTTATGTAAACCCCACTAGGGGGACAGTGGCATGTCTGTGACTGACGTCGCTAAAATCCGGGTTTCTATACCTGTGGTGGGCAGAGCACAGATAGCCCATTGTGTAGCTGTGTGCTTAATTGTAATCAACTAACTCTATATTAACACGTGCCGGTTCAGCCAGAGATCTACAAACAAACACAAATTTCATTTTTTTTTTCTTTTTCGTTTCCAGTGTATTCCAGGAACTGCTTCCCATGTAACGTGCAACAACAGAGAACACATACACAAAGTAACGAAGACTGAACGTTTATGTCACAATCACAATATATATTGATATTTCTTTGTACATACGTGGTTTCCACTAACAACACGGAACGTACACCGAAACTTTCAAACCCTGATCACACAAACTGCCTATATTGAGTGCTAGCCTTCATTTCCGAGATAAAATACCTAGACAAAAAATACTAATATAAAAGTAGCAACGTCAATACAGTCTTGTACATTTATTGTATTAAAGTGTGTAAAACCCTGGAGTAGCTAATGTTACACCGTTTTTTGTTGGTTGTTTTTACAGACAGAATTTTCCAGTTTGTTGTTATTTTATAGTAAAAAAGCGGTATCATAAAAGTTTTGATTTCATATCAAACTAGCAAACAGCCCATCAGACATGACGTGGCAAGTACTACCACCCTCACCTTATAGTGTAACCTAACCTCACGGTTCATAGCTAACTGAAATAAATACATTTTGCAAATCAAGCTTCACGAACCAAGAGGTACGAAAATGCAGTCGGGGCAGTCAAACGTCAGTAAATTCCTTTGTGAGCCAAACACAATTAAAATCTTTCATGAAATGAATTCCTGGAATATTCACAGAATAATAACTGGTAAAAATCGGTTAAATTAACAACTTCTAATATATGACAAAGCAAAAGCGTTTTAGTAACACTGCTATACATCAAGGGCTTTATGTCATGTGCTTAGCAAGAAAGGTATAACCTAATATTGTTCTTGGTCTAATACACTAAAAGATATACAATGTACAGACAATAAAACTGGAAAAAAACATTTGTTTATTTCTTAATTTAGAGTCTCCGTTGATTAAAGTGGTTTGTTTGTTTGTTTGTTTGTTAAAAACGTCAGTTAAATCACAGAAACAGATAAATTCAGAAACGATTTTTAAAATTTAATCGGTATTTTTGCCTTCATGATCAATTTTATGCACTTGTCTCTAGGCTAGATGGTCATCACAACACTACGTCTTTACTTTAGGGTTATTATACCAAAACCCATTACAGTTGTAATAACAGTAACAGAACCATTGTATTTGGATGAAAATATTTTAGCTTTAGCTGTTACGACCCCCCTACTTTAAGAAATCAAGCGCACCGTGACAGACAATGGCTTATATGTAACTTAGATACTATTATAAGTTATGCCCATTTTCCTTGCTTCTAGCTACACATTCAATTTCAACTCTCTCGCACTAAGCTGTACGTATTTTGAAATACCAACTTTGTCGAGACAGAAAATATGAACACGCACTGAGTATTAAATATTTAAAGTTTGTTTGTTTCGAATATTCGCCCCAAACTTCACAAAGGCTACATACGCTAGTCACCCCGAATTTTGAACTGACAGACTAGCTATCTATATATTGGGATTAAGTTTTTAAATGATACACACCGGAAGTAAGCTGAAACTGACATTTGCTGTCAGGCATGAGCAACAAGTCTGATTCATGATAAAAGTTCATAGTTTAATACGAGGAGATCTCAGTTACCATATACAAGATTAAAACAACAATATACAGATAAAGCGAGGTTTTATTTCATACTGGTAACTGCCAGACTACGACGTTTTAAAAGCAAGTTCACATATATATATATCATTATACAACTGGACGGAAATTCAGGATTTACACAAAACACGTTGAGTTTGTGAATACATCTATAACTGATGAAGTGCGAGTGCAAATCAGTTTCCTATTGCGATTTTGTGAATGTTTACAATCTCAAGAACACCTCTTTAATATTCTCTTACGGAGCAAGATTTTATTGTCACTAAGAGTATCCACGACTCCAAAACACGAAGAGTATTTCTGCAGTCACGATATGCGAATCTTGGGCAAGAAAAAAAAATGAGTTCAGGTTTACAAACTTCTTTTAACTGGAGTTGCAGAGGATATTTTTACACAATTGTGTAAAAGTGTTGTTAGAACAATAGAGAGTTTGTCATTATTTCCATCTCGTGTGGCCAATTCTTCCATACAGTTACTGATTGTAAATTTTAACACTGATAATGCTTCACTGATCCATGATGACTCCTAAATGAACCAGGATGAGAATACTTATCATTCTTAAAAAATCATATATACTTGTACCAAGGACATGTCATAAGGGTTCTGCTTGAATAAATATACTGATCAAATTTTAGTGCCTGAAGTAATTATCATATGTCTTCAAGCAATGTCTTAACTATACGGATTGGTTGGTTAGCTGGCTTGGTGTCTCACGGTGCAAAGCAACTAGGCTATCTGCGTCTAATTATACAGTAAGAATCTAACATATAGAACTTTTATATACTAGAAGAAATTAATTTAATAGCACTCCACAAATAAACCTTCACAAAATTGTGTTTAATACTATATTTTGCTGTTATGCCATAGCTGAAAAAGCGTAGAGAATTGTCAATAGAGCTGAGGATTTGCACAGAAGCCTTGCATCATGCTGGTTGGATTCTCTGACAAATTGCTGCAGACTTGAAGTACTCCCTAAACACTATAATGCACACCTTAGATCGTGAGATCGAAATACGTAAATCTGAAAATAGGAAAGGAAGAGGTAAAACATATAAACTCAAAGATACTGATGTTAAATATCTTTATGTAATCTACAGGACAGAAGGAAATCTGTCACTGATCGTACGCACGAGATCAACAACCATATATCTAGTAGCAGAAAAGTGTCCAGATCTACTGAGAAGACTCAGTAAGAATGGAGTGTTTGGTCACGTAGCAGTTAAAAGACCTTTACTTCAATTTCCAAATATTGTCAAGAAACTGAAATTCGCTAAAGATAAAAAGTGAGAGACGAGAGAACAAAACATCTAGTTACCGCCACCCACCGCTAACTCTTGGGCTACACTTTTACCAACGAATAGTGGGATTAAGCATTACTTATAATGCTTCCACGACTGAAATGGCGAGTACGCATGGTGGAACGTGGATTTGAATCCGCGACCCTCAACTTACACGTCAAGAGTCCTGACCAGATGGGCACATCGAGTGTTATGGGCGGATGAGTTAAAGTTTGAAAGATTTGGTTCAAAACTTAGTTTGTACGTCCAGCGTAAGAAAAATGAAAGACACTCACATCTCATTGCATGGCACCTACCATAAAACATAGGGGAAATGGTGTAATGGTTTGGGGGTGTTTTCCTGCCGAAGCGACAGCACATATTTGTAGCATAGATGGACTAATGTATCAACAACAGTACAATCAGATACAAATCTCATGATATGCCCAGTGGCTTGCGTATTAATGGTAAAGGATTACAATACAAAGAAGATAATGACCCCAAACACTCATCCAATCTATGCAGAAATTACTTAGCTAGGAAAGAAGCGGTTTGAGTCATTCAACTGGTGCAGCGGCCCCCACACAAGCCTAATCTCACATTCAACTGGTGCAGCGGCCCCCACACAAGCCTAATCTCACATTCAACTGGTGCAGTGGCCCCCCACACAAGCCTAATCTCACATTCAACTGGTGCAGCAACCCCCACACAACCCTAATCTCAGCCTAATTAGGAAGATCTGAGATTTGATAGACAAAACAAAATTAACAAAATCAAAAGTAACTTTCAAAGAAGTGTATGGGAGTCCATTAAAGACATTTGGAATAAAATCCCAAAGGACACTTTGATTCAATATACGTTACAACAATGCCTGTTTGCAGCTGTTAAAACAAAAGTGGGACACACAAAATATTAATTGTTTACTGAACTCAAGCATTTCCACCGAATTTTTATTTTCCTAAATATGAGTATTAATAGCATTTTGATGTTTTAACTGTGCTTTACCTTCCATATTTTTTTAAAGTAGCCTGAAATCCAATTTTTCACTTTATCCTAATTCTTTTATACAATGTGTATACTGTATGTATATATGTCTTAATATTTACACAGAGCCACATAAACAAATAACTGTCACAAACTGGGTTCTCCCAAAATGTAATTAATTCATTTAATGGGGTAAGTTTGTATATAATTTTTTCCATGCTACAGTGGCACGTTTAGGGACCAACAATACTAGAAACCGAGTTTCGATGCCCGCGGTGGTTAGACACAGACAACTCATTGTGTAGTTTTGCGCTTAACTAGAAAGAAGCAAACAGTTGTTTTTCCGCGTGTATTGTCCGTGTTTTAATCTTTTATTCTGAAGGTATGACACCAGTTGTAAAATGTATATTAAAATGTGAAGCTAGTAACGACAAGAAGAATCATGAGGCGTGAAACGGGGAGAATAAAAACAAAGTATCTTTAAAATATAAAATTTAAGTTTTTATCTATAACTCTGAAAAAAAGAGGAGCTTAAAAACTACAAGGTAAACATCACACAAAAATATATTTAGTGAAATATTGTGATTGTTGAGTGACTTATCGAAAATTTATCAAGTGTCCCTGTGACAAATCCAGTGGGATATTCAGAGTTATTAAAACACTTCTCTCTCTTGGTCCTATTACAACTGGTTACGCTTAATTAGTTATCAACTGAACAATGTCTTATGCTTTCTCTAAGCTGATGTAAAAACCTATTATTCTACAGATATTAGTTCCGAATATTCGGACAAGCTTCACACAACAATGAGGCCAATGGTTACGTTACCGTAGATATAACTACGCTATGTGTAATTTTTGCTTCGTCATACACTAAAGAGATAATGAATAAAGTTTCTCTTACTGCGAAGTTTAGTTGTTTGTTTTAAATTTCGCGCAAAACTACGCAAGGGCTATCTGTGCTAGCCGTTCCAATTTAGCAGTGTAAGACTAAAGGGAAAGCAGCTAGTCATCACCGCCGACCGACAACTCTTTAACCAACGAATAGTGGGATTTATAGTTACATTATAACACACACATGACTGAAAGCGCGAGCATATTTCGTATTACGGGATTCGAACATGAGACCTTCAGATTACGAGTCGAGCGCACTCACTACCTAGACCATGCTGAGTCGTTGATGCAAAGAGACGCGTTAAAAGTATTAGGTCGTGTCAACGTGTTAAAGTATGGATCGAGTCCAAGTGTTAATACACGAGTTTGTGTGAACACGACTATTCACCGATTCACGTTAATATGTTAAACATACCGAGTTCAATATGTTAAAATAATGAACTGAATTAACGTGTAAACATATCGGGTCGTACGTACGTACGCCTTTAAACGCTGGATAGTGTTAACGTATTTAAAGCACTGGCTCATAGGAACAAGTTGAATATTTTTTTCGTTCGCGACAAACCTACTTAGACGATCTGTCGAAGTCTAATTCTGAATTACTGGTAAGAAGGGTGATAGCCAGTCATCAACACCCTACGACCCATCATCCACGCTAAAGAGCTGACTGTCTCTCTTATACCTCACCTGTAACAGTTTTTGGTAGATTGCACGGATTCGAAATCGCCTGCCAATTACGAACACTAGAGCTGTAACACGGGGTTAACCTGCGTTGGTTAAACATTGAATTGACTTAGTGTTAAAAATACTGAATCAAATTAACATGTTAAAATACGGAAACATACTCTATATATACTGCTTGTTTTTGAATTTCGCGCAAAGCTGTACGAGAGCTACCTATGCTGACCGTCCCTAATTCAGCAGTGTAAGACAAGAGGGAAGGCAGCTAGTCACCATCACCCACCGCCAACTCTTGGGCTACTCTTTTGCCAGTGAAAAGTGGGATTGTCCGTCACATTATAACGCCCAACGGCTGAAAGGGCGAGCAGATGTGGCGTGATGGGGTTTCAAACCCGCGATCTTCGGATTACGAGTCGAGTGCCTTAACCACCAAGCCATGTCGGGTCATTCTGTATATAAAATACATTCTTTAATTTTTTACAAAAATAAAGTTACACGTATTTAGGTTATAACTTAAAAATCACAGGTTCATACACTAATATACCACAGCTTACTCTTGTAGTTGGTCATTACTAAACTATGAATAACACACAACTCGGCAAAAGAATCAAATTTGGATTTTCCCTCTTAGGCTTATATTCTGGTAAATAAAACTAAGTAAACCACGTGTTAAAGTAATTTCACCAATCTTTGGAAACATTTACACACACACACATCTTAATCAGCTCGTATATAATAAATATTGAAGCAATATAAAAATTTTAAAAAACGTATACCAAATATTTATAAACACCCTAACTCGTCTCAAACACAAATTATACACATTTTTATCACCAATACACGACAAAGTGTCAATATCAGAATATCTTTAGGCTCACGTTAACGAGTCTACAATTGTAGTTTTGAATATTTCTGTCTGCATCATCTATAATTCAAAAGCCTAACCCTAGATAATGTTGTATACATCATATGCTCACAACTGTAATCCTGAATAACAGTACGCCCATCTTTTCCAACTCACAACTATATTCTCGAACGCTACGTGTATTTCACTTCTATTTACAACTGTCGCACCTTTAAAGTAGTGGTGCAACATTTTCACTTCAAAACTAGAACCCTAGATAATACCAGTACTATCTCCAACCTAGACAGATCACATATTTATGAGCACCTAACTGTCATTATCGAGAGTTTCACAGCTTGTATAACAGTAATACAGGGTGGTCGCTAGAAAAGCGGAAAATTTGTCAAACACCTATTTATTTTTTACAAAGAATAACTTTTACAGTTTTTTAAAGGCATATGTTATATTACACTCATAGCACGCATTTTATGATATTAAAATCATGCATTTTATTCATGATGTAAAGAAATCAAAATAGAAATGAGTAAGCACGCATTTTATTCATGATCTCATCTGACCCTCAAATTTTACGCTTTTCTAGCGACCACCCTGTATTATTGTTTTGTTTTTATCACACAAATTTTTGAGGACATAATAAAAATTAAAACTACTATTTAACAAAGAGTTGTTTATACGTATATATTATTTCCATGTTTCATAAATGATTGTTTCATTCTAGTCGCTAGATGACAGCACAAATTGTTCTTATATAACGACCATTTGTGGCATTGCACAAGCATTTTTCAAAACAATTGCAGTAAAAAGAGAAAAGAAAAATCTGAATTAATATTGGAGATGCACACACATATATCAGTTGCATAAATACCTGATCTTTATGACAACTGATGTCCGAGTTTTAAAACACCAGTTTTTGATTTATTAAAACAACATATTATCAGGCAGTTTACTTTTCTTGAAATGTTCAGTGGGACAGAGCCTTGCAGCTGCACGTGTATGCATGATATTATACTTCATGACTCAAGATCTTTATGATGTCTTTCCTATTAACTAACATGACCCTACCATGTGTGGAGTCAATTGTATGTACATACAGGTGAAGTGGGAAAGTGTGGGTTCTCTAAATATCCCCTTCAAGTTGATACAGCACTCTGGGGTACTTGTACGATCCTAGAGGAACCATTTTATCTTCTCCGACACCAAGTGTAATCCAAAATTAGAGAAAATGAGAAAACACCTATGGCATTAACAGCATGCATTGCTACTGAATTATAACAATGAAACACACGTCTTTTATCAACCTACGTTAACGAAATAGTTTAAAAGAAAAAGAGGAGAAATAAATGACAATTTTTTTATCGTAAAAATACATAAACAAAGTACAGGTTAATCAACAAAACTGTACATATATAAGTAACTGGTAAGTACAGAGTCAATCTTAAAAACCTAAAAGTTATTAGTCACTATAAGACTGCATAGCACTATTCTAGTTAAATGCTTTATTCAAACCTGAATTAATGCAACTGACAGAAATTCAACATTTAGATGTAGATAAAACTTATCACTGTAAAGACTTAGCTACTTATACAGTACTTTTTGTATTCATACCTACTTTGTTTCTGTACTTTCTTGGCATTGGCATCCCTAAATCATAATTAACTTTTTGCAATTTTTTTATTACTCACAATTGCAGCTATGGATAAAGTTATATCATTTCCAACTCACAGCTGTAATTCTGTATAAATTTGTGAGCACCACCTCTAACCCATAACTGTAACAATGGATAAAGCTTATGCATTATTTCCAATTCAAAACTGTAGCCAGGATAATGAGTGTATTATCTCCAACTATAGTTTTGACTTCTGAACGTGTGTGTATCATCTCCAAGTTTCAACTGTAATCCTGAATACAGTTGTGTACTATCTGTAGCTCATGCCTGTGATCCAACTCGTATCTGTAACTTGGGTTTTATTAAGCATACTACATACAATTCCATAACAGAAATGTTGGTCTTAACATGCAGCTGTAGCCATAAATTTATTTTGCACATTGTTTATAATTTCACTACACAAACATTAATTCTGCTGTTTTTGTACTCAGAATTCATAATTTCAAACCTGATCTTATTATGAACATACTGTGTAACTTGCAAACCATAATGCTGGACTTATGTTCATGTCAAATAACTACTTGTAGAAAAGTTGAATATGGTTGAGTTACAACACCGCATTCTGTGCATCTCAGAAAACTTACAACACAAAAACATGATGAACCACAAATACACATATTAGATACACTGCTGAACAACTCAGGGCTGACAGGACCTGTTCTGTGGCTACAGACCCAGTTGCACAAGTAATTATCAACATATCAGGGAATTTTGTACCTACCAAGTACAAGTATAGAAAAACTGATACATACATAGAACGAAAATGTACATGTTTTGTAAAAGACACAATGTTACAACCTGTTACTGGTTCTATGAAATTTCAATTATGTTCTCTGTCTAAAGCCAATTTAAAATTTGTGTAACAAGATTAGTTTTAGGGCAGTACATTGTATACAAGTGTTCACTGTTTAAAATTAATTGTTTGGACAGAATAACAGACAACTATTTTTGTTTCTTTATGAGGGCTGATAACACACCAAATTTGGCTTAACATTTATTGAGTGAATAATGAGAGCCTCCCATTTTTAAGCAGAAGTCAGCCAGGGAAGACAAGACCAATAACTTTACTCTGAAATGAAAGCACTGTTTACGTAGATTAACAGCTCAATATTAGAAAATATAAAATAACAGAAATCTGATTATTTAGTACAACATCAACACAAAAACAGTGTTACTTATCAACGAAATATTCAATAAAGTGTCCTGGTACACTAGAGAAACCTTCATACATCAATCATCTAGCTTCTCTCTCTCAACATCATCACTTTTTGTACAGTAATTGTTGCCACAATTAACAGCTCTTGTAAACAAGATTTTTCACTACCCGATCTGCATAGCAAAAGCACAAACAACCACTTAAACACTTACATAACAGTAGAACCAGCTAGCTACTTTATTTCACTACTGTACTATTACCAAGAAAAAATGTTTATCAAGGCCCCTTCCATTAAACACAAATTTTCACGAGTGAACTACAATATACACAAATATTCTGTCACGATTTGTTCTTGTGTGCACAAAGTAGTCTTAACTCATAGTTTACAAAAGTAAAACAATCGTATTTTTAGACACGAAGTTTAACATAAGTGAAGCGCTATTGTCAAAAGCCTTATATGTAAAGGAATATTTTTTTATACACCTGGGTGTGTCAGGTTACCTTCCTTGTATCGTGTAAAATCACCGAAGCCCTACCAAACTTTTGCACAATACAAAGGTAGTGTACTAGACAGTGACGTCATTGAAATATAAATCAATGTTTGAAAAACGAAAAAAATATGGACTTCGAATTGCCACACGGAATCTAGAATATTCTAAATGCGTTTAAGTATTTCATGTCAAAATATTTCCCTAAAAGAAAAAAAACAACGAACGAATTAATAAAAATACAAAACAGAATTCTTCCATAACCACTCGTTACCTTCTTCTGTGTATTCAAACTAATTAACAATAATAAACAAACTCAATTTGTAGATAAGTTTATACAACAATGAGAGCTGAACCCATATTATGATGGCTCTCTTAAACACTTAAATGCTATGAAATTACTATCCAAAATGCTCAGTAAACAATCTGATGCAATCTTTGTTATTCGAAATCATGGTACCACGAACAAGGAAAACGTGTCGAACACAGCGTGAACCAGTTGTCACATCAAACGGACCAGTTTGTTGGTTTGCCAGTATTCTTGAATTGTAAATAAAGTTAGTTCAAGGAAAATAAATAACATTAATAATAACTTGGTGTTAAGATAAGCTTAACAGTAATCAGAAACCTAATTCTGACGTGTAATAAATAAAATTTATAAAAACACAACAACTGTTGTTAAAGTAGCTCGTGAGATAAACTACACCTTTCAAGCCGGCAAAGGAGTCCTGGTGTTATGCGAAAGGCATCGTCGGCACTGGATATAGCAGATACAGTGCCACTGACATGTTAACGCTGTTTTATTTGCACTCACGAGTTTTTACGCTAGCACTAAATTTAAAATCTCAAAAACATCACAATTTTCTCTTTGTAACATCCAAGTCTTAAATATACCTGAGTATTTTTATTTTCAAATCAAAACTGCAAAAACACCAGAGCTTTAGAGAGCCTGTAACAAAATCGTATGCTACAAATAAAACTGGTAAAAACCACAAAACGTTTTAACACATAACCCTAACATTCCACGCTCAGCTTAAAACAACCATATAAAGTTTATGTATCATAACACAATTTCTTATTGTTATATTGCTGAAAAACAGAGCTACAGTTAAACATATTTTGTAAAACAATTTCCTTGTAAATTCTTGCTAAGACATCAACGAAAGATAAAGCTATTTTTCATTAGTCAACATGGTAACAATATTTCACAGATAAAAATTATCTGTCAACACTGATCTCACCTGAGAACTTCGTACCTCACAGCAAGTGCGTTTGGAAAGATATGACACATTCAGAACTATGAACTGACAGAAGTGGTAACTTTCAATACATACTGCTCAACTCTAACAATGGAAAACGTTAATTTTTGCTTGCTTCTGCCGTTATACACTGTTAATGACTCAGGTTTGTATTAAAACAGTATCACAATTGGTACGGTTGCGATTCGTCCACTCGAAATGACTGACTGGCTTTCGAATGTACTGAACGACCGGTTAACAACAATTATTTTATTAGGCAAGCTGTTTTACACGCGCTACAAACGACACGAATTACAAACAGAAACAGCGGACGTGGAAGCAAACGTCGTGGTTTCGCGCGCTGCGCATCTAACGCAGTAGTGCTGCTTGGGTAACTGTAATCAAACAACTCGACGTCATTTGACAATGAAGGTTGCTCCAGGCATTGTGGGGAAGTCATAGTCCAGATATTATACGCCTCTTAGCAACAGGTGAGTAGCCAGAAAGGAATGACGATGTTGACATAATATTTTTATCGCACTGTTATTGGTTAAAACTTTTTTTTTTTACCTCCAAGTTTTTTCCTACGTGTGCTCACTGTCTTTGTTTGAACACATAGCTCATTTTGGTAACGTATCAAAGTTGTTTTTCTATTGTGTATTTTGGTCGTTAATAGCAAATGATTTAATATTAATTTTGTTTTGCCATCTTCAATCTGAGTACGCATGCTCCCTAGGATGCGATTAAGATGAACTTCCTTTTAACCACCCTATATATCAAAAATCCTACTGGAGTAAATACCTCAAGAAATAACATCCCCTCTACCCCCGCATTCAGATAATAGCTTCCTTTTTCGTAACTTTTATTAAGTGGTAATTGAAAATGAAGTTGTTATCTAATCGGCATCCATTATAGACATTTTACACAAAGTTGTTATGATCTGTTCAGCACATCCTGACAGACAATTAGCACTAAGTTATTATGATCTATTCAACACATTACATATTCTGAAAGAAAGTTAAGACTAAGTTTATCCATTTATCTGCTGCTCAGCATATCCTGATAGGTAGTTGAGACTAAGTGTTTATTAAATACTTTCTGACATACAGCTGGGACTGAAGTGTTATTCTATATTCAGTATATTCTAATTATCAGTTGAGGCTGAGTTTTATTCATGACTCAGCATATCTGAATACAGTTGAGCCTAAGTTGTTTATATTCTCAGCATATCCTGACAGATAGTCGAGTGACTTTTTATTGTCCTCTAGTATTACAGATCATTTACACAAACCTAACTATGTCAGGCCTCAGCCAGTTTCACCATTTAATCAAGTTCTCTGTAACAGCATTCGTCCATAGTCCATAACATAAATGTCACTTTCACCTGTACTACAGATCAAAAAATTGTTTTTCGCACTGAATCATCCAGAAATATTTGAATCAAAGCAAATCGGGTATGTATATATAGATTATAGAACATGTAGTGCAAATCGGGTATGTATATATAGATTATAGAACGTGCAGAACAAATCGGGTATGTATATATATATTATAGAACACATAGGTTTAATTTAATTTCAAATCAGATAGAAGTTGGTTTCTTTATTTATTATTACACAGTTGGTAACGAGTATAAATGTAATTCTTTCTGAAAATGTAACGTACTTGAACATTTGAAAGAAGAATGACATAACAATGTTCTTACAAAGAAATGGATTCCAGTTCATAGATTGAATTAAAAGCTAAACTCGAAAGTTTACTGGAAATGATGTAGATTTGAAAATATTGGATCAGAGTCCTGGCTATTAAATGGAATCCCCAATCCCATTTCGTGACTAAATCTGGAAGCTTTGCAGGACTCGACTTCAGAATTTGAAAATTCCAACACAAGTAGAGAAGTACATGTGGTCAGCAGACTTTGTCATATGAGGATATTGAAATATATGACGTATACAGCAGTGTTTTGCCATCCCATTCATGTGAAAGTAAGTTTTTAATACGAAGAACAAAAACCAAATACTATTATTAATAAATCGATTAAAGGAATGCGTTATGTGTAATTTATTACCAAATAAAATAGAGGTCGAACGTCATGTATATACAAATAACAAATCAGTTACGAGCGAAACGTTAAACCTATACTGCTAACGAAAAAGTTTCGAAGCGCACACATGAACTTCGTGGTTCCGAAAGTACGTTTGTTAAAGTGTTATCCATTCAAAAATACAAGACGTTTACGTACTTGAAAATAGCATAGTGAATATATTTACAACGTATACAAGTTTTAATTAGACATACGAGCATTCTTAGCAAACGTAGGCCAAGAACGAATATGAAAAAGAAATCATTTATTTTAAATATGTATATTATATTAAAATTCGTGCCTTAAAACGTGCTAAACGCGAGTGAGAGCATATTTTCCACGTGAAAAATACTAAAGTTGACGGTAAAATACACGTTGCTTTTCCACTTAAAACACGGCAAATAGCTCTATATATTATAATAAAGTTATTAATTCACAAACAAGTCGAAACTAGTAATAAAACTATACACACACAGTCACACGAAACGTGTAAAAACATGAAGAGAAAAAAATCTCCCCGTGAAAGTTCAGTGAACCCGGTAATCACGTGACGTACTTAAAGGGTGACAACGAATTTGAAGGTCAATGAAATTTTATGCTGTGTGAAACCGGATAAAAATACGCGCGAGATTTATTTTTAACTGCACAGTCTTGTATCTAAATAACCGCGAAAAAGTAAAAAAAAATTGCATATAAAGTTGCGCAGAAAAATTTCACTACACAATTATCCGAAGGAAAATAGCATTGATCTACAATAATGGGTTCAAAAGATGATCCGGACCTAAAAATTATATAAATCTTACTTCTGTTTGTGTGTGTATGTTTGTAAAGCAAACATTTCCACATGAATCAATGTTACAAGAATCACATTGTTCACACAATATATTATTGTTTACCACAGAGAGATGAATACCACTGGTATGATGGTATTTTTACTCGGGCAGAGTTTGCTAACAAACTCCATTTCTTAACCTGAAGATGACCGAAGAAGATCGAAACGTTGTTCTCTCCTTATCAATAAAAGTGTTAATATCCATACCAGCCGTTCTAAGATATATTTTTATTTCAAGTTGATTTCTAATTATCAAGAAACTCCACTTCTACTAAAGATATTCTAGATAAATACTGTTCAGAAATGTTTTCATGTTCCGTAACTACGGGGTATTGGGTTTCATAGATACATTGTCTGGCAAGTTGTGTGGAAAGGAACATAATGTTAAAGTCTTCCCTCATAATCTGATATAGTAGACTTGTACGTGCGTTCAATTTTAATAGAAATGTAATCGAAAACTTCGTAACTGCTTAATTGTTTGTTCCGTTAATGTACAGGCGTACACTCTGATCTACTTACGTCCGGATAAACAGAATGAAACCATTTAATCTGACCCTGAAGACTCTCTTGTTACAAATATTAAATCAGTGGTATTATTACGTCATACGTTCAATTGGGACATAGCTATGTAACTTTAAACCACTCACTTGCTGTTCTTTAAAACTGCTGCATATTTGCTCCTGAGTCCAATTTCTGTTTAACACAGGTCGCTGATTCTCTCTCTCCAGGTCACGTAGCCAGCGATGCAGGCGTCTTGTTTGGCATGCAATTTCTAAATAAAATTTAAAAAGAAAAGTTATTAAGTGATCATTAATAATATGGTACGTGTAGAGTAGTATTTTACTAGAAATTGTATACAGTCTGAATTGTTTGTTGATAAAACAAAATATTGTTGATAATAAAACAACTTTTTGTTTTTTTTTAAATAAACTAAAACGACCGTAGTGCCATCTAGTGACAAACTAATACATGTAATAAATATAACATTTGAATTTACGTTAACCGTAAGCGCTGGGAACGATTATTTAACAATTTATTCCAAGTCACAAATATTATTGTTATAAGGTGAGGTAGAATTTTCTTCTTTTTAATATCTAGTCATTTCCCAGAATAAGTTGTGCATCTTTTAAGGAGCTTATATATGACCACTTCAGGGGAATAATTAGAAAAAACCAAAACATAGGGCATTCAGTTGTTTACCAGCTCAACATCAAAGAGCAAAACACTAAATTTTGTCAAAAAAATAGATAAATAAATTACAATAACATATAGTTAAAAAGTACTACAAACCATTAAAAATTTCATCTTCAGAAAGTAGAGATTCACGTTGTACCACACTGTCTTCTAAAACGTTCAGTTTATTGTTTAAAAAATGCACACGTCTGCTGATTTCATCTTTCATATCTGGATATCGTCTTTGTAGGTAGTCTCCTTGTTCCTGAAACTTCTGAACTTGAAGCTTCTTTTTCAGAAGTTCATCTTTTATATCTATTTTTCCCATCTGTAATTCCTTTAAAATGGCATTAAAAGAAGGCTATTAATAACCACTGAATGGTATAAAACAGCAGTTTAAGTGATCATTAACAAAGCACCTTGAAAATCCAAAGGGAAAAAAATCATATTAATCTACATTTAAAAATCAATTACACCAAAACGTATTATTCACATAAAGTGTTTTCTTTCAGCAAGGAAAAACTATTGGTCAGAACTTATAATATAGTGCTTAACAAAATTATTTGTTTTATACAGACTCAGAGTAAAAAGACATAATGCACATGGTAAACAGCCATTAAATATTTCTTTGTAAAGAATCCATAGTTTAAAGAACACAAAGTAAAAATTATGTATAAGTAAACATGAATTAGAAAGACCGAAAAGTTGAAAAAAAGAAAAATTAGTGATGTGTCCTTTATTTATCATTAATATACTAAAGAAATAGCTCTTAACATTGTTTTGGTAACAAAGATTACCTTATAAAACAGTATTTTAGAAGGCTTACCACACATAATGGAACCACATTAATCCAAACAAATATTAAACCTTAAAAGATTAAACAGAAATTGAGTAATGCATGTGTTGTTCGAAAGATAATTTTAAAATGGTTAACAGTTTACTGTCGTACAATAAGCTGAATAAAAACAGGATTAACACTGGCTTTTCTTATTAATTCATCTACAGCAGCCTTGTGAAGTCACCTCCAACAAAATACAGCAATGTAACAAAATGTAATACAACACAAAGAAAGCAAGGTTTATATTGAACACACTGTATAAGCTAAAAGTACAATATTAAACAACAAAACCAAAAAATATCTGTAAGAATGATAAAAAATAAGTCTTAAACTCTAAATAAACAGCATGATATGAAAATAAATGAAAGAATACAGCACTGCACCTTACAGCAAAATCAAATCTGTGACAGACATGTAACAAATCCAACGTATCCGATACACACCTATCTTTCTTCATCTTAACATTCTACCATATTTAAATTAGTGGTACATTTGTAAAATATGATGGACAATAATTATTGTTAACTCTTTAAAACTCAAATGAATGCTTCCAGATTCCAGCAAAAAATTACAAATTACCCATCAGGATTAAGAAAATAATTGCAGTGGAATGTGTAAAAAAATTAGTTTTAAAAGAGTTAAGTTTGGTATAAATTTACCTTCTGGACATTTTGTTCTCCCATTTTATTAATTTCCATTACAGTAGAAATTAGTTGACTTAAGCTATTCTGAAGCACACTGAAATGATTAACCAATTCTGTGAATGACCAAGTGCTTGTTGTGAATAGAGTTTCATCACCAGGGCAACTCAAGGATAGCTCATCTGATGTTTCCTGTAAATACAATTCTCTTGTTTAATTTCACCATTGTTGGTGTTTACAATGTCAACTTTTTATATATTTTTGTTATTTTATAAAACATAAATGAAGTAATAACAACAAAAAATCATTCAGAAAAAAAATTTATAATAGTGCAAAACCACTTAAAAATTCATGATGTTAATCAGTAATTAGTTTCTCATTAAAAAAATGATTTTTCAAAACTTTTCAAAATATTAGAGCAGTCCAACATTTTGCAGGTGGAGTTATTCAGTAAGATTCCATATCAAGGATAATATTACCATGTTTAAACATGAAACATGTTAAGTAACAAGTTATAAACATAATGAAATGACTTATTATGAGGTAAAATAAAACATACCAATATTTTGTTGAAACATGTAATATGTTCTTCAAAAAATAAATCACTTTGTTGTGTTTATAAATCATGGTTTGCCAACTTGTTATGATATTAGCATAATGTGTTTCCTTACTCAATGGAATATTGTTATTTAGCATGATTATATGTCCAACCAAATATGTTCAAACTGTAAATGTTCTTATTTCACATGATTCCAAATATTATGTTCAAACTGGAATGTTATTTGACATTATTCCATGTCCAACCAAATATTATGTTCAAAGATGAAATGCCCTGATTTTATAAGATACCACATTTCGTGAAATGTTATCTTACCACTGAATCTTCATCTACATTACACAAATTTTATGCATGAAAAAAGCCTTATCAGATCAGGGTTTTTATGTTACATACTTCTCGTGTTAATTGGAGATAAATGTACCAAGAAGAGCTTGAGGTTTTATATATTCACAGAATATTTTCAAACGAACAGAGTATATTTTAGAAACCCGTAAATCAGTGGTGAGAAGTAAAATGCTGTATAAAAAAAACAAAAAAACTTCATATTTATTTCAGTAAATCTATGATAAAACAACTATTTTATAAAGAACTGATTAATAGACAAAATAAATGCTAGTATTAATTTTGTTATTAATTTTTGTAGGTCATCTTGTCACAAATGTCTCCACAAACCTGAAGACAAGCAGAAGAGTGACATTAACCTGGTTTGACTTGCAAAGATGATGATAATCAATGACTGATACATACTTTACAAGTCTTTATCAGTTCTTCATCCATTAGGTAATCATAGTTGGACTGAAGTGCTTCCCAAAACTCATCATCAGATGCAAAAGTGGGCTTTGTCTTTTCCAGTTCTCTGCATGACCAAGCTGATGTTGATTCAATGCTATTTATCTTTCCTTTTTTTTCATCAAAGCAATGAGAAATCCTACATGCATCATGGTCTACCATGTTGAATGATACTTGAGTATTTGCTGAATCACATCCTAGTAATAATTTAATAATTCATCAGCAAGAAATCTGTTTAGTGTTCTAAAATTACTGTTCACAGTAAATATTTTAAAACTCATTAACTGGGATTTGATGTTTCAGTGAAGATAAAATTATTTTGTACGTGTGTTTTATTTCTTGAAATAAGTAATTAAAACTGGAAAATATCTTACTAAATGACTTATAAAAAAGTACAAAAAAGCCAAAACACACAAAAAAAAATAATTCAAGTACAAATGTCTGAAACATATTAATAAGAATACTAAAATATTAGCAAAAGTGATCGAGCAAAATTTTACACGTAGAAGGTTAAATGTATCAATTCTAAACATTAAGACTTATGATCAAAATGGTTATACGACCATTAAGATACTGTTCACTGACTTTTATAGAAATACAATGTACAGAATAAGATATTTTTAATTATCATTTCTTTATGCTGAACACAAACATTTTACAAATTTTTAGTTGTTTGGTATTTATGTAGAACAATTTTAAACGCACAAATATTGAAATATTCAACATAGTGTACTGATCAGCCATAAAACATAGAATTATTTTAATTATAACTATAGTAATTGCAAATATATATTGAACACAAAGCTTACTTTCTGCATATCTGATCCCTGTAACATCTGCAGCAATCATTTGCTGGAAACTATAAAATTTGTGACTATCATTATTGAAATCACATGAACTGCTCTTATAGGCACAGGAGCCATCAGTTGTGACAGTTCCTGAACGTAGTTTGATTTGTTTTCCTTGTCTATGAGGTAAGTGTGAGTATTTTCCTTTGATCACTGCTCGGTAAGGAATGCTGAGGTGTGGCACTCGTCTCCTCCCTTTATCTAAGAGTGGGGACTGACCAGGATGGAGATATATTGGTATTTTTTTCTGTGAAGTCACTTCAATCCTTTAAAATAGAAGCAGTCTTATCAGTTTGTAATCTCCAGCAAGTGGAACAAACTCACGGTTTTTCTCAATATTACAATACATACTTTATTAATAACCTATTAGACACACTAACCATTAGTGACATAAACAAGTCATACGATAGAAGTGTGTTATTTCTTGGCGCATACTGATATGTAAACAATTAGCCTCAAAATATTTATCTTATTTGAAACACTTTATTTTTATACAAGAGAAGAGGTTAAATACTCTTTACGAAGGGGAATTTCAAACTCACCTTCATTGGTGAACAAGTCTGTAAATAATACTTAATTTTCTCAAAGAACTGTTTGAGAAATGTAAAGGCTATGAACTCAGTTCATAACTGATCTCCGCATCACTGATTAGATCCAGGATTACTAAAACACACACCATTTCCAGCAGTTTACTTCACACACATACTTAAATACACAAACTTATTTATTACTATGAGGGATTTTAAAAAGAAGTACTCATTTTCTTGTACATAATTCGACAAACTTTTTTTTGTGTCAATTTAAAACCAAAATGCTGAATAACTACACGATGTCTATTCGGTTCATCAACAAACAGTACTTCTGAGACAGTTACTGCAACATGCCGTAACCATATAGTAGTGCCATCTATCGAATGTTTAAAGAGAAAAGCAACGAATTAAAAAAAACCCAACAAAAATCATAACTCCAGGGTAATTTGTTTGGACTCCATTACTTTCCATTATCTAGGCTTAAAAGATATAAAACTTACCTTGGATATAAAGAATATTGGACTTTCTTTGGATTGACAAATAACACAGAATGTTTTCGGTTGTTTTGAGAAGAACACAATAATGTTGTGGCTTTTCTTCTCCTCTTTTCAAGTATATTCAAGAGTCTTCTCAGTTGTTTAACGACAAAATCCTGGTTGTTTTCCAAACAATCCACATATTTCAAGTCTTTTTCTCTCTTTTGTAGTATCAACTCTCCCTTCACGATGGCATTTTCGACATCCTAAAATATATAATCGCAATATTTGTCTTTTGTTGTTGCTGTCGTTAATCTTACCACAGTGGACATTGCATTGTGTATATGTCAGTATCTATGTAGCTAACACAAACTCTTGCACTATCTATTGAATGGCGCCACAAACAAAAATCCATCAAAAACTTTGGGCACTCACGACCCAGAAAACTACAGAAGTAAGTGTGGTATATGTAACAACTATTTCTTTATTACGCAACGTAAGTTTTAAATAAAAGTTCTCTCTTCACAAAAACACCACTTTCACCAGAACTGTATGCGAGGGTTTAACTCTATCTTTATTGGCATACTTTTCAAAAGTTCTAAAACTTATTTCTTCAACAAACGGTACCACTTTTAAAAATAAAAAATATTACAGTTTATTTCATAAAATATATGAACGTTTTTTAGCCCTTACATTGAATCATTTTGACGCAATGGCTTACGTATGACTAAAGAATGAGAATTTTAAATTAAATCAAATTAAATTTTGTTAAATTTATACAACTTTTGTCCATGCAGTACTTCTCAGAAGAAAAAACTTAATATAATGTTTACTTTTTCTAAACTTTCTTTTTCAATAAGGTATGAATACGATAATTAGTAATTATTGGCGCAAACAGCTACCCGTATGGCGGCGTTTCTGTCAGTAATAATACCTTTAAATTATGAGAAAAAATTAATTTAGATTTTTTAGCTCTTGTTTAATAATATTTAAAGATGTTTATGTTTAATTCTGATGTTTTGATCAATGAAATTTCTTGGTTCTCGCTTGTCTTCCAGTCTCCTTTGAAAGATGAGCGAGTAATAAAATACATCATTATTCAGTAATCAAAGACGACAAGATACAAGATATAAATTTATAAGCATGTATAAAACGTTGCATTGAAGTAAACGCGCACATATCAATACAAGTCTTGAGATTTTATTAACTTACATACAAGGAAATAGTTATCAAAGTTAGCTAAAATCCAGCTTTGTGAATTATTTTTATGTTCATTCTGTCGCTAAAATCTAAAATATTTTACTTTCAGGTCGGTTGTCCTGACCCAAACAAAACTGAATTTCTTCAAACCCTACGAATATTTAGCTAATCAAAATAAACATCTGTACGTTTCTAAGAGGTTATTACACCGTGAAATCTTACTACTAAAAGTTAAACCTGATTTTGTCACACTTATTTCACTTAGTGTACAGTCAGTTATCTGGCACAGCGAGGCTTAATGATTAGGGAGCCTGATTCACAATTTACAAGCTGTGGGATCGAAACCCATCACCGAACGTACTAACACTTTTTAGTCGTTACGATCAATCCCGCTATTCGTTATTAAAATATTAGCTTTAGAGTTAGCAGATTGTTGTGTTAAGTTGATGCGTTCTCTCTATTCTATCATTTTAAAATTAAGAAGAGTTACCGCAAACAGCCCCTCTTCCCCAAGCAGACTTGGAGGAACATTCAGCGAAATAAAAACACAACAACCCAGTGTTCGATGCAAATATCTTGATACAGTAGTTAACGAAACAGACTTTTATGGAGGTTTATTCATTCACAAAATTCGAAACATAATGCAAAGATGTTTATAAATAACTATATTTTTTACACAATTAAAATGAATGTTAAGATATTTTATCGCTGTCATCTATGCTGGTTTCTACTCGGTGTAAGATTGAAATTAAACACAAAACTATACAATGAGTTATCTGTACTATACCACAATAGATATCGGAACCCGATTTGTAACTGACGTAAGATTCTTATTTAAGCCTGTACAGAATGAGCGTATTAAAAGAGTCTGTTTTGTTGTGAAACATAAAACTACTCTGGTCTATCTGTGGCATTCCTACCGTGGGGATCGAATCCCAGAATATAGCGATATAGGTTCACACGTTTACTGCTGAGCCATCTGAGAGTTTAATATGTATATAACGCTAAAATCAAAGTTTCGAGCAAACATTATAAATTCTCTCTAGTTATCTTTGTTATTATAAAAAGAGATTAATCACAAACATTTCTTTTATTAAGTAATAATATAGTAATTTACAGCTTTCTACCAGAATTCTGGTTTCATTAAATGTCCGACATAGCATCCAAACAGTAAGTGGAAACGAAACACCAATTTGGAGTTTTTGCAATGGGCACGGCAGGGCCAGGTGATTAAGGCGCTCAACACGTGATCTGAGGGTAGCGGGTTAGAATCCCCGTCACACCAAACATGCTCGGCCTTTCAGCCATGGGGGCGTTATAATGTAACGATCAATCCCACTATTCGTTGAAAAAGAGTAGACCAAGAGTTGGCGGTGTGTGGAGATGACTAGCTGCCTTCCCTCTAGTCTTACATTGCTAATTTAGGGACGGCTAGTGCAGATAGCCCTCGTGTAGCTATGCGCGAAATCGCAAAAACAAACAGTATTTTGCAATGTTGGGTTCTATTCTTTTATCATGAACAAAGACCTTTTTGTGGATTTGTATAATTTACAAAATAATCAATTCATCTTGAATTTACATCATTTACACTTTTAATAATTCTCTCAACTAAATTAAAATGTGTATGTCCTTACATGGTAGGGACTGTTACAAAATTTCAAAATAGGTGTTCTAACTGAAAGCTTTATAAAAAAAAAAATATCAGTTTCCAATTCAAACCTCGACCTAAAATAAACCCTAGAGTTTGTTGCTTAGCCAGCGGGTAGCAGTTTAGTGACACCAATACTATAAAAATACCAAATTTTATAAACTACTAGAATAAAGTATCTGCGTTTCGTTGCGAGGTCGAACAACAGCTTTACGATTCAAGCAGGCTCCAATGTACCGATCAAGCCCTGATACCCACAGTTATTTCTATACCTACCTCAAGGGTGTTAATATTCGAACAAAAAACTCGTCAGGACACCTGCCTGCAGTACTTGACCACTTATCGTATATTTTGGTCACGCTGTGTTTATGAGTGTGGTATGAATACATTTCCAAATTTGGCACCTCACGAAATCCCAAGAAAACACAATTTAATGTTAGATGTTGGATCATAGGCTCTGTAAACCCACTCCTTGATCCCCATTATACCTGCAAGATCTTCTGGGCACGTTTTAGCTCCTGTTGTTAGAGGGCTACACCATACATAAAAGGTAACCAAAGAGTTAACCAACTCCATCTACCAAGTTTAGTTCTACAAGCTCCAAAACCAAACAAACAGAGAGCATTCATTAATATCTGATATAATTATCAATATTATTGAAAATACTACAGATTTTAACTAGGCTCAAATCTTTAACCTCAATAATGAGAAATTATTTAAAAACGAAACCAGTTACCATAACTTCCTGGAATCTTATCAACCTTATAAATGACTACAAATGCATTTTTTTTTTACTTCAGTAAAATTTATAAGTAAAAATCCTCATGTGTGATTTTGAAGTTATCTGGGAACAGTTTGTTCAAGTGTAAACACGTCATTTGTAGATTGTACAGGAAACAAAATAAATAGCACTGTATTATTTAAACATCCTGGAAATATTTTAAAAGGTATATTTAATAATCATCATACCTAAATAATGGTTTTCGCAATTATAAAAATTAACATGAAATATTATTAAAGTAGCAGGAACTGAAGTTAAAAGCTAAAGGTCTGAGTGAAATTATTTTAAAAAGTTCGCACATGGGTATTTTCATTCAGCAAAGCCACCGAGAGGAATCAAGCCCCTGATTTTAGAGTTGTAAATTCATTTAAGAGTTGGTTCCTACTACAATAGACTAACTTTTAATATCCGAGGAGCCAGACATGGCCAGGTGGTTATGGCACTCGACTCGTAATCGAATCCCCGTCGCACCAAACATGGTCGCCCTTTCAGTCGTGGGGGCGTTATAATGTTATGGTCAATCCCACTAGTCACTGGTAAAAGAGTAGCCCAAGAGTTGGCGGTGGGTGGTGATGACTAGCTTCCTTCCCTCTAACCTTACACTGCTAAATTAGGGACGTCTAACGCAGATAGCCCTTGTGTAGCGTTGCGCGAAATTCAAAACAAAACCAATTATTAAAAGCAGAGAATCATGTTAATACCTTACTACTACTTCTACTAGTTTTTTCTGCACATTAGTAATTTGTCGATTTGTGTAAATGGGCCTCTAACAATTTTACAAACAAATACTGAGTCATAATCGCGATGGTATTCCTTTTAAGTGCTTTTTAGAACTTATTTCTTGATTTGATCTAACTTCAAAATCATACGACTCAGATTTTAAAGAAGAAATATTCGATTTCATCACGTAAAATAGCAAGTTCATCAATATATGACTATTAAGAAAAAAATATTTCAAAATTCTGTAACTAAAAATCATTCATGGAGTTAAAAATGCTTCGCGATTTATTCGTACAATTTAATAAATTTTTCTCGTTATTAATGAAACAGAGAGATATAAACTTCTCTTGAACAAAATTAATTGTTATTCTTCATTACACTTAGTTTCGGTTAATTAAAAAATTAACCAAATATCTTCTTTTTATTCTTTGCTTATATTCCGAAATTATTTATCATACCCTTCCCTTAAGACTTACAACACTAAATTTCAGTATTCGTACACGTTTCAAGAACTTAATTTGTTTGCTTCGTTTTAACTGTTACAAACTTTACTCATCTTTTATATTTTTTTTATTTCTCAGGTAATTTCTCGTCGCCTCAGTTTCTGATAAAGAGAAGAAAAAATTTGAATTGAAATATTAAGATTAAGGTATATTTGCATGTATTTTCTAAAAGTATTCTACCTCGGTTCTTCGGATAATTTGGTGACTCTCTTCTTGACAGAAGCTTCTAGTTAAAATAAATATTTAGTTTTAATCTTATATCTACACAATTGTATTTTCATAATGTAGTCAGTGTAAAAAGTTAGATGTAACGTGTCCTTGCACAATTCATAATGTAGAACCTAATTAAAAAAATCGAATATATTGTTTTATTTTCCTCCAGTTAATATTTCAAAACCGTACGTCCTGATATTGTCAACATCCTATGCTTAATCTAAGCCGATATTGAGAACATTACCTTTGAGGTATTGTTAACCTACATTGTTGAAAAGGTTCAAAGAAATAAGATAAATTAAGCATAAATTATTGTTAATTATGGCCCGTGACGCCATCTCTAGCAGGTGATAGAATTGAAGCCAACAGCAGATGGTCACAGTCGTGGCATTAATTCTATCCGTTTCCTATGGTATAATCACGTTAGAGACTACAAATTTGTTGTAAGAAATATCATATACTAAGATTTTGCTTCTTTTCTTCTTAATTTTGTACAAGTAAAGTTTAGTTTAAAGCAGAAACGCTCGAGTTTATTTAAAAATCATCAACTTCACAACCAATCTTCAAAGTCTGTTATAAGAAACAATTCAGATTGAGAAAATTTGTCAGATGTAACAATAAACAAAAGGTCTTCAATTATTATAAACACCCAGACTAATATTTCAGCGTCATGTCCGTGAACCACGCCGCTAGCCCATTGCATGGCTTTGTATCTAATTCCAAAAACAAAACACAAGGGTGACATCAGAGAGATTTGTATTGTGTAACAAACAGTACAAAATGATAGAATCAATTCTCGTGGACATTTTAAAAAAAGAAATAAATTATTTATACTTGACCATAAAGTGGTTTATAAACTAATTGTAAACATATGTATATATTAGCCATTGTACAAGTATCACTAAGTACGAATCGTAATGAAACTAAACGGAATGGCGGCCATAAACGTCGACCGTTTGAAACCACCTTTAAAATGTCTGAATTTTAGTAATGACTATTTCACAGCATTGGCTGAACAAAACTAAAGCTTATTGTTCTATAAAGCCACCTAAATCGCTGTACAAGTGTTTAATGAGCGACTGAAAGATTTCACTATTCCAACGAATTTTGTTTTGTTGTTTATGAATTTCGCTCAAAGCTACTCGAGGGCTATCTGCAAGAGATTTCGAGATACATTTAAGTTTGTACTAATAATGAAAAAAATTTACACACACACACTCATGTTTATATATTAAAATCTATTTTATACAAATGTACACTGTACGTGTTATTAACAGCGTTTACATTTTAGATATATAATTTTTCGGTAAAATAACCGACCCCCAACGACAACTTTTGGTAATTAATTTAAATCTATTATACATTAAACAAAAACTGGAGAATGTTATATCGAGCTTCAAATTCACGTTGTGAGCCCACTTGAACAATTTAAATAAGAGAGAAGCCTTTTGCCCCCAGTAGCACAGCAGCATGTCTGCTGATTCAAACCGCTATAAACAGGCTTCGAAACCCGTAGTGGGCACAGCACAGATAGCCCATTGTGTAGTTTTGTACTTAATTCCAAACTATCAATCAAAAGAAGTATATAGAAGAATACGATTTATTGCGGGTCACAATCAAACTGGTGTCCAAATAAGAATATGCTTTTGATAAGTCAAGAATGCACGCTCTGTAGATCTAACAGCCAAAAGGAATAACTTTTAACGTGTTCATCAGTCCAGGCATGGTTGCCCACTACTGATAACAGCGCGAACAACATGATGCAGCTATTAGTAAACTTTGCCATCCTTTCGTTGCCGGTCGATTGAAAAATACTGGCGTTTGTCACGACATCCCATCATTATAACCATTGTCACTTTTAAGTCACAGATTTTGTTTTATTGTCTCTCTCTCTCTCTCTCTGTGTGTGTGTGTCTGTCTCTGTGTGTGTGTGTGTGTGTGTGTGTGTGTGTGTGTGTGCGCGCGCGCGCGCGCGCTTCATCATCGCTTCGGAGATTACAGTTACGCAGACCAAATTCTCAAATGTCCACTTAAACTACATCGAAGGACTTGACCTCTGCGTTTCAATGAGTCTGTTGTAATCCCAGCTGTCTGTGGGTCTCTGTCAGCATCAAATCATTGTTTATTGTCATGGTAAAGATAGAAAGGAATTTTTACAGATTCATCATAATTATTGTCTTTTCTTTTTGTAGTCGGAGAGTTCTGTTTCCTAATCATAATCTTCACTTGGCCCTGGATTACCTTTGGATATGATTTTGCTGTTCGAAACGCTCTGCTGAAAGTCTTCTCGCTCCATGAAAAATATTCAATACTTTTAGATACTGCGACCGTTAGCTTTACATTCTTTTATAATTTCGTTTTATGAATATTTCTCTTCGGAAGAAGCTGCGACAAACACTACCGTCCACAGTCTACAAATCTTTGGATAAACCTTGAACCAAATGTGTAAGTATTAATTACGTCTTCGGGCCTGAAATGACCTGGTGATTAAGGCATTCGACTCGCAAACTGGGGTCGAGTGTTTTAGGCTCCGTTGCCAAATAAGCCCGTCCTACATGGTTACAAACTGTTTGATTGTTTTAAATTTTCACGCAAAGCTACTCAAAGGCTATCTGCACTAGCCGTCCCTAAATCAGCAATATAAGACTAGAAGGAAGGAAGCTAGTCATCACCACCCACTGCCAACACTTGGGCTACTCTTTTTCCAACGAATAGTGGGATTGACCGTTACATTATAACGCCCCCATGGCTGAAAGGGCGAGCATGTTTGGTGTGACGGAGATTCAAATCCGCGACCCTCGGATTACGAGTCGAGCGCCTTAACCCACCTGGCCATGTCGGAGCTGGTTGCAGACTGGACCCAACATCCGGGTGTAAACTTTCTTGGCTAACAAAAAACTTGTCTGATCCCAGGCTAGTCGGAATTAAAGTCGTAACAGGAAAAAAAATTTCGGACCAAGCGTCAAACTTTCGGTGCCACGCCACTCATCGGCAGAAAAAAAGTATATAAAGTAAAATTAATTTTCTATTATCAAATACGAAAAAAACAACAACTTCTCTTGGATATTTTATTTCACACAATTTCATCTTCACAAGCAACGAAGGGCACTTGTCCAAAATACTGATCATAATTAAAGTATCCGAAAGTAGTTGATCACCGATGATTTACTTATTTTTCACAGAAAAATAACGTAAGAACGACAAATAACAAAAATTATTAACCATTTACCCGAAAGACGAAACAGACAATTAATTGTTTTTTCTCCCTCTGAATCCATGTAATAATAATAGCACAAGCAAGCTTCTGTAGCCGAATTTTTATGAAAAGCTCACTTTTATTACTATTATAACCTTGCGCTGAAACGGGAAGAATATAGCTCGGTTTGAGAGATAGGAAAACTTTTTTTTTCCACTGTCACAGATAAATGTAAAAATATTATTGTGTAGAAAAACAAAGTTATCTCTGCGACTCTGTACTGACGAGACAAGAATATCCGTTGTACTTCTGTGACACCATAATGATGTTACACGAGACTGCCTCCCGCGTAGTACGTGATTGATAAAAGCAACTTATGCGACTCTGTGCAGACGAAAAGATAACGACCTCTATGATCTTGTAACTGTTGTTCGTTTCTTCGTAATTTAAAACTTGATATATTAAATAGTAAACGGAAATGTTTTAGCATTTTTACTCAAGAATTAATCAAAATTGCACAGCAAGTTTTAGACAGAACCTTAATATAAATACCACTGGTACATAAAACAAATATTCTTTTGAAAAGCAACTCAACGCAATAGAAAATCTTACTTTTTACATAACTATACGTTTCTCTGCAAGACAGTCACAAAAGGTTGCTGGTTTCTTTAAAAAAAAAAAATCAAGTAATAAACACAAAATATGTGCCCTCTATTGGTAGAATAGCCACATGATCTGTTTACATTGGCCAACTAAGAAACGCCAGTCAGCTAGAAGAACAGAAAATAAATTTTTATGTGAACACTACACAATACATAAACTCACCTTTTAAATTATTTTCGCAATATGATTTGTGTCGTTTTAAGATATATTTGTAAAAGTAAAACTAACATCACTTCTAGCTTCAACAAACCGTAGCGATGCATTAAGTAATTGTAATAGGTATTCTAAGGAGTTCTACTGTTTCTAATACAGTTTTTAGGCGATGTTTAACTTTACGCAACTTCATCGACAAGCCGAGTTCTGATCAAAGTCAATATTCTAGAGCAGTGCAATCATAGTAGAAAATATCCATTGAAGTTGTAGAATATTATATATCAAGTTTAGTTGCAATCAACACTATTTCTACTAAAATAAGTTATTGTGAAAAAAATTAAGTCCGTAATTTAAATTATTTGTTGTGTCATAAAAGATATTTCGAGCAATGTTATATAAATATACACATTACACTAGTTCTATGTTCGATAAAGCTTAAATATTAAATGTGGTTGACGATTTGTTTTGTTTTACTTCTCCTATTATTTGTTAGTTGTAATTGTTCTAGAATGAGAGCTAACTGTGGTATACCAAAATACTATCCTTTTGAAACCTAATGGAAATTTACAAAGGAAACTAAACTGGAAATTAAAGAAAATGAGAAAGAAAGGCTTAGAAGAATTGGTTTATTGGTGCAAAGCAAATAGGCTATCTGCACCAAACAACAGGTTAAAAACTTAAAATAAAAATACTGAACTATGTGAAGAGGAAACAAAGCAAAAGGCCAATGGCCCTTAAAACGCCACTCAAGTGGGCAGTATCACCGTCGCCAGTGACTCTGTCCAACGTCAGAGATGAACCCATGATAAAGACATCTCTAAAATGGTAATTAGAAGAACTATGGTTAGAAACCATAATTCACGTTTTAAACCTTTACACAACAATAACAAAAACGTCTTTGAAATTTAATTAAGAAGTAAAATATTTTGAAAACACTTTGTACAGGATTTATATAAAAAAAATGATACAAGTAAGTTTTCGAAAAAGTTTAAAAATACGTTAACCATAGTTCTGATAAAATAATTTATTTTGATATTAACTGGAAAAACAAAAATGTTAAAACAAACCATGAAAACGCTTTTTGTTTACAGACATGCTGACAAGAATAACAAAGGACAGACAATATCCTTATTTCAAAAGTAAGTGGTACAAATATGTGAATAATAGTGTTAATAACGAGAAAATATTGAAAGTTGAGTTCCGTATTAAAAGTAATTATCAATTTGAAAATAATGAACTCTATAATCCACTAAATTAATAATAAAAATATGTCACATCTCATGAAATAATTACCGTTCTAAAATATGTTAAAATGAATAGCGCCCTTGAATCTTATACAACAGAATTATGATAAAGAGATACATGACAAAAATTACAATTTATTTACTTTAACTTACAAATCAGGATGTATCTCAAAAAACGAGAAAATTAAATGTTATTACAATTATTTGAAAGCCTGATCAAATGAACACTTCTCCTTACAGCTACAGACCAATTAGTATAACAAGTAATTTACTTAAAATAGCAGATTGTTTGTTTGTTTTTAATTTCGCGCAAAGCTACTCGAGGGCTATCGGCGCTAGCCGTCCCTGATTTAGCAGTGTAAAACTAGAGAGAAGGCAGCTAGTCATCACCACTCGCCAGCAACTCTTAGATTAATTTCACTATTCGTCGGTAAAAGAGTAGCCCAACATTATAATGCCCCCACGACTGAAAGACTCTCGGATTAGGAGTTGAGTGCCTTAACCACCTGGCCCTGCCGAGGCTTGACTATGTGTTAACTCACTCGTGAAAAGAGGTTGGGACAGATTTAACTTTTGGCATAAAATAATTACTAAACGAGGATGACGCGATAGTAAAGCAGTAATATAAGTTATTTATATAAGCTCACTCATTGAAGATGTTGTCAGTGTGTGGTCAAGTTTTAATACAGAAAATTTAAAATCGTTAGAGTCTTTGGAAGTGTCACTAAATGTAGCATCGTATTTTATAGAGTTTTTGCACAAACAATTTTCGATCTCAACTTTGGATTAAAGATTAGAATTTTTAACTATTAAACATTATAAAAAACAACAAAATTAAAAGTATAACAAATTATAGGAGAAACAATAAGTATAATTCACCTTCAAGTTTATATTGTTACTGTCATGTAAGAAAGTGTTTAATTAGTTTCAAGCATATTAATAAAGTTTTAAAATAAATTTTATAGATATACATATTTTTAGTTTAAGTTATATAATTTATAAACGAAATTTGGATTTATTATCATCACAGTAAGATTTCATATTGTGTAGTTATATATGTTTAAGTGGTTGTGGTTTAAAAAGTTTTTATCAATCAAATTATTGTGTGTAAGAAGATTGGAATTTATTAATAGGTTAACTAAAAAGCTTTAAATTGAAGTAAATTAAAAGTTATTTTTATTTAATTAGTTAATATAAAATGTGTTTATGACATGGTATTCAAAACAGCATGTCTTATAACCTGGGTGGCGAGGCTCTGAAGAGTCATCTGTGATATATTACATCTTCTGTAAGATGTTAGAATTTATTTACAATCGAAAGTTTCTACTAAAACTTGTTGATAGTTTGGAGTCAATTAATTTGGGGCTCGGCATGGCCAGGTGGGTTAAGGCGTTCGACTCGTACTCTGAGGGTCGTGGGTTCAAATCCCCGTCGCACAAAACATGTTCTCCTTTTCAGCCGTGGGGACGTTATAACGTGACAGTTAACCCCACTGTTCGTTGGTGAAAGAGTAGCCCAATAGTTGGCGTTGGGAGGTGATGACTAGCTGCCTTCCCTCTAGTCTTACGCTGCTAAATTAAGGACGGATAGCACAGATAACCCTCCGCGAAATTCCAAAATAACAAATAAACAATTAATTTGGTAATTTAAATACTTTGCTGTATCATAAAGCTATTTTCAGGCAATAATATATAAACACACACAAATACATGCTACATTTGTTCGATAAAGCTCATAATGTTAAAGTTGGTTGGTAACGGATTTTTTTTTTAATAGTAACATGAAGTGATTGTTTATGTTTCAACTCGCAGATACGCAACTGGTTACCAGACCCGTATTTCAGCGTTATTAGCCCTCTAGGTCCGTCAAGGCCAAGCGTGTTAAGGCGTGCGACTCGTAATCTGTGGGTCCCGGGTTCGTCTCCACGTAGCGCCAAACATACTCGCCCTTTCAGCCGTGGGGGCTTCATAATGTTACGGTCAATCCCACTATTCGTTGGTAAAAGAGTAGCCCAAGAGTTGGCGGTGGGTGGTGATGACTAGCTGCATTCCCTCTCGTCTTACACTGCTAAATAAGGGACGGCTAGCACAGATAGCCCTCGAGTAGATTTATGCGAAATTCAAAAACAAACAAACAATTAGCCCTCTAGTTTACCGCTGATCTACTAGGGAATATATATATATATATACCCAAGTTTATTTCATTTTTAACTCTTTCGATACATTCCGCAAAACGTGATGAAATTTTCAATTATTATTTTCCTCAAAAGATAGTGACAGGGGGCTCCAAGAAATGGAGATCAAAAGGATTTTGAGGGGACTCTCGGATTTGACTAAACTGATTTTAAAATAATGTGTAAGGGGCCGCTCAAACAAAAATATAAATAGAAACTGAAAATCTCCACATTTGAGAAAAATACATTTTGTGAACTCTGTGTGACCATGTAGGTAGCTACGTTTGTGAGGCCTTCAAACAACGGATAGCGGTGAGTTGACATTTCGTAGCCAGCTGCACAGAACTGAATGAAAACTAGTACGAGCATACAAGTTTATTGTTCAACACAATAATCTGCGTTTGTTTATTTATTTCACGTCCCTTCCTCCGATATAAAATTAAAGAAATTTTAGAGCTCTCAAGATTGGCTGCAAAGATTGACTTGATAAGTTGCAGTAACCTGTAAAACAGCCATCCAAAAACGAATAAGATATTAACACTCCTACGAAAATTGGGGCCTAATAGGCCCCAGAGCAACTTGAAAGGTTATTAATATTAGGCTAATAATTTTGTATTTAAATGAAATTGCCATTAACTGACCCTATCCCTTAATATTTTAAGGAGCAATAATATTTTGACTTTTCAGACATTTGCGAAATAATATTTAATTTTTTTAAAAAAACATCCACTAAGGGTATCACTTTAGTGGATGAAAATATTTTTTTGTTGGAGTGTTAAGTATTTATTTCGTAGTTTTTGTTTACCACGAAGTTATTCGAGTAATTTACTAGTGTGTATATATATAAAATAAAGGTTCGAGATATGAGTCTCACTTTTAACATACAACTCCTCCTTACCTTAAATCCATCAATTTTCCAATGCTATAACACACAGCTGAGTTTCATTCTACAAACTCCGAACTTCACAAGTAGTAGTGATTCGTGTACTAACTTGCGAAAGGAGTGCCATTCATTTAGTCCTTTCTTCGTAGGCGTGTCGTGTTCATGTTCCTTATCCAATTATCGTGCGCTACAATGGCGCCACCTTTTCATCTCTCTCTCTCTCTCTAAAAAACAAAATCCCTACGAAACACTGTTCAGGAACGTATATCACGAAACTCTCATCCAACGCTAGTGTTGCTTATTTATTGATTAGCTGGAGTATCCCGCCCGTGAGACAGGTGTAACAAAGGAGAGGAAACTTTACTTCTTTAAACAATGAACATTAAAATATACAAAATGTACCAATACTGAAAAGAAAAGTAAAACAGACTGTTTTCAAGAATTGTATCAGTATGAAATTAGAAGGTGGGTTCTAGCCTTCAACCCTCTAATGACCTTCCTCGTGTCTTCTGTGTCATGCGGCACGTTTCGCGCTAATTGGTCAAGGAATATGGAGAGGTATAAGGAGCAGATGCATACACATATACAGACGTTTGTTTATATAGGTTAACGCATGGGTAGAAGGGTAATTTTGGATTGATCAGGCTAGTGTGCTAGTGGTAGGGAGGTTTAGGTTGTTTCAACAATTGCTAATCTGAGATTGAATTTTGTGCAAATTTTACAACAATTTATCGAAGGTATACATATACATTACTCGTATTTCTTTGTGATTCACAAATACAGATAGGCACTGGTTTGGTTTGTTTTATACTGAATTTCGCGCTAAGCTACTCGAGGGCTATCTGCGCTAGCCGTCCCTAATTCAGCAGTGTAAGAATAGAGGGAAAACAACTAGTCATCACCACCCACCTCCACCTGTAGGGCTACTCTTTTACCAACGAATAGTGGGATTGACCGTCACACTATAACGCCCCCCCCGAAGGAGAGGGCGAGCATGTCTGGTGCAACGGGGATTCGAATTCACGACTCTCACAATCGAGAGCCTTAATCAGCTGGCCTGCTCACTGGCACTTAACACTTAATAAAGTTAAAGGTAAACACAAATATGAACACTTGCGGATTACACGTGTAATTTATTATGCACTGTTATACATACTACTGTAAGTATCTGTTTACCTAGAAACTTCTGAAGAGCAAGTTGAAGGCTGAAAAGCTCTGTTGTTACTGTAACAAAATATTGGTGATGTCACGTTCTGCCAGACTTACTCTGGCTCGCACGTGTTGTTTTTATAGTCTGGATAAGTAAATGTAAGACGTCATGCAAACACTCACTTTCACATTCTTTTGGACCGAACAACTAAACTATACATAACAAGAACAACAAAAGGACACTGATCTTCTAGGTACGACGACGCTTGTTTTTTGTTAAGTATTGAAGACAATTTTTGTTGCTTTCTTTAAATACTGTCAACATGTTTAATTCCTTGTCGCTAGAATGAGATCTGTTGTGTATTTCATTGGCAAATGTTGACGATTTTCAGAAGAACAATACAAACTTATGGCCTCTCGTCAGTTTGGATAAATCTTCAGTTTGCTTTCATGCCCAGGTTGCTCATATCAATTCATATTTTTGCAAAAGTTTGATTATCCTTTGTTGTTCGCCAAATCCACAAGTTTCACCATACAAAGCATCTGATCAGAGAATTGTGCACAGGGATTCAAGTTTGACTGCTTTAGGTAGGTGTGGGGGTGAGGGGATAAAATTAAAAACAAACATATTGCAGATTTATATAAACAATATTAACACACGTGTTACATTATAAGCATGGAAGTAAGCATTACTTCCATCAAAATGACCGAGTCCGTACTAAAAGAGTTAATGGGGTAACGGTCCCCCACTCTTGAGTACGCTTCTGCATCTGATTCAGTATTACGTTCTTCTTTAATCAGTTTCCGGTAATGTAACTCACAAACAGATACGCCTCCCTGTCTTGACGTCACTTTTCTTTCCATCCTAAAAGCACGTGACTACTTGTCTCGCTGTATGATCATAATTGAGTATTATGGTCCGTGTAATATCCAGTGTAAGCGTCCGGAAAATGGAAACAGGGTTTGAGATCTATTTTAATTGCTACCTGAATTCGGCGTAATTTAAATAAATAACGTGGCCCCTTTTCTTCTTTTTTTTATGGGGCATATAATAATAGCTTTAGGTTATCCCTCATCTAATGATGATCACCTGTGGGAAGTTTAAACGTATCGTGGGAGCATAAGTGTGAGAACCGAGTCATTTGACAAGTTCCACAACTACCGAGTCAAAATGTTTTTAAGACTTAAGCCTAACATTTACCTGAGCTTTTGCAGTAAAGTATGACAGTAACCATGGCTACGTGTTTTCGATAGAGTAATATGCCGTTGTGAAATGAAATGAACTTCCTAACATCGTAAAATACTGATGACATAACAACTTATAGAGAATTGGCATTGCTTTAAAGACATGTTTGTGATATAAGATTCTCAAGTTACTTCCGCAATAACAGAAAGAACGAATGGATCGGATGTAGTTGGACACTACAGCAGTTGAACGAATTTATTTCTTAAGCTACGCAATGGTCTATCTGTATTGTGCTCACCACAAATATCGAAACCCGGATTTTAACATTATAAGACTTCAGACTTACCGACGAGCCACCAGGGGGCAAAGGTGAACTAAAGGCTATAATTATATAAGTGGCTTGCGAAGTATTATGATATGTTAAGTTAAAAAGAATAAACAGAGAAGAAGCTGCACTTCATGCAGAAAAACGATTTTTGTCTGTGTGATGTTCATGCCAGCTTCTCTAACGTTGAGTGCACAATGGATAAGACACGAAACCATAAAGATAAGTTTAGAATAAAATGACAGCTAAGTTGAGCGACAATACAGTGCATCAGGAATAGAATATTATTGTATTTTCTGACAACACAAACAAAACTATAAAATTAGACCTGAATTTTAATTTCACTAACAAATGTTAAACAATAGCGTAGGAAGTGGGGAACTGCCCCCCTCCCCCAATTTTCACTCTGTTCCATAATAGAAAAACGTCCTCGAATGAAAAAAGAATAAAGCATAAAATTTAACCTAGAACCCAAAGATTTTCTGGATTCTAAGACAAGCCCATTCCCCGACTTCGGTGAATGAAATAAACCTTGGATCCCCCCTATAAATTTGTCTCCTACTCCTCTATTAAGAAAACAAAACCATTTATAATTGCCCCCACTTCAAAATCATCTGAAAAGTCGACGACTGCACTTTCATTGGTATTCTTTTAAGATTATTAAATAAAGGAATTGTTTTGTTTGTAGTTTAGAAGTTTAAGCACAAAGGCACAAAAGGCGAACTGTGTTCTACCCACCTCGCGTATCGAAATCCGGTTTTTACCGTTGTAAGTCTTCAGACATGTCACTATACCACCGAAAGGCAGAATGAATTAACAGCAGTATTCGAAAAAGTAATAAATCACTACACTTAAAACTTTGTTATATTTAAGTTTTCTCTAATTATACATTTATGGTGGCAAACAAAAAGTCTCGTGGGCGGCAATCTTTAACGAGTACAGAACAATAGAAAACATTTAGATGCACTCTTCTTACATGAATAGAAAAGAGTTAAAACTTATTAACATGTATGTAGTCACACATTTTGCCCAACAACCAAATCTACACAAATACGTTAGTGTACCTTCACGACACCAGATAATTTTGACTTATACACAACAAAAATGTTTCATTATTGAAACAATTTAAAATGTTGCCGTTTTATATATCCAAGTGGTCGCATGATTACTGACGTACTTTTGTACTGAAATAGTGTATTTCAATGTATGTACTTACATTTAGCATTATTCAAAATTCCTAAATATACTGACTAACTGATGTTTTATTTAAACGCGGCAATTTAACAACAGAAGGTTTTAGGTGAAACATCCTGTAATGGTGGAAGGTTTCATACAACCAAACATTCCATGTACAATGCACAGCACGTTTCTTTTTTCTAAAATCAAACGTTCTCAACCAGCAGATGAATGAATATCGCTGTTTTACCTCGGCGACATAAATTTACCGCAATGCGATCCGTTTTGGAGGAATAGAGAAAACTTAGGCAGATATAGTTTTCCCTGGTTGCTTCTTTAATCAGATATTTGTGGGAGAGTTCTACTTCATTTATATTAAAGCCAGAGCAATATAATCCTCGTTTCTCAAAAAAAATAAATCCGTACTATCGTAAATGAATGTGCTAGTTACAACAGCTGGTATACTGTACAATAGATGCCCCCCCGGATAAAAGTAATTGGATCCCCTACATTTCTTTCCCTGAAGCTGTAATATTGATTCAAGCTCCGTACGGCTCGACCCCTCACAATTGAGGGGCGTACTTACGTCACTGACCGTACCATAAAAATAATCTATACCGAATTACCTACGCAGGGTTTGATTACTGCTGTAAACAGTATTGAAAAGAATAAACTAAAATGGAAGGAAGAAGAAACAACAACGAAAACCCTAGAAGATAAGACTGAAATTCAAGTTTTTTGTCATCCTGGAGCTGAAACTATAGAATTTCTGAAATACAAGTGGACTAATATTTTATGTAGTTTCTTACTCCAAAACCATAAGGGGTTCGTGGACAGCAGCTTCTAGGATCAAAACAAATTAATAACAAACTTAAGGGAATTCTATTCATCCAGTCTTGAACTCTTCTGTCGTATACATTTTTTTTTCAACTAGAAACCATATAGAGGGACTGGCATGGCCAGGTGGTTATGATACTTGACTCGTAATCTGAAGGTCGCAGGTTCGAATCCCTATCACATCAAATATGCTCGCTCTTTCAACCGTGGGGGCGTTATAATGTACAGTCAATCCCACTATTCGTTGGAAAAAGAGTAGTCTAACAGTTGGCGATTGGTGGTGATGACTAGCTGTCTTCCCTCTAGTCTTACACTGCAAAATTAGGGACGGCTAGTACAGATAGTCCTCGTGTAGCTTTGCGTGAAATTTAAAACAAACCAAACTACAAAAAGAACCTTACAAATTACTTAAAAGGTCACAATGACTGAATCTTTGTTTACTATGCATGTTGTTTCCATACTAATTCGTTACTTGTTACGCTGCTCTAGGTCAAATTTATTTGATCTTTTGAATGAGAAATAAAACATCCTCTTCAACACACCACAAGCACTCACAATTTACATGACTTCTCCTGGTTTTACTGGGAAACATATTTGATATTGACAAACAGGATTAGAATCAACCCGAAGGTATTAAATACTGCAATCCGGAAGATCTGAAAAATATTTTTTACGATGGACTGAAATAACAAGAACAGGAAAAGAATCAAATATTTATTTCAAACAATAAATAAAATTTTCATTATTCACACATAAAAATCAAGTAGACGTAATTTCACTTCGATATTCTCGATGTAACTTCTTGTGATGAGACAGGATGAATTGTTTATAACACTTTTATGTCAGATCAATGTTTTGTTGCGGTAACCCATAATTCTAGATTACCTACACCAGTGAACAGTCATATAATAACATACAAAAGGAGATAAACTACACGCTTCTGCCCTTTGTAAAACCCCATGTATTTAGTTAGGTATTGCCCACAACCTAGGAAAGATACGAGATAGAAACATAGACAAGCAAGTATAAACAGTAAAGAACAGCCATTCCAGTGAACAAGTTCAGCCCGAGGAAGGGGTTAGGATGAGTTTACATCATGTTCACAAGGACAGTAATCAAGGGTAAAACATCTGCATTACAAATATATTCATGAACATAAAGGTACGTATGTTAATATTTCCTCGATATATTGGTCTATGATTTTTTGGGGGCGATCAGAATGTTGAAACAGGAGCTGGGAAACAGTCATTCTACTACGCTTGACGAGTTAACTTGTGGGTGTGTTGGTGTGTTTTGATATGACAGCTTTACGAAGGAGTCAATGGAACTATATTATACGGCTGTTGTCAAGATGTGCAGTTATTAGAGAGAGTATGACCAAATGTGGTAACATGGACAATTATAAGATGATGAGGTTCCAAATCCATTTGAATGTAATACACCCAACTCCTGTACCAGATATGATTAACACAATTATCTGATCTCATTAAATAGCAACAAACACTAAACATGATATACACTATACAGCCAGATTACACTATTCATATAACGTATGCAAGCAGCTTTTACTGGATAACCGTAAATAATAAAAGCAAATGATTTCTGTTAAATTATATTTGGCTGAGGTGATCGATTGGTTATTGGAACAGTCACCCGAGTGTAAAAAAAAATTTGATTTCCAAATATTCCGGCGGACCACAAACTATTGGGTATTACGGTCGTAACAAGTGCAAAAAAACGTATCTGGTATCAGTAAATACGTTCCTCTAACAGAATACGAGCGTACTGTAAAAACTAAAGATCACAGAAAATTTCAGTCTGTTTATCTTTCGTTTAAACAGTACAGATTTCAACATTGGTAAGAGAAAGGAATAATTTTTGCACGGTAACGTGTTCTCCAAGCTGTTCTAAAATGACAACAAACTTTTGAGACCGGAGGTAGTTGGTGAAAACTTTTTTTTATTAAAAAATAAATTGTTCTGTTTACCTAACACAGTTAAAGATATCGCCCCCCAGTGGCTCAGCGGTATGTCTGCGGACTTACATGCTAAAATCCGGGTTTCGATACGCGTAGCGGGCAGGCACAGACAGCCCATTGTGTAGCTTTGTGCTTAATTCAAAACAGCTAAAACAGTTAAAGATATCTTTTAATACACGTAGTTAAATGTCTAACAATACCATTATGAGAAACATCCATTGCTGTATTCTTATACCGTATAGAACCTATACTGATTTCTACGTACGTTGAAATTCAGCATTCATTTCTTTCTTTCAAATACAGCTATGAAAAAAAGGTTATAGTCACGAGTAGTTCCTAAAACTTTGTAGATTCAGAAATCCAAAATTATTATGTTCTTAGGCCCGACGTAGCTAGGTGATTAGGGCGTTCGACTCTCAATCTGAGGGTCGCGGGTTCGAATCCTCGTCACACCAAACAACCTCACCATTTCAGCCGTGTGGGCGTTATAATGGCACAGCTAATCCCATTATTTGTTCTTAAAAGAGTAGCCCAAAAGTTGGCGGTGGGTGGCGATGATAAGCTGCCTTCCCTCTAGTCTTATACTGCTAAATTAGGGACGGCTGGCGCAGACAGCCCTCGTGTAGCTTTGCCCGAAATTAAAAACAAACAAATCAAGCTGATGTTCTTTACTCCGACAGTTTCCTACACTAAAATCAAAACCAATGCTCATAAACATGACCAACTTGATGTTCCAGATGCCAATACCTGTTTCACACCCTAAATTTCTGATGTTTATAGAGCTCAAAAAAGATTATTTACACAACACACAATAAATAACCTTTGTAGGTTAAATCTCATTCTACACCTGGAACAAAAACTAGACAGTATTCTATCGGTTAAGTTTCAGGACAAAGGTACTAGTAATGTTGTTTGCGAATATAAAGGCCACGATTTTATAACCAAGATCCATTAAAGTTACACTGGTAGAAAATCTTACAGTGTTCACACTTACGCAGTTCAAACACGTATCCACATCTTTCTCGCATTTTAGCCCAGCATGGCCAGGTGGGTTAAGGCATTCGACTCGTAATCTGAGGGTCGTGGGTTCGAATCCTCGTCGCACCAAACATGCTTACCCTTTCAGCCGTGGGGTCGTTATAAGTGACGGTAAATCCCACTATTCGTTGGTAAAAGAGTAGCCCAAGCGTCGACGGTGGTTGGTGAAGACTACTTACTTGCCTTCCCTCTAGTCTTACACTGCTAAATCAGGGACGGATAGCGCAGATAGCTCTCGTGTGCAAAATTAAAAAAAAGTATATCATATTTTAACTTCATTTATAAGGACACAACAACTGCAAAAGAAAATCAGGGAAGCCACATTTAGGAAAAACAAAATGTCATCTTTAGGCAAATATCCTGGTTCCCAGTGTTTATTCACCAATAATTATATTTTCAAAAGTAATTCTCTAAAATTCACTCGCACGCTGTACTCAGTGAGAACAAGCAAGCTTCCGAAACGTGAACTTAATCTTTTTCCGGTGTTCATCTTCCCATCAAGCTGTCTTCGCAGTATGTTTGCTTTGTTATACTGTCTAGAATATTTACACTTGGTGTTTAAAACAAAAACACACACACAACAGAAAACCATCAATAGTTATGATGAAAATTATTTCACAGGGGGAAAGGTTATTGTTATCACATTCTTTATGTATTTTATTAGCTTAGAATATAATTTACACGACAATAACAACCGTCTGTAATTTAGTCAAATATATGTCAATGTCAAGAGACTTTCCCACGTTATTGATACCAATCACACGATACTTAGCAATTAATTACAAAAAATAAAAACAGAATAAAAAACGAACTCAAGATGCGTGACTTCCGGTGGGATAGGAGTCGATTCATCTTTCAACCGCACAAAATATGAAAGTGTCGGATATACGAAATAATAGACCAAAAAGTAACAATATGGAGAAATTAAAAAAACTCTTCCCAATTACAGATCAAACCAAAAGTAGAAAATAAAATATGTAGTTGTTTTATTAACAACTGTTAGGCCTATTAGTTTTCCAACATTTCTTCAGCTATCGATATTCAAACCATAACATTAAGGAGTAAGAATGTTAAAATATATCTGAGGTAAAAAATAAGTTAAAACAAGATGCGACATGTTAAGCCTTCTATTGAGGTTAAGTAAGCTTTACTTAAAGGACTAGCCAATGAAATGTTAAATGCTGCATACAGCTAAACAGTACAACACTTAAAATCAAGTATTAGAAATGTTACAAGTGCACCGATCACTTACTGGTGGGACAGTCCTGTATATATAATTATAGAATTCAATTAGTTGAATGTAATGATTTCATGTTAATATATATGTGTGTGTGTGTGTGTGTGTGTGTGTGTGTGTGTGTGTGTGTGTGTGTGTGTGTGTGTGTGTGTGTGTGTGTGTGTATAACAATAACATAGTCTGTATAAACTTTACATATACTAAATGTTTCGAAAGTCACTTTCACTGTTCAGTTGTGTGGTGAGATATGGCACACTTATGGACACTAAATATACGTTATGTTGCTATGGATAGAAATGATTATCCCCTGAAACTCACTTCCATAAATGAAATAAGTGTCATAATCCAATTGTGACATCCCACAGGACTAAGTCCTCTTCCTCTGCACGCGAAGCAAACGTTACGTGTGCAACGTGGTATAGATCAGGGGTCACCAAACTACAGCCCTCGAGGTCATTTTGTCCGACCCGCCAGCAGCTAGCTACTTGGAAATAAAAAGTGACATTTCATCAAATGTCCGACTGTCATGACAAAATAAATCACACCAATGGTCGCTTTAAGCTGGTAAACATAAGACGTTATGGTAAAAAGAAACAAGGCTGTCACGCGCATTTTTAACCAATAGGAAAATTCTTTCGTCCTTGCTGCCCGTTTATTCATATCGAGACACGTATCTATGAAAGCACTAGGATTTCGAAAACAAGTACAGACTTAACCCTCGTCCTATCGATTCGTCTTGTAAATTCAGCAGGCTAGGGTTACCGCTTCAGCAAGCTCATTTCTCTTGTTGTTGTTGTTGTTGTTTTGAATTAAGCACAAAGCTACACAATGGGCTATCTGTGCTCTGCCCACCACGGGTATCGAAACCCGGATTTTAGCGTGTAAGTCCGCAGACATACCGCTGAGCCACTGGGGGGCGCTCATTTCTCTTAATAGTCGGATTATGCGCTATTCGTAACTCGTTCTTAGGTAAGTGTTGTGGTAAACGTACCTTTCAATATATTTTATTTGTGTGTTCTTGGACCAGTACAATACTTTTCTCACAGCGTTCTGTGTTTTTCATTTTCAGATCCTGTTTTTTTTCACTTATCTTTATGGGTGCTTTTCAAAGAAGAAAAGTGGACTCTGAATGTCGTGCTTTCAATGAAGAATGGGGAGAAAAGTACTTTTTTATGGAAACAAAAAAACAGAAAGCTGCTTGTGTGATATGCACCGAAAGTGTTGCCGATTTGAAAGTTTGTGTGTTTTCTTTCAGCAAAGCCACAACGGGCTATCTGCTGAGCCCACCGAGGAGTATCGAACCCCTGATTTTAGCGTTGTAAATCCGTAGAGTTACCGCTGAACTAGCGGGGGGCAGCCGATTTGAAAGAGTACAATATTCGACGTCACTATGAAACAAAACATCTATCAACATGTTTGGAATTTTCAGAAAAGTTCAGTTCTGAGAAATTTGAATCCATGAAACGAGTTTTTGAATCTCTTCACGAGAAAGTTTGCTGAAAATGAATCTCTCACTTGTACAAGTTACAAAATAGTGCATAGGATGGCAGAGTAAGGAAAACCTTTCACTGACGGCAACTTCATCAGAGTGCATGATGGAAGCAGCAAATTACCTGTGTCCTGAAAAAAGCCAATTTCTTTGAAAGTATCAGCCTTTCAGCAACTTCAGTTGTAAGGAGAGCAGAGTAACTTGGAGAGAACATCGCATTAAAGATACGCCAAAAAGCTAGAAACTTCCTATGATATTCTCTGGCACTGGATGAGTCTACTGATCTCTCGAATACGACACAACTTCTCGTGTTCAGCTGATGGAGGAAACAACATGGCTGGAGTAAAGAAGGGTCTGGTTGGGATGATCAGGAAACAGTTGGAAGATCTTCAACTTCCAAGCATTCTGTTCATACACTGCATCACACATTAGCAAGCACTCTGTGGAGAAAAACTATTTCTTGCGTACTGAAACCAATCATTTCTGCAGTGAACTTCATTTGGGGTCATGCACTTAATCATCGCCAGTTCAAGGCGTTTCTTGAAGGAATTGATTCGGATTTCTGTGACTTACCTTATCACACGGTGGTGAAGTGGCTCAGCTGCATTAAAGTCTTGTCTCGTTTTTATAAACTGAGAAGAGAAATAGATATATATATCTTATCGAGAAATATAGAGTCGATCCACTTCTGTCGGTTTCAACCTGATTGTCAAAGTTGTCATTTTTGGTTGACATCACATCCCACATGAATTGAACTTGAAACTTCAGGGGAAGAATAACCTTGTCTGTGATTTCTATAGAATCATTAAAGGATTTCGGGAAAAGCTGTCATTGTTTGAAACACATTTGGAAGGAGGAAACCTTTCTCATTTTCAGTGTTTCAAGGAGTTTCCTGCTGGAATCACAGAAGATGTCAACCTGCAGTTTCAGAGAAAGTTGGTGACTTAAATAAGCATTTTACACAGAGATTTTTGGATCTCAACAGAATCAAAAGTGACATTCTCCTTTTTCAGAATCCTTTTGATTGTGTCATTGATGACGTGCCAGTGGAACTTCAGCTGGAGGTCATCGATTTGCAAGGAAATGACTTGTTAAAAGTAAAACACAAAGAAAGGAAACAGAGAATTTTACAGCTGCATACCTGAAAATGATTTTCCAAAGCTGAAGCAGTTCGCATCTGGTATGGCATCAGTGTTCGGAACAACTTATGTCTGTGAACAAACATTTTCAAAAAAGTATGTGAAGTCCGTACATCGATCGAGATTGACTGATGAGCATTTGAAAGCAATTTTAGTGATTGGATGCAGCAATTCAAAACCGAACATTGAAGATATTTTGAAAGCCAAACGCCAATTTCATAAATCTCACTAACTTTTTTGCGGCTTAGTGAATTTCAGATATGTACTCACTATGTGCGATGTGACAATTGTTTTTGCCAATGTCACCTTCTTTAATAACTTTTTTGGTAAATATAAGTGTTGGTTATATTTCTGTTTGTTTTTTTATTACATGTGTGTATTGCATGCTACTCCCACATGGCTAATGTGGCATCCTAAACTTAGTGTTAAGTCTTTTTACAGAGAACTTTCGTTCTAGTTATGAGTATTGAACATAATGATCATGTGGCCCGCGCTTCTCATTCCCCAAGTAATCTGGCCCCCTGTGAATAAAGTTTGGTGACCCCTGGACTAGATAGCAAATTTAAAAGATGGCAGGTGGTATTATCTTGTTGAAGGGAAAAATTACACTATATTCACTGAATGTTCTAAAAGATACTTATTTAAGAAAATGTTACAGAGAAACTTTAAGAACAGTAAACTCCTCAAAATTTAACATTAACATTAAACAGCTAACTGTTAACTTATTTTGAATAAGGAAAGTAAAGGCTATATTCAGTGGATGAACCATATTTCAATTTATCTTATCGAGATGGAAACCGAGGGAATAGGTCTGTAGTCACCATAGGAATCATCTGTTTTTATTAGAATTCATGTCCAGGATTTTTGTTTTTAAAGCTGAAAACATTATTGTTTTCACTAGTACGTTTGGCTATCACTGATGTATCTATATTACAGTTTTTAATATATTTTTGATGTTTCGTCATTCGAATATGAAAAAAAGTCCTTGATTATTCCAACAAAAGGAATTGAATTAATGACGCGCATGAACGGATTAACAAGATTCCCACTGTCCCTGTCTACTATCTAGCGAAACCACAGCCGACATTTTAACTGTCCCTGTCTACTATCTAGCAAAACCACAGCCAAGGGAACAGACTAGGAGAAATCAGCCTCAAGAAGGTTTTGCGTATTCACATTTGTTTTTATAAACCGTATTTTCTGGTTGACTTCGAGTTATCTTGACCTGAATAAAAATATCTTTAAAAGTAGAAAAAAATTGAAAGTAGAATAGATGTTTAGAATGGATTCCTCGGTATCTTTGGTTAATTTTTTTGAATAATTATACTGTATGCGTTTATTGAAAAAACTTTTTTCTGAAGAGATATTGATGGGTTTATTGATCAGTATTTTTATATCACATTTTCTGTCTTAAACTGGGTGGCTGGATTTATGAATTGGGTGTATTATAGCATGTTTATTCTTTCATTGGACAGATGTTGTGAACCTTTTTTGAGAATAAATGTTGGCACTTTCACATTTCAGATCGGTATGGTAGACAGTTGTTGATTTCAGTTTGGGCTTAGTTGTCGAAATAATGAATGAAATCATAAAGAAGTTCCAGATGAAAGGGCCATAAAGCAAAATATCATCAACATCCCTATTTTGGTAGAGATTGTGTTATACCTGTTTCTTTCAGTTGTTTAAAACAAATTTCTGTTATGATGGGTAAAAGTATGGGATCCAACGTAACTTTCAGCAGATATTTTATAAGATTTGTTCTTCTAATAGATTAGATTTCAAACACATATCTATGAGCCTGATAAATTGGTTCGTAAATATACTTGTATAATGTTGAGGATAGTTGTGGTGGTTAACTGCGATACAATGACACTGCTTGTATTTTCAAAACGAAAATTCACTGATGTCTCAACTTACCATAAAATGATATTAGAAATAGTTAGAGCTGAACTTTTACTTATAAACTAAGTTTTAAGCAATGTAGACTATTTATAGGCAAGGCTTTTATAACTTTGGAGAGAAACGTGGACGTCCTGTACTTGGAGAATCAACGTGTTGCTAGACTTTTTTTTAACGAATTTTTGGTATCCCATAAAGCTGAGATGGAACCACGACTGCTGTAGACTTGGTGGGTGGTTTTGCGATTTCGTTCTTATTATTGTAACGAATTTTATGTTATTTATTTAAATATCTGCGTGTTGTTTTTTTCTCTTTGGTACATGTGCATTGTGCGTGTTCTGCCTATTCTCTAAATTTGTAAAAGATTCTCAAAAGCAACAATCAATAATATTTGTTTTACGAAAACGCTAGCGTGTCTTAGAACATTGTTGAAACTTCTAGAATCTCGCCTTAAAGTATATAAATCGCTCGCCGAGAGAAAGAACAGGATATTTATTGATCGCTACAGTCAGTATACTGTAAACTTCAAAAGCCATAATTGTAATTAACGCTTATTAATTGGCAAACTACAAAATTTGACCAGGAAAGTTTATATATTCCGAGTATTACGAACCATTCAACAGCAGAAAATTAACTGCGGACGTTGGTTTTTCCACAAGAACATTAAATATATATATTTCGCTCCGAAAAAAGTTTGTCAACCGCGTTAGGTCAACCAAGAACAGTTAAAATTTCCATCAAGTGAAATATATGTGTATTTTGCGCCTCACGGACTTGGACTGTCGATAAAATATTAAGCTATCGACCAGATATAGGACTCAGTATAGTTTATAAGTTTTTAAAATCCTTGTATACAAATCAATATTTGTAATAATCATTATTAAAAACTGTATTATTGTTTGTATATTAAAATATGTGTGTGTTAAAAAGAAACATGATGTGTATCAATCTTGTTGGGAAATATTATAAATGTGATACATACTAACATTTAATTAACTTGTAAATTTAAATTTAAATTTCCGGATATTTGAAATCGTAATAGGCAACGTAAGTAACATAATAAATGGGAGATTGAACCGAGATAAATTATGATACGTAACGTTATAAATAACACGAATGACTAGTTAAGTTCCTTTTCAACGTTAGAAGTGGGATCATGTTTTAACAGAATCTACACGCTGTCATTGAGTGATTCACTAAAAAAACAATTAGAGAATCTTTCCACTGTCATTTAGTGATTCACTAACAAAAACAATTAGAGAATCTTTCCACTGTCATTTAATGATTCACTAACAAAAACAATTAGAGAATCTTTCCACTGTCATTTAATGATTCACTAACAAAAACAATTAGAGAATCTTTCCACTGTCATTTAATGATTCACTAACAGGAACAATTACAACATTTTTATCATTTTAAAGGAGAGTTAAATCATTTTTAACTCAGCTGCCACATTATACGATTACTGATTCTTTTGAGATTTTTGAAGGGCCTTTTCTTAACTTCGTAACATAAAGTAGTAGTGTCAACCAAAACCAGATTAACACGTGCTCACGCGGATTCTAAGAGTGTAAATAAATAAGCGAGAAAGAGAGAGAGAGATAAACAACGGTTATTGCATCACTGGTTTTGGAAAAAGAAAGTTTCATAGGATGACTGTTTATCACATTTCAGGGTAGAACTGGTCTTAATGTAACTTTGTGTTGTCTATATAATTTGCGTGACATTGTGCCAAGCGTTGATTGTTGTTGTTCTTTTTTGTGAATGTTCAAATGGCGCATTCAGAAAGGCCGTGAGAAGCGTTTACTGTCCTTGAGCTTGGTTACTCATAGTTTGTACGCATTCCCATAATTACCCAGCACTGATTACGTAGTCAGGGTTTCCTCACTCTTTTTTCGTTGTTCAATCAATTCATTACGTACAATCGAAAATATGGTTTACCGAAGAAAAAAAAAACATTATAAACATTACCTCATAATTAATATCGCAAACTCGTCTGGGTAGATATATATACCTCGTTGTCTATTAATTAAAACATTTCCCTTTAAAAGTACAAAAAAGACTTAGAGAAGAGTAGAAACTTCGCGAAATTCACACAATTCCGATGTTCAAACTTTGTGGATTGTCATTTCCAATACAGGAAATACTTTTGCTTCTGTATAATTATATAAATATATTTATGAAAATTAAAAGAGAAATATAATCACCCAATATTTTTCTACTTTAATATTTATTAAAAAATCTTCCAAAACTCTCACAGATACTTTTAACAATGTAAATGTTAGAAATTTTATATGCAAAAACGGCTCGTTTGGGTTCTATTTAAAATATTTTCTGAACCCAAACGAGCCGTTTTTGCATATAAAATTCTCAACAAGTGGGTTTCTCGACATCACTGATTGTAAATGTTAGAAACTTAATATCACATAATGTGTTTTTACATGGCGACATCTAGATGTTCTGTGTTAAGGGTCCCTAAAATGTCTTTTTTTTGTTAAATTTCGCGCAAAGCTACTCAAGGGCTATCTGAGGTAACCATCATTAATTTAGCACCGTAAAGCTGGAGGGAAGGCAGCTAGTCATCACCACCCACCGCCAAATCTTGGGCTACTCTTTTACTAACGAATAGTGGGACTGACCGTTCAATAACAATAACCCAACGGCTAAAAGGACGAGCATGTCTGGTGCGACAGGGATTCGAACCCACGATCCTCAGATTACGAGTGAAACGCTTTAACCCATCTGGCCATGCCGGGCAAAACCATGAATGTCTTAATTCTGTATACATTAATGTTTCTAACCACGAAAGCAGCTGGTGGTTATTATATCCCTGCATGATATGTAATGTGGTAGATCGTGAGTGTGCGTGTGGGGGGGGGAATCGAACCCCTGATTTTAGCCTTGTAAATTTGCAGGCATACCGCTGTACCAGAGGGAAGGCATAATGTGGTGGAGGGATTAACTTTAGGCTTAACGACAGAACCTTTTGTTTAGTAAGAAAATATTATTCAGAACGGATTTTATTGCGTCTTTAATTTCTTGTGATAATTATTCTACAGAACGTTTTTTTCTGGTCTAATTCTAAAATAAACACTCACTTTTATATAAATTTATTCCGAAAAGGAATTTGAGGTTATATCAGTTTCAATAAAATTACCCTAGTTTTACAATACTGAAGAAAAATCTAATGTTCGGTTGTATCGATATCATTTGTTCGATCAATTAAAGCTGCACCAAAAGAATAAAGTTGAATGATGTTATGGCGTAAACTCAAATTCGTTCTTTCTCTTCTTTCTTACAGATTCATCAACTGTTTTGCGTGTGTTATTAAGCATTAGAAAAAATTACGATTTTAAAATTCGCTCAAGTTTTTATCAGTTGTACGTATTAACACTTTTGTTCATTTTTACACATAACGTTTCAAGAGGTTTACCTGGTCGTGCATATTGGGTGTTTTGTTGAATTTTGAGTAAAGCCATCCTTAATTTAACAGTGATAGACTATAAGGAATGCAACTGGTCAAAACCACCAAGTTTTGGGATATATTTATCATCAATAATGGGATTCACTGTCACATAATGACACCTCTAGGACTGTAAGAGCAAGCTTGTTGAGTTACGAGATTCGAACTCACGAACCACAGCCCTAACGACCAAGCCATCTTCAAGTTAAATAAACGTTTTTATCTTTTCTCTAAAAGCAACATTATACGAGTATTTTATTAGTTTTTCATTTACTTTGCATATGTACGTATAACCAAAATGGAGTAGTATTTACTGTAATTATTAATATCGTTAGATTTTAAAACTCACTCAACGTTTGTCATTTTACACAGTGTATAAAAAATGCCACAAAATGCGTTATACTTGGATAATTAGCATTTGCCATATCACGTATAAACAAAAATAAAACATTTCATAGGTAATATTGTTTCTATTACGTATGTAATAATTAAATAACGTTACCTGATCGCACTGGCTGCAGAAGAAAAACAAAAGCTCAGTAATGCTGACAGGTTATATAAACATGTGATATATATATTAGATACACGATCTGATTTATCTGATATAATGTTCAGTAATTAAATATCTTTCATCATCCATTAATTTTGACATTTATTGAATTATTGTTGTTTATCTGTAGTTAAGCACAAAGCTACTATTTGTATTAGACCCACCACGGGTATCGAAATCTGATTTTTAGCGTTGTATGTCCACAGACTCTGAACCAATGGACGCAATAACTTGCGTACAACATAGATTGCTTTGTAAACTTTTCAACAACAGATGGTTTTGATTGTTAACCTTGTATCAGTGAAATATGTCCTAATGACGGACAGCCTTCTTTACAATTGCTTATTATATATTATAATATATTTCTGTTTTTCATATATAATTTCTCTAATTGTTCGTGCATTTTTAAAACGTTATATTGACGCGTAACATACTTAACTTTCATGCCTTTAAAAATACCGCACGCGACGTATGGCTTCCAAATCCGTTTCTTGGACTTTCTTCTTTTTTTTCCATAAAAATTAAAAACTTCATTTCATACTTTCATTAATTTACAAAATATTTTGTTTTGTTAAATTTCTCCATACAAAATATTTCTAAACTACAATGTTTAATTAATTTCTACACTGTTGAAATTTTTTAAAAAATTACAATTCAGAACTTTGTATTTTATAATTATATTTCAAAACTACGAATTGTTGGTACTGTACAGACAGTGTATTTGTGTTTTCTTACAGAAAAGCCACATCGGGCAATCTGCCGAGTCCACCGAGGGAAATCGAACCCCTGATTGTAGCGTTGTAAATCCGTTAACTTCACACTACTGGTGGGGAACTGTATAAATAGAAATAGAACATAGATCACAAGAGTCACTAATAACTACTACCATTGTATGTTTGTTTTGAAATTTCGCACAAAGCTACTCGAGGGCTATCTGTGCTAGCCGTCCCTAATTTTGCAGTGTAAGACTAGAGGGCATGCAGCTAGTCATCACCACCCACCGCAAACTCTTGAGCTACTCTTTACCAACGAATAGTGGGATTGACCGTCACTAAATAACGCCTACACGGCTGGGAGGGCGAGCATGTTTGGCGCGACGCAGATGCGAACCCGCGACCCTCAGATTACAAGTCGCACGCCTTAACGCGCTTGGCCATTTGTGTAAAACTACTAATGTGTGTAATAATTACCATTAGTGCCCGTAGTGATTACTACTATTGTCTGTAATAATTACTTCATTACTAATATCCGAAATAATTACTACTAGTCTCCATAATAATTACGATTATTGTCTGTAATAATTACTTCACTACTTGCGTTTGTAATAATTACTCTTAATGTGCACAATAATTACTATTAGTGTCGGTAATAATTGAGGCAGATTTAAAAAACAAACACGTTAATATTTTCAAACAGGTAAACAAGATATCAGTAGCTTGACTCCCCTGCCGTCATTTATGTTTTGTGGAGTTTCAGTTTTTAATTATTATTCAATTGGTGAAACACTCGCGACACAGTCACGCACGGAGTTACAACACTAAAATCTGAGGCTCGGTTAACCCTCGGTGGACAAAGCAGATAGCCTGATGTGATTTTGCTATAAAAACATTCATAATCGCGACACACCAAGCAATTTTCCGCAGCTCACTATTGTGTCGTCACACAACTTAGAAACCTATCGACTAATATGGAAACAGATAGTCTTGTTTTTGGAATTTCGCACAAAGCTACTCGAGGGCTATCTGCGCTAGCCGTCCCTAATTTAGCAGTGTAAGACTAGAGAGAAGGCAGCTAGTCATCACCACCCACCGCCAACTCTTGGGCTACTCTTTTATCAACGAATAGTGGGATTGACCGTCACATTATACACCCCCACAGCTGGGAGGGCGAGCATGTTTAGCGCGACCCTCGGATTACGAGTCACACGTCTTACGCGCTCGGCCATGCCAGGCGACAGATAGTCAAAACCACCAACTTGAGGTACTTTTTTTACTAACGAAGAAAGTGTGATTTGTCGAAAATTTATAAAGCACTCGGGCATTAAAGGATTAAAAAATTCGGTGAAGGAATTCAAGCTCGCGTCCCACAAACTGGGAGACGATCGCCCTAACCACCAGACCGTGACAGGCCTCATAAAGAGACCAATTTTTCCATTGGAACTGTCACGTAATTGCAGCTGCGGTTTTCTCATATTCACTGTTCACTTAACAGTTAATTGTTCTATTCACTAACCTTGACAATTCTTTCAATTCAAATCTTTTTATATCTATATATTCAGCCCTAAGGAAATGATTTTAAAAAGCAAATAACCCATTTTCACTCTACCAATAACACAGAACCATGAATGACTATATCATTGTATTCTAAATTCAAGGTGTTCTCAACGCTGCATAGACACGTTAGAGGTATTCGTATGAAGTTAAATCGGATAAGTGATGATTTATGGGGATGAAAGAACTTTGAACTACAAAAGGACAACAAAATCCATTAAAGTTAGTTAGTATGAACAGTATTTTAGGTCAGGTCAACTTGTAAAAGTAAGTTGCATTTGCCTACCACTTCTTTCCGAAAGGGAAAAAAAAAATTACTTTGTGACATTTAGTCATGCCGAGCATCTATATTCAACGATAGATCTAACAGAAGATTTGAATATCTTTGGTATGTTTTTAGTTGAGATTCATCTGCTGTTGGTTCTTTTCTAAAGTGTGTTTCGGTTTTTGTCTTTATAAATATTCCTAGTCCGGGTAAACTTCATATAACAAAGTAAGTCCTCGCTGATGTAACTAGTTAAAATTATATTCCGTACTGGTATATCCCATAAATGTTCTTTGAAGTCTCTTGGGAAATTCATGAAACAGACTGGTTTATCATAACATGCAACTGTTACAACACTTTATCTGGTTTAAGAGAGGTTATGTTATTTGGAGCCAAATAGAACTCTTAAATAACTAACCACACAAAAAGCTTTGATGGCGTAACATTTATATTAGCGAACTATATTGAAGTAACCACTGGAGGAAGGGAGCCAACAACAGAATATTGATGTGATCTGCTGTTAGGCCTTACGTACAAAGAAATATGCATTCATTTATCTGTACCATTCTGGTGCAACTTAACTTTGTGGTTTCAAGTTTTATTTCTTTTGTTGTTGTTGTTTACGTTTCAAATATGGGCGTCCGCAGAACTTTTTCCAAGAGGAAGAACAGAGTCAAAATGGACAATGGACTCGCCTTGAAAGTTCTGCCATTTTACATTCAAGAGAACAGACAAGTTTCTGCAGACAGAGTCGATGGTTTTGATATTTGTAAGATTAGTTTAAGGTATACAACAGATATGCAACTATCTATATAACCTCAAAAGCAGAAAAATTTGATTGCCCCGACCACACTGTCCCATGGGATGTCTGGAAGACAATATCTGTCTCTTTGATGAACTGAGTGAGAAGTGCCATGTCCAATGTCCAAGAAGGCTCTGTGATAGCGACGTTTTTATATATTTAACCACAGGGTAGATATCTAGAAAATTTAAGTAAAGCTACTGACAAACCTGGTGACTTTTATTAGAAGTGGAAATTAAGTGTATTGAGTGGTGCGAACCTGTTAAATGAATAAAAACTTGTAAATTCATAAACATATGTTGAATGAGTGAAGAAAAAGCCCCTTTCCCCCACCATCTGCGAGTGCCTATATTTTCAGAAATGACAATCCATTTATTGATGAAGATAAAGTAAATGACGCAGTAAAAGGAGGGGGGGATCGGGAGTTTTTCCCTCCCGAAAATATCCAGGTATATTTATCACATTATTTTTCAGCTTTTATATATAATAAACTAATTTCACATTATTCAATAAAAACATATATATTACATTTGACTAGATTTGTTTCCATGACACCTCTTTATTACAAACTTAAATCAATTTCAGATGTTTAAATTTATTGACCACGAGTAGAAAACTTGGCCAAGTTACTGCTCCAATTGTTCTCTGATCACCAGTTTACCTTTTACAATTGAACATTTCACGAGCCTAAACTTGTTTTACATTTCCTGTGGCGCCATCTTTTGTTAATAACGGCAGTCTACTTTAGCCGTCCTTTTCAATATCTAACAGTTGTGTGCGATTGTATATCTTTTATTATTATATTAGTTGAAGAATCAACATAACAAAAAAGAGAAATATATAGGCATACATATTATTTAATCCGATAAAAAAGACAAACATAAATATTTGTAGTTATGTCTGTTTTAGTACCTTAATAACAAGAGCTTTCAACAATTTACTCCAAATGTTTAATCTACTATCTTAGATATAAGAAAATCTTATACCTGGTTTTTATTCTTGAATTGTAATTAATATTAGCTTCTGAATAAAAAACTTCGTACAGGGTGTTCGAAAAGTCACTGTGTAGTTTTGTCTGTCAATAAATATATAAATGCACAGTGACTTTCCGAACACCCTGCTTATGAAGCGCAACTACAAATGAACCTAACGGTCACTATGGTAAATTAAGTATATCGTGTGTTTTACTTTTCTAAAGTAAGTAAATATTGTAATATCAACAATCCTGCATTAAAACTATTAGTATTAAGGGGGAAACGTATTGTCACTGTTCATTAGGAATTGTAAACGCCTATTATTACAATATTTTAGGACATGTTATAAAGTATGCACAATTAATTATCACAATTGAATCAGTGTTAAAGTTTTTGTTGTGCTGCTACTGAAGACTCTAGCAAATGTAGGAATAAGGATAACTGTTACGATACCCACCGGTGGACATTCCGCTCTTGTGTGTGTGGGGGGATTTTAATTGATGCTATATTTTAGTTTGATCAGATCTCCCCCACATACACACCTTGTCCTCGCACACATATTTGGTTACGAAATAAAATTATGTAACTCATATAATTGTTTATGTTGTTTGTTTCAGCACAAAGATGCACAACAACCGTCTACAGGGATCGAACCTATAATTTTAGCTATGGAGAAAATTACTATTACACACGTCACAAGTTGGAAATGACAATCGAAACACGAAATATTGCTTGTATTAAGTTAACAGAAAGGTTAGCCACAAAAGTGAGTAACTTGTTAAAATCAATAATGTTACTCTACTAAGGTTATCCTGTTCACGTACAAGTCACGAAAATATTAAGCTTGCTCGTAATGTGTGTAAACACCGTAGCCGTTGACTGTTCGTAAATCTCGTTAACCGGGTACTTTTATATGCAAAAACGGCTCTTCTGGGCCCAGAAAACACTTCAAATAGAAGAGCGAACAACGTTTCGACCTTCTTCGGTCATCGTCAGGTTCACAAAGAAAGGGTTACTGGTCGGAAGCTGACCACATGTTTGGGAGGGGTTGTACAATTGAGTGTTGCAATGTAGAGGGCGCGGTTTGAATATATAATTTTGTCTATAATATTAATATAGGTATAATGGTGTTCCTTTATATTGGTTTATTTTGGGTTTAAGTTGTTGTATAAGTAAGGCTTCTTTAATTTTTCGTTTGTTTATGTTTGTTTCTTTATTTAGTATTTTAGTGTTTTCTATGGTTATGTTGTGTCCATTTGACTTGCAGTGTTCGAAAACGTGTGAAGGTGACTTTTTATGTTCTTTGAATCTGGTTTCCATTTTTCTACTTGTTTCTCCTATATAGAAGTCGTGGCAGTTATCACATTGTATTTTATAAATAATGTTGGTGTGGTGTTTGTCAGTGTAGTTCTTACATAGTATAGACCTTAGTTTTGTGCCTGGTTTTTGAATAAATTTAGTGTTAACTGGAATGTTATATTTTGTTACTAGTTTTTGCCAAATGTTGGTTATTTGTTTGCTGATGTCAGGAATATATGGTATACAGCAGTATATGGTTTCGTGATTTTTTGATTCGTGAGATATATTTACTTTTGTTGGTTGATTTTGCTTTCTGTCTAGGTGTGTGCGTATAATGTTTTCTACGGTTTGTGGAGGAAACTTATTAATGTTGATGAAGTGTTGTTTTATTTTATCTAATTCATCGTTAATTTTATCTGGTGAGCATAGTTTTATGGCTGTGTTTATCTGGTTTCTTAGTATGTTGAGTTTTTGTTTTGTTTCATGTGCTGAGTCCCAAGGAATGTATAGTCCAGTATGGGTGATTTTTCGGTGGATTTCTGTTTTGAATTGTGTGTCGGTTCTTATAATTTTGAGGTTAAGAAATGATATTTGATTGCTTTCTTCCTGTTCACATGTGAAGTTAATGTTGGGATGTATAGAGTTAATGTGAGTGAAAAAGTTAAGTATGTGTTCTGTAGATTCGAATCCCGCAATCGTGTCATCTACATATCTGTACCAGTATAGTGGTGGATGTAATGCTGTATTAATTGCTTGTGTTTCAATTTGTGTCATAAAAATATTGGCTAGAACTGGCGATACTGGGTTGCCCATGCTTAGGCCATTTGTTTGTATATAGTTTTGGTTGTTGAACATGAAGTTTGTCTTTATTGTGGTGAATTCTATGAGGGTTGCTAACTGGTTACTGGGAATGTCTATGATCGGGTTAGGGTCTCGAATATAGAGTTCTAAGGCTATCTTGCAGGCTTCTGTTGTTGGAACTTCTGTGAAGAGGGATATAACATCGAAACTGGCCATTAAGGCTTTATGATTAAGTTGATTTAGATTGGACTTGAAATTAAAAGAGTCTTTGATGAATGAGCTGGCTGATGTTGCATATTTGGAGAATGCCCATGCTATGTATTTACCAAGATTGTAGTTAAACGATTCATATGTTGTCATTATTGGTCGTAATGGACAATCTGGTTTATGAGGTTTGGGGATGCCGTATATTTGCGGTGTGCGTGAGTCGGTTTTACGTAGGTAGGAATAAAGTGTTTGTGAAATTGTGTTGGCTTTTTTTATTTGTAGTAGTAATTTGTTTAGTTGCGTCTCATGTGTCTTTGTTGGATTTGTGTGTATTGGTTTAAATTTGTTCGTGTCTGATAGGATGTTATTCATTTTTTGTATGTATTCATTCGTGTTCATTATTACTATAGCGTTACCTTTATCTGCTTTTAGAATTTTTATGTTTCTGTCTTGTTTTAGGTTTCTAATGGAATTAATGTCTCTTTTTGTAAGGTTGTTTTTTAGTTTTCTGTTTTGTGAAATTATGTTGATAGTTTTGTAAGAAAATTCTTTGAAAAAATCGTTTAAGATAATGTTTTTAGGTGGTTCTGGAAAATATAAATTTGTAATTTTACCTGGGAAGTTTGGCTGTTGGATGCCAATAAAGTTATCTAAGTTGTCTTCTTTCTGTTTGTTGTTTTTGTTTTCTGTAGAAAGTATCACAAGTCTCCTGGCTAGGTCTTCTAAACATGTTTTGATTTCTATGGTTGGAATGTACCTTGGTGCTATTGCGAAGTTGAGTCCTTTGTTAAGTAGATGTATCTCGTCTGTGTTTAATTGTCGGTCAGATCTGTTAATTATGAGGTTGGTCAACGGTTTGTCATGTTGATGTCTTTTCTGTTGCTTACATCTTAGTTTTTCAAGTTTTTTGTTGTGGCGGATCTTTTTGTCTCTATCGTTTTTAGTATTGATTTGGTTTATGTTTCGTTGTATTAGTCCGTAAATCTCTGGTTTAATGCAGCATGCTAGTTGATAGTCTAAGTTCATTTTTTGTTTTTGTAAGTTTTCTGGGCCCAGAAGAGCCGTTTTTGCATATAAAAGTTCTCAACAAGTGGGTTTCTCGACATCACTGATCGTTAACCGGGTAGTTCTTTCAGGAGATATACACGTGCGTCATTTTAACCCCGCGCTTAAAGCTGAACCACAAAGGGGTGTGTATAAAGGAACGGATGTACAAAAATTAACAAGTAATACAATACTGACCAGATTTTACATTCACGTTCAATATTTATGAACAAGCTTTCAACTTCTCCCTAAAATCGGTTTTCAGGCTAGGATCGTATCTGTAAATGCAAACTGCAGAAACCCAAAGTTAGACAGCGAGGTGGAAAGGGGCTAGGGTAACGTTTAAGTTAGGGGGTCTGGAGCAAGTCAAGAAGTTTTATATTAATTAATTTTTAATATGCAATTCAGAATGGTATTAATATTGTATTTTGGTATTATCCACGCAACATTCTGATATCAAATATAGTATGTTATTATTATATTTCTCATTTTTATTTCGTTTCTTTTATCTTCTTTTTTTTTCAACAAAGCTATACATTTTGAAAAAAAAAATGTCCACCCACAATTCGAAGATGCAGGGGCCACAGGCAACTGCCTAGTTCACCTAATACGAAACACGGTACTGTTCGTTTGGCTGAAGATACCTAAGAACAAAACTTTTACAAATATTTCAATGAACGCACGTGAGAAACAAGTTTGCAAAAATAATTTAACAAATCATCTCTGAATAGGTTCGTTTAATTGTTTGGAACCAAACACAAAGCTATACGATGGGCTATTTGTGCTGTGCCCATCACGGGTATCGACACCCGGTTTCTAACGATGCGAGTCCATAGACATACCGCTGTGCCACAGGATGACGACAAAATGAGAAAGACATAATAAAACAGTCTTGCATTTAACTTTTTTTTAACACACACACACACACACACACACGAAGCCAAAACTCTTAAAGCTTCTGAAGTTATGGTTAATCAAAAACACTTTAGGTGTGAAAAAATGATCGATCAAACTGGTAGACACACTTGTAGCGTTGATAAAAACTTACAGCAAACATTCATTCATTAGTTAACTATTCCACATTTCTTTATTAACTTTAGGCTTAATGCTGGGTAAAATAAAGTAGAATGGAATTATTATACGAAAACTGAAGATAGGACAATTTTATGTTCCATATTTATTATTCTGCTTAATGGCATTATTCGTTCATGATATCATTTATTCCTGTTTTCTAGTATACTGACCTTTTCTTAAACCATTAAATGATTGTTACACTTTTAAAAGTTTCAAAATAATTATGTGTTTTGTTTCTTGAAAGAAAAGAATATCAAAGTATGCATGTTATATAGAAGGAGTGGTGAGTGGAAGAAGATACATAGAAAATTGTTACCCTCAGGTTTTTTCAAATTCTTGCTACTGCACTGCTTTGGTGAAAAAGTTGTGGTCAGACAAGATCTCTTCATTTCCTTGTTTTAGAAGTGTGTAACGGATTTAATATAATACTTACGCTTCCTTTAGTAAAGTTTTCTTTGTTTCTGTGAGGTATATGCTTAACTGTGTATTGCGAAAGTCCCGCCTGTTCTCGAAACTTGTGGAGGTTTCTTGGGTAAGGATCAACAATGTACCAAGTGTGCACATGATATTAGGGATTGACAGTATTGTCGCAAACATTGGTGAAGGTTCTAGAGTCTCGCGTGACTTTAATAAAAAGCAGCTAGCCGAGAGAAAATTAGAATATTATTGGACAGGTAGAGTCAGTATGCTATAGGCCTAGGACGTTATAATTGTGATTAAGGTATATTGATAGGAAAACTACAAAAATGTTATAGATTTCGAACATCACGAACTGTTCAACTTCAGTGAATTACGAGTACTTCGGACGTTATTATTTCTACGAGGACATTAAATATCTTTGCTGGAGGGCGGGAGCTTCTAACCGACGTGGGGCTAGCCAAGAAAGACATCGTTAGCTTAAGCGTGGTGTGACAATATGAACTTAGAATTAATTTATTCGTTGTGATCCTTGGTAAAATATTCAGTTGCAGACCGAATATGAGACTTAGTATTGTCTGTAAGTTTGTAAAACTGTTGTATATAGACCATCATCTGTAATAAATATTAGTACTAACCGTTATTGTAAAATGCATTATATTTATGTTTGTATATTAAAATATATTTGTTGAAAAAAAAATTGTATGTATCAATCTTGTTGGGAAGTAATAAAAATTTAATATATATTAACATTTGATTAACTATTAAGCTCAAACTTAAAATTCCGGTTATTTAGAGTAGTAATACGTAATGGCTCGGCATGGCCAGGTGGTTAAGGCACTCGACTCTTAATCTTAGGGACAAGGGTTCGAATCCTCATCACACCAAACATGTTTGTCCTTTCAGCCGTGGGGGCGTTATAATGTCACGATCAATTCCACTATTCATTGGTAAAAGAGTTGACGGTGGGTGGTGATAACTAGTTGCCTTCCCTCTAGTCTCACTGCTAAATTAGGGACGGCTAGCGCAGATAGCCCTCGTGTAGTTTTGCTCAAAATTAAAAAAAAAGAAAAAGAAAAACAAAGTAATACGTAACGAACATAACGTAACAAATCAGAGATCCAAAAGAAATTATAATGCGTAACACATGACCTTTAAAACAATAGGCGGACGTCACTGTCGATACACACACACACTACATGCGTAATTTTTGATATCATTGTCATTGCAGGTTCTGCTAGATTTAAAGTGAAAACACGTAAACATTTTTCCCGTGAGGGACTAAAAGAAAATATTAATTTTCATAGTATCGCAAGCAGGAAATGCAAGAAGCGCCCCCATGATAGTCAATAGACTAATAAAGGTTTTATGTTAATCTTTTTTTTTTTTAACAATGATAAATTCGGCTTTCAAATGAAAGAAGTAAATAACACCAGATTATTTACGATCGAATAACATTAACAATTTCTCGTCTTGTCCAGTTTGAAACAGTCGTATTTCGAAAATATTCAAGGCCAATAACGTATTAAAAACACATCAGTGAATTGTTACTATTAAACCTTTTTAATAGTAAATACATAAAAAATTACTTAGTTATTATTGCAAAATATATATATCCAGCTGCTTGTAAGAGCCATCCTGTTGCACATAATAATAAAGTTACAACACTGTGGTGAGGTTTATACAAGTCTTAAAGTAATTGAAAATATGAAAGATAAACTTTGTGTCGTGACACTCCTAAACGAAATTTCGATAGTTACACCTAATAAGCTTTACTCATACTGCACTGAAACTGTGTTGTATAATTTTTGACAAGCGAGACGTGGCGAAATGTATAACAACAAATTTCCTTTGCACGAGAAATATATTACTTAAAAATTAAATATAAGTAGAAATAATCATTGATTCGGGTAACGGAGAGCATGCGTTGTTTTTCTAATAAGAAAAAATAACAATTTAACTATCCCAAGCTTCATTGTCTCGGCTCATAGATAAACACGCATTTATTTTACACTTCCCTTACGTATGTCTGTTTCTGCTTTTTTATATGACAAGGAATGTTGCAGCAGTCGAAGGTCATGGTATTTATTAATACGTTCTTTGCCTGTTGGTTGCACTGCTTAGTGACGTTAAACATCTAGAGAAACACTAAAAGGTGGTGTTACAGAACGAAGGAGTTTGTCGGAAGAAATGCGTATTATTAACCGTATTACGAAGGAAATAAACAACACAATTTGTAGTACATACTGGAGATAATTTACAAATTTGCATAAAACCTAAAGGTAAAACGAACTTTACACTCTAGATAAATATTAATGAATATATATTTTTTTGCATAATCTAACGTTTCGCCTTTGCAGCTTATTCAGGGTTTATATACATATTAATACATGTAATATGCATTTCATTCAGAATTATCTTGTATCTAAATATTATTTCGTTAATAATGCATAATGCCGTATAAAGTAACCTAAAATTTATAGTTAATAATAGGAAGCAACTAGTTTATGCGGTAAACATATTTCAGAAGTCATGTTCGTAAAGCATATTCACTTTCTAGATTGGTGAAGTAATACTTCAGCACAACTCTACCTAACATCTTATACACTTGTATAGACAACAGTCTTATGTAATAAGTAGAAATTTTTGTCTAACTAAGGATATTATAACCAAATATTTAATGCCGTTTAGTTTAAAGAAAAATTCATGAATAAGAGACAATGTTTGATTTTGTCGCAATAAAACTGACTTACTAAGATATGAAAATCATGGAACAATGTGACATAGAGGGAGTAAACATCGTTTGAAATGGGTCACCTTAGCGGTAAAAAGTGAAATTATGTTTACTCCTGTAAAGAATGGACCTATTACAACACAGAAACAATCGAGTAATTTTTATGGGTTTTGTCTAATCGTAATATACATTTGCATCTGTCGATAAAGTTCCAGAAAATACAAGTTTGGTATATCTGACCCAGTGAAAGACTGATTTGTATTGCATTTCTCGTAGAGTTACACGAGGGCTATCTGCGCTAGCCGTTCCTAGTTTAACAGTGAAAGACTAGAGGGAAGGCAGCTAGGCACTACCACCACCCACCGACAACTGTTGGTGTTGAGTTATATTAGGATTGTTTGAATTCTCCATTAGTTAAACCATTCTGCTATTGAATTGGAAAGATAATGGAGGCTAGTAATGTGATGCTGCTAACATACACATTAAAGAGTCAATAACCAACTCAGTGTGAGACACCAGCCTAAGAAGTAAAGTTGCTATCCACGTTTACTCAATCAAAAAGTTGAAAAGCCAGTCAATGGAACTCGAAAGTACAACAAATTGATTCATATTATGTAAATAGTTCTCAAAGTATGTATGTGCGGTCCGTATGGACATTGTAGGTTGTCTAAGGACTTGTTCAAAATGCAAGTCACTGATGTGAAACTCAATAGCCGAGGTTATACGAAAGAACAGAAGAGGTGGAGTAGGACCACCAAATGGCCTGGAGGTTATTTTGGTCAGTCCAAATGTTCATGTTCCTAGAACGAAAACGTTTAAGAACCACTGCTTTAGGTCGTTGAGTCAAAAGTTAACGAAATGTTTCTCTACATTAAAAAAATATATTACTAGCCGTCCCAAGTTTAGCAGTGCTAGACTAGAGGGTAGGCAGCTAGTCATCACCACCCACCGCCAATTCTTGGGCCACTCTTTTTACCAACCAATACTGGGATTGACCGTCACATTTTAACGCCCCACGACTGGAAGAGCGTGCATGTTTGGAGTGACGGGGATTCGAACCAGCGACCCTCGGATAACAAGTCGAGTGTCTTAACCACCTGGCCATGCCGGGCCAAGGTCAACTGGAGCATACAGAGAAATTAACGATCAAACTAACAAGTCTGAAAACACGTTTCGAGAAATTATGCTGTTACATCAAACCCACAGCTTGCATTAAATTTTGTATCCCCGTCCATTTTAATGATGAAAAGTTCAATAAAACATTATTATTACCATTTTTCTAATTTATTTAAAATGTAGGATCTCGATGAAAGTGGTAGTTCTAGGGCTCTAGAAATGGTCGCCATGAGAAGTTTGTGAAACAATGGTTTAATAGTTAGGTTACTTTCAGCAGGTTTATCTGTTGGCTCTCCTTCTTTACCGAACACGATGGTATTGGCTTGCTTCCAAGATCCTACAATGTAACCGGATTTAAAAGAAATTAAACAAAGTTGCTAGATATTATTGCGTGTCCATTTTTAATGATAATGATCTGAATCTGATATTGCCATGAAGCCTTGTTTTTCATGTATTTTTGTTCATGTCCAATACAGTTGTGGGCCGACACGGCCAAACGCGTTAAGGCATGCGACTCGTAATCTGAAAGTCGCGGGTTCGCATCCCCCTGGCGCCAAACATACTCACCCTTTCAGCCGTGAGTGCGTTATAATGTTACGGTCAATCCCACTCTTCGTTGGTAAAAGAGTAGCCCAAGAGTTGGCGGTAGGTGGTGATGACTAGCTGCCTTCCTTCTGGTCTTGCCCTGCTAAATTAGGGACGGCTAGCACAGATAACCACCGAGTATCTTTGTGCGAAATTCGAACAAACCGATACTGTTATTGTTTGTAACAGGTGATCAGTGATCGTGCTATGTTAACGTTATATGTCGACATTTTTAACAGTAAATGTTATAGTTTATAGTTAATGTGAATAGTGAGGCATTATTTTAAAACACAGTTGTTAACTTTGTTGGGTAAGATGTTCATGCTTGATTCTTAACGTGTTTTAAATACGTTATTGGATATCTCTTTTGAAAGTGCCTTTTTTGTTGTTGCTGCTATGCACGAATGACGTGTTTTGAGTTGTTGTAGTCAGGCTATTTGTAATATATTTTTAGGTGAGTTTTAAATCTTTAGGATATATTTAAGAAGCTAGATTAAAGCAGAAACGACTCAGTTTCGCTTTTATTTTTAGTCGTTATTTCATTTAACATTTTGTTTGTAAGTGTATTTATGCAAGATTTTCGTGATTTTCTATATTTTGAATACGTTTTATTAAATCTGTTTGTTTGCGGTTAAGCACAAAGTTACACATTGGGCTACACGTGCTCTGCCCATTACAATTATCGAAGTAGGGTTTTCAGCAGTGCAAGTACTATCGCTATAACATGGGAAACTTAAATCTGGATGGAGTCGTCACGTGTCGTGTCTTCTGGGTCAAACGTGTTTCTGCTGAATTGTTAATGTTGAGGTGATGGTATGTCAATTTGAGAACGATTATCAGTCCTAGAGATAACGTGCAGAGCCATAATGTATTTAGGTTGAGTTATAAACTACTCGCAGCAAGACAAACAGCGAAGCAAACTTGGCGCCAATATCCTTAATCTGAAACATTGCTCAAGAGATGCGAACAACGAACAGAACTAATATTTATCGTATAAATAGATTACATTTATGGTATGTATTAAATTATTCTCACAACTAAACATTCCCACTAAAGTTAATCTTATTTAAATGAAATATTATACATTAGTTTGTATAAAACTTAAAATAACGACCCGAAACTAAAATAAATTAAACAAAAAACACAGCACTAATTGAAAACACCCCAGGGTACAAACTATAATATGGGACTATAAAATGTACCCTAGGTTTTGGAGGTAACTGTGGAATAACACATTGTGATGGGGACACACCGTCTATCAGTCTTAACCACACTGCAATCTGTTTATACCCTGGGATCCTTTCAATTATAGCAGCGTTTTTTGTTTAATTTATTTTTATTTAGACTTGTTTTTTTTAAAGTTATAATAAACTAATACAGTTAGTCAGGGGTTTGGATTTGCTGTTTTAACACATTCTTCGTTGTGATTTTGTTGACTTAACGTTAATAAAATGTATTAATTTTTTACTAATATATATGTATGTGCACACACACACATAAATACATAGAGATTAAATTTGGGCAAAATACCAACTATTTATAACGTATATTGTTGGTTGTGTGTGTTGCAGAAGTCTCACGTGTTCTCAAAATTTGTAGATTACTGAGAGTAAGAATCAACAATATTTGTTTTACGAAAATGCTAGCGCGTTTTCGAACATTGTTGAAACTTTGAGAAACTCGTGTGATTCATATAAAAGCAGCTATCCGCGAAACAGTAGAAGAAAATTATTGTTGGTCAGCTACAGTCAGTATTCTATAAGCCTCGGAAGCTATAATTGTGATTAACGCATATTAGTCGGAAAACTACAAAATTTGACCAGGAACGTTTATAGATTTTGAACATTACGAACCGTTCTACTTCAGTAAACTAACGTTGGACGTTATTATTTCTACGAGGATCATTAAATATCTTCATTGGTAAAAGTTAGCTTATAAAGCGGCGTTAGGCCAACCAAACGAGCGAGCTTAAGCGAGGTGTGACAGTATCGATTCAGAATTAATTTTCTCTTCCTGCAGCTGGGCCGTCGATAAAAGATTCAGTTCTAGACTGGAGATATAACTGGGTACAGTTTGTAAAACTCTTGTTTTACAAAGAAAATTGTGTGTATCAATATTGTTGACAAATAAAATTTATAGTTCAATTTACTTCTCCTTCAAATTCAAATTTCCCGATTACTTAAAATATTAATGTTAACGTACGAAACGTAATAAATCGGAGATACGTCATAAATAAATTATAATACACAACAATATATGAATAGTTCTGTCTTGGGTATGATGTATTTCTAAAGTTCACAGTACAAAACTCCAGAATAAAATGAGACAATAACTCTATAAGGGTGTCATAAAGGGCGACAGTATGACGTTATCCTCCTCAGGAATATTCGTATTTGTTTACTGATTACGGACTTAATTTTAGTAGCCATATCATGTTGTTTAAATTACAACTTATTTGTGTTGTTTTTTTCACTATTTCATTAACAGTATAAGCCGTACACTTCCACGCCCTTCCCGTTTCGACTAAAAACCACGTGGAAAGTAAAACTTTTTTTTATCACGTTACACTTATCACATGTTATAACATTCGTCGAGTCTTATAATCTTATCTTAATCATACCAAGTGTATCCTATCACTCCTAAAAGTCATACAATGTTAGTTTAGATTACCAGTTTTCATCTCTTTGCAACAGTTACATATTATATATATACGACATAGTCCTAGTTTACCTAACCACGTGCCCCTATGTTGCAATCATATAGTTTTGCCTTACCACTGAAATTGATATTTAGTTCTTCATTCATTTATCCTAATATGCACACCAGCTATCAGTGTAAAATTTGAACCTGTCGGTAATAACACTATCTTTCGCAGGGATTACGAACAAACAACGCAGGAAATGATAAAACCATATATCGAATATAGCAGCAACAACGATGCGTAATATACGTATATATGCTTTATACACGTACATTGAAAGAAGTTTTATAAAGAACTAGATAAAATACGTTCTGAGTCCTGCGTACGTTAGGGTAAACTTTTCACATTAAGTACTGACTATTCATAACCTTGACAGATTATGGAGTTCCCCTTTAATTCGGGTCATTCGAGCTCTTACAGATTGTTTTATTCCATAAAATATACGCAAACCTCTTACCTGTAATATTGCGCTCCCTTCGTTATCAATATGCCCGTTTTCGAGACAATAAATTAGATTTTCTAGAGCTTGCAACTTCGTAAATAATAAAGTTTTCGTTTCCAAAACGGTTACTATTCCATCAGCTTGTGCCATGGTGTCTACCACGTCTCTAGCCGGAAATCATGCTAAACTTCTACCCAGAGAAGGGGGGTAAGGATGGGGTAGGAAAATAACTGTAAGAAACTGACTCACAGTGAAGTTAATAAAGTCGAAGGTTGGCTGTGGTCACAGTCATGTGATTCTGTACTTAAACACCACTGGCGGTCGTGATCAACTAAACAACACATATCCGTATCTATAATATCTGACTAGTCAACTAGAAAGCAATACGAAAACGTACAATAAATATAGATACTTCATTTGTTAAAGATGAAAAGAAATAATTGAAACAATTCTTTCATTCGTAAAAATGTGAAACAATTTTTTATAGTTATGAAACAGGAACTAGAATTTTGTTGATTACAGTATATAGAGAGTTTTAATGAAATCAGCTAAGAGCTAAATTCAACAGAAACTAGACTAGATCTGACCTCTGAATAAACCAACCTAGAGGTGAGTTCTGAAAAAACCAGCCTAGTGTTGAACTCTGGTGAAATCGGCCTAGAACTAAATCCTGAAAAAATCAGCCTAGAACGGAGTTTTAATAATATTAACGTAAAACTGGGTTCTAGAGAAAGTAATTTAGAACTGGGTTCTTAAGAAAGTGGTCTAGAGTTAAGCTATTATAAAGTAAAATTTACTTGGTTTAGATTTATCGTCCAATCATTCCAGTTTACAGCGTTCTCTTTATTTGTTTGGTATGTCACTTCCTTTTTATTTAAAATAAAATCCAGCACGCGACAAGTCTCGGGGTCAGTGACTTTACCCTTTCTAAAGTTCACCTTCTTCAGTTTATCACAGTGAACGGTCTCAATTAGACATTCGCTTCACTCAGACCTATTACAAATAAAAAAAAACATGACATCTTTGTAATGTATGTTTCATTGTTCGTCTAATAGTTTATTCTTTGTTTAGAATTTTATATTCTTACGAAGGAAAGTTATTTGGAGTCCAAATCAATGTGAAAAATTAAAAACAAATAAACTGTTTTTAAGGTATTAAAATCTGCATTTTGTTTGAGAGTTAAATTTTGGTATCCAAAAATAACCTCTGAATTTTATCGTATCTCATACTAAGAGGACGTTATTATCATTTTGTAAATTAATAATGGCAAAGGTTGTTTGTTATTTAATATCAGTATTATTCTTGGTTATAAACCAATGACAAACGTTTATTTATTGAGGAATTGGTTGGCCGTTAATGTTTATTTAAAATAAATTAGAGCCATTTTCATCTCGCTTAGAAACTGTAACCTTTCTAACATTGCTTGGTTCGGTTGTTATTGTAGACAAAGCAATAAAATGACGTAATTGTGGGTTGCTTATCAGGAGTAACGAAACTCGAATTTTAGCGTCTTAAGCCTGCAGAATTACAGCTGAGCCACTTGGCGTGATTTGAACGTAAAAAATTCCAGGAGATTAGGCTTAGTGCTTGATTTTCACATGCAAATATCGCTTTTGTAATAGACCTTGAATTCTTATGTCAAGCTTTTCGGTTTTACCCTTTTTAAATATTACGATTTTCACGGTAGAAGAACTGAGAGAACTGATATTGTACACTAACGTAAACAATGATTTTTGTTTGTAATATATTTTTCCCCTAGTTTATTTAAAGTAGTTATTATGATAAAGGCTGTTTTTTGAATATACGTTATATAAAGGCTGTCTCCAAGCATTTAAATCATTTATTACTAATAGGTTTGGTCTAAAGTATTTTCGTACTATATTTGTATAATACTCGAGTAAACACTTAACTGTTTTTGCTCCAACATTAGCAATACGTATATGACTGTCACATTAGGGTTAAGCTCGCTGCAACTGCTTCGTGTTGTACTAGTCATAACTATTGCGTCTCTTTATTTAGAAAGGCGCTAATTAATTAACGTCACAACACCTAACTGCTTCACGCTGCTCGTGTGTGAATGTCCTTGCACAACTGCAGGTTTAGTCGAGCGCTGGTTTGAGAATATATTGTCATTCGCCAGCCTTAGGTTGTTCGTTTTATGTATGTTTTTGCTCAGTGAATGTTCAATAACAATTCGTTGGAACATTTTTGACTAATTTATATTACAAGACACATAAGACAAAATTGTTTATCAGGTATTCGAAAAAGAGAAGCTTGAAACAGCATTGCCAGCTATGTCATTTTGTTTTGAATTTCGCTCAAAACTACACGAGGACTATCTGCGCTAGCCGTCCATAGCAAAGAAGTGTAAGACCAGAGGGAAGGTAGCTAGTTATCACCACCAAATCTTGGGCTACTCTTTTACCAACGAATAGTGGGATTGACAGTAATATTTTAACGCCCCCACGACTGAAAGGGCGACATGTTTGGTGGGACGGGGATTCGAACCCGCGACCCTCGGATAACAAGTCGAGTGCCTTAACCACCTGGCCATGCTGAGCTCTGTGCCATTTTTCATCACCTCTGTTCATTAGCATTAGCACCACACTACTTGACTTTTTTTCCTGTTTTCTAAACAATAATTCCAAGTCTGTCTAGAAATACCCAAGGGCATTAAAGGCCTTTTATGATCTAGTCAATAAACCTACTTCCTCCAACTAAACTAGAGACCTGAGATGGTTCTTGATAGCCCAACAATAGTTGGAAATTTGTTCATTAGCACATTTATTGTAAGTTTGTTTTATCTTTACTTTAAATAGTTATTAGAAATAAATATTAAAAACAATTTAAGTACAAATGCACGTGTATAGAGAGTTTGTCCCTGAAGAAATAAAGTCAGCCTTTCGAAAGCACTCGTATAATAGAACTTCGTACATTTATCATGTAAGTCTGTAGAAGTACAAAAAAAAAAAAAAAAATCCGTGCTGGCTCATTAAAATTACAAGCAGGCACATACAGAATGTACAACAAAACAATGTAGAACTGTAAGCACATTTTAACTACATTTGTTTGTTTGTTTGTTTTGAAGTTAAACACACAGCTACACATTAGACTATCTGTGCTCTGCTCACCATGAGTATCGAAACTCGATTTCTAGCATCGTAAACCCGCTAACGGCCCGGCATGGCCAGGTGGTTAGGACGCTCGACTCAGAATCCTTGTAACACCAAACATGTTTGTTCTTTCAGCCGTGAGGGCGTTAAAATGTAATGGTCAATCCAACTGTTCGTTGATAAAAAAAAAAAAGCTTAAGAGGTGGCAGTGGATGGTGACAACTAGTTGCTTTCCTTCTAGTCTTATATTGCTAAATTAGGAAAGGCTAGCGCAGATAACCCTCGTGTAGCTTTGTGCGAAATTCAGAACAAACCAAACCAAGCCCGCAAGCATACTACTGTACCACTGGGAGCCGTCTGCATTTGAAAACATCGTGTATTTCTATGGATTAGCACGATACAGTAGATGAGAACTGTGACGCTAAAGACACCAGGTCTAGCACATATAAATGTATATGTTTGGTTACTGATGAGTTCTGACAATTTACCGTGTGATACTACCACGGGTACGCTTTGGCTGGAGGATAATTATAGACCTCTCATTGAAAAATATTCAAGAACGAGGCTATCAAACGCAAAATTATCAAGGAACGAAACGTTTGAAGCCTTAAGGATCTTTATCGAAGTGGAAAACTCGCCTAACACAGCGTTTAGAACAACAATAGTCTTCGAAATCACGTCCCAATCCACCCCTTAACAATATCCATGTCGAAGATGTTTGTTTTCGAATTTCGCACAAAGATGCTCGAGGGCTATCTGTGCTAGCCGTCCCTAATTTAGCAGTGTGATACTAGAGGGAAGGCAGCTAGTGATCACCACCCACCGCCAACTCTTGGGCTACTCTTTTACCAACGAATAGTGGGATTGACTGTTACATTATAACGCCCCCGCGGCTGAAAGGGTGATCATGTTTGGCGCGACGGGGATGCGAACCCGCGACCCTCAGATTACAAATCGCACACCTTAACACGCTTGACCATGCCGGGCCCATTGTCGAATAAAAGAATACTATGCTTGTTTTCAGAACACTAATTTTGGGTCAAAACATTCTTCTGCCCGAAAATTCGTTGAAATGAAGCTTTGTATATCTTTTAGCAACCTGTACAAAAAATTTGAAAATTACAAAGGTTCACACGTTTTAAACTCACCAATAAACCAAATTTTACATGGTTTCTCTCGTAAAGTGATAAAAAACAAATAAATAAATAACAGTAAATAATTCAAACCAGTTTCCTGATGCAACGTTAATGGATTTTTATGCGTCTGGTCCTTAACGAAGTTGTGGAAATCAACATCGACAGTTTTTCTTGTTTCAGGTAATTGTTTAAACCTACACAAAGAATATTTTTTAACATTGCTTTTAATTTTGAAATGACAAACTGGAAAGAAGACAGCTACTCAACTTTTAGACTACACTAATTGAAGAGCGAAATCTGGCTGTAACTTCCACGCATCCACTGCTTTAGCTTGTAGATCACAATTTTTTTCCGGCAACGGAATGCGAACAATAGAACTATCGGACAATTAATGCAAACTTATTTTGTGAAATGTCGTTAACCTTAGCAATAAATCATAAAAATGGGTACTTTTAGAATAAATGTATCAGAAAAGGATAATAAAATGTGGTTGTAAGGAAAGAAACCCAAAATAACACATTCGTCTAAAAAAATTATACCAGCGAAAAAAAAAATCCCATCAAGATTTTGAAATGAGTAAATTTGAGCATTTACGATGTTTTTTTTCAAGGTTCAGCTCGGTAGGTATGCAGATCTTTAATTACAGTGTTAGGTAGTTCAAACAGTAGTATTATGTAGATTTTACTCAATAATTCGCAAGTAAAATAGCCACTCCAGCTTACAGAACAACATAAAGCTTAACTGTTAAAATAACTGGCATAATAATACATCTTATGTTAACTGTGAAGTGTTGATGATTAGGGAGAAGTTTTTAAATAAGGCTTCCATTTCGATGCTTAGATTTTGAAAGTAAATTGGGACAAAGAAACGTTTCGACCAATACATTATCTCTTCCACTTAGCAACTGACAAGCTGATGTTTTAATACCTTGTAAGGTTTAGATCATTTTTTATTTTTAGTTCGTATTTATGGTAAAGCTACTAAGGCTGTTTACCGCCATCCCCGATTTTGAACAACTTACAAGATGGATGGCTACCAGTTAAGAGCAACCCACTACTCATCAACCCCGCTGTCAGGTTTTGTATGTATGTGTGGGTTGGATTCTTTACAGTAGGTGCCCATGATTTGTTGGCGATGAATTTCATCAATAAAAAAAAAAACATCACATATTTCATCTGTTTTAAAATAATATGTATTAAAACAAGTCAAACGTATATACAAATATTCGTTACACTGTGGGTTACCACAGCTGCGTTCAGAACTTTAAATACTTGTCTTTTTTCGCCGAAGTCTACATAGCTGACAACTGACAAGAGAAATTATTTCTTTCATACTCTGTTACTACAATACAACCTGTCATAATTTCCCTTAATCATCACTATGTGCTTCTTATAGCTAAATTCACAACCATGCAATCTAGAGCTATCTATCTGTGTAACTAACTATATAACTTTCTACATCTTATTACATAACTTTAGCTAAATTATTTCAACTATATGTTATACACGTATTTAAAGCCTTACCGAAGCGTAGAGCGTTTCACACACTTCTAAATGGTATGGTGTAATTATACTCTATCAAAAGAACGAGAAAACATCGAAGGTTCTGATAACATGGCGCAATGATACAAAAAGTGACAATTCACAGCAAATGAGCTAACTACACGATATATGTTACGTAAACAAATTTGTGATAAACTATTGCTTCTAAACATAACTAAATCTAACATCAGTATCGAACTTAAATCAAAACAGCTGTTTATAACTAACACGCACTAAGCGACTGACAGCAACGTTTATAATTTACAAATAAAAGTGGATAATAAAATAATGCAACGCCTGATTGGAAGTTCACCTGACACTCTTGCTATGGTGTTACTTTTTTTTATGTGGACTGAACGCAACAGAAAGACACAGATAACAGCTTATATAATTTATTACAATAAACTATTATATATGTGACAGATATTAAATAAATTATATAATAACAATGACAGATATCCAGTTTCAACCTTCAAAATTAATTACAATACAAAGTGGTATTGGCCTGTGTCCAATATAATGATTCAGAATGAAAGTCCAAAAGTCCAGATCAGAAATCCAAAATTCCAGTCTAGGGTGTGAATTTGGTCCCACGAAGAAATTCCGAAGTTTGAATGGAGAATGACGAAGTTCTTTTTACGGTGTTTTCGATGAATGTCTCAAATTTGTTGTTTTCCAACTTGCTCCGGTCTCCCCTAAACAGTCCTATACGTGTTGACCTTCAGTATAACCAGTAATTCGAATGAATCGTAAAGATTGATGAAATAAAATCACAGTTTTTGTAGATCGAGCTCCAGTCATAAATCCAAGTTGAATAAACACACAGCAAACGTTGAAAAATTTCTCAAACGAAGATACATCTATTTAATCGAATAAAAACGAATGACTGACTCACTGACTCTCCTCACATCGCCGTCTGTTTATATATTAGTAGGCCTACTGTGTTCTCGAACAATCGCGTAACTTCCACAGAATTCCAGAGTAATCTGCGCATGTCTGTTTTTGCACGAGACTCGTCTAGACATCAGGCCGAATACATTCTATTTATAAACAAATGATTGATCTACCTAATTCTAGAAATTTCTACATGAATAACAACATATTTTATTGGTTTGAACTTCGAAACCATAATATAAACAACAACATGGCATTCCAAACGCTTTATACATAATATATGGTGCCACATTAGTAACATGTTTTGCTCCAAATCAAGCAATACATCTCACTAGAAGTAAATGACTATAAGATTCCAAACAATAATTAAAGATAATAGAAGTACACGTCGTTACAATGCTTCCCACTAAAAATACTGTTACTAATATTTTTATTAGTTTGATTTTGAGCAAAACTTCTCGAATGTTATTTAAATTAATAGCTCCTCGTTTTGAAAAGCCTATACTAGAGAGAAGAGAGCCAATCAACACCATCCATTTCCGACTCGTGAGATACTGTAATCGAATGGTAGGATTTGACCATCACACTTATAATGCACCCATAGTCTCAAACTACGATGTGCAATATTTTTAGCACTAACAGGACGCATATTCTCCTAAGTTCTCAGTCCATCATGCAAACCACTGATCCATGATCACCCTAAATGTTTTATCATAATTAGTAATTTTTTATCTAATTGGACCCATAGAACATTTCGGATACATGTAAAGAATGACTGATAGTTAAACTAAATGCTGCACTTGTATATATCAGTATATTTTGTGAAATAGCTGTAGTAAACTGAAATTTTAATTCACCTTGTTGAATAAACATAACAGTAGTAGCTGGTCGTGCCTGCTACTCACTTAGTTAAGATGTAGTTTTTATCATTTTTTGTGTTTTCTGAGTTTCTAACTTGTCCGCCAAGCAATATTTTAATAATTTTCCTGGTTTTGAAGGCGTATAAGGTGCGGGTTCCCAATTTGGCAGTTATCTAACTTTATTGCAAGTAAGATAGCACGTGACATTCATAAATACAAAATTATTCTTCCTGTCAAATAATTGTATAAAGGTCAAGGGTACCGATGTATGATTGAATTTTAGTCATGTTTGTTTTTCTACTTTGTTTGCAATTAAGCACAAAACTACACAATAAGCTACTTGTGCTCTGCTCACCACGGGTATCGAAACCTATTTTCTAAGGGGCACAATTTATGAATTTTAGGTGCAATTCGTGCTGTAAACGTGTCTGTAAGTGCTATTGTTTTTGTATGGAATATAAGACAGAATTATAATGTTGTTTAACTGTTTTAAGGGTTTTTGAAAAATAAATGATAATTTTTAGAAACAATTTTGTAGCTTTCAGGATTCTTTCACTTAACTCTTGAGTTGTACTGTTGTAATCTTTAAAATAAATTGTTGTGGAGTATTGTTTACCAATGACAGTATTTTGGATTAACATTTAAAGTGCCTTAGGCTTGTGTTATATTGGTAAATTGTGCTTTGACTATAGTAAAAAATTACAATGCTAAAATCATGGGTTCGATTCCCCTCGGTGGGCTGAGCAGATAGCCCTATGTGACTTTGCTATAAGAAAAACAAACAAACAAACTACAGTAAGAAAAATGTATAAACTATCTTTTTCCTTTTATTGACACTAGAGTTACGATTTGAATTTAGCTTTGTTTAAAAGTAATGTTAAATTGTATTTTCAGCTCTAGTTAATTATTTTGAAGGTTTTACTTTTATTAATATACTAAAAACGGGTTTGGTTTGTTTTAAATTTTGCGCAAAGCTACAAGAGGTCTATCTGCGCTAGTCATTCTTAATTTTGAAGTGCAAGACTAGAGGGAAGACAGCTAGTCATCCCAACCCATTGCCAACTCGTGGACTACTTTTTTACCAAGTAATGGGTAGCTTGACTGTCACATTATAACGCCTCCATGTCTGAAAGGGCAAGCATGTTTGGTGTGATGGGGATTCAAACCCACGATCCTCGGATAACGAGTCCAGTACCTTAACCAGCTGGCCATGCCGGGCCCGATAGAGTAGAAGCATTACAAACGGATAAGAGCTTTTGTATGTTCTAATCAAGTTATAACTAGTTCATCTGCACCACTGAATTTTTACCCATATTTCTACTGTCACTGTGTTTTTGTAACTGTTAAATATTTGGACTCATGCTTCTATTGCCGTCAAGTCTATCCTCTAGAGTCTAAATGACCCTGGTTGTAGATCGAGGGTATCATAACGCCCTGTAATCCAGTATTTTCTGAACGTTAGCAGACCTAACTGCTCTGCAGGAAAACATTTTTATCGGCAACAGGACATTTTCCAATTCGTTTCTTAAGAATTGTCGTCGAATACTAAAAAGCATTAATATGCAGGTTTCCACCCTACATAAACAACGAAGATATTTATATTTATTGCATTAGAAGCTTTACTACTTTCAAGCACTATCAACGTAACATTAAATAACATTAGATACGTCAAAAAGTTTTTATTGACATTAAAATGTTTCGAAAATATCTTTAATTTACAAATATGATCATTTATTCAAACTTACGAGTGACGTAGGCAGGTCAGAGATATCAAAGACTGATTTCTCGTGCACGTGCTTACTGGGTTGAAAATGGCATTATTCTTCGACCTTCAGCCTGTTCGTAGCCCGTGGATAAATATCCAAAGGTCGGAATTCAGTCCCGCCCACTCGGAATCTACATGACACATAAACTAATACTGTTGTATTTTTATAGATTTACATTTTCCGGAATATTTTAAGTTTTGTCATAAATTGTCCAAAAATTGACATGGAACTCGTGAAAAGTTCAAACAGAAAGTATACTTTCAATCTATGCTGTCAGAGTACAATATAGAGATGTTTCATTACACAATTACAGTTTCATTTCAAAGTAGTTAATCGCAGTTTTAAAAGCTTTGTTACAACAATAACCACTAGTTAAGAGGGAAGCAGGTTGTAAAGAGTGTGTGCACGTCTGTTTTCTTATAGCAAAGTCACATTTAGGCTATCAGATGGTTTTAAAAAGTAAAGTGTAATTTCTGAACAATTTATCCTTGGCCATTTAATGATGGCTTACAACTTCTGTCAAAAGGCAGAATGACTTGAAATTAAAATCAATTTCACCTTGACAACAGATTAAGTATATACACTTGTTAATGTCGGTATGCATAAATCTGTCTAATAGTTTAATTCAACCTCAAAAACGGTTTAGTTTTAATCTTTAATATCACAATGGGTCCATAGGCAACTTCAGTTTTGTAATCTTCCCTTCTTATAGGTCCTTTCCTTCTTTTGTAACTGAAATTTTACCAAACAAAATGCTTTCAAAGTAATACAATTTTAATTTAAAACATTATCTGAGAAAGCAAAAAATAATCACTATTGTTCCCTTAACATCGGACCTGGCATGGCCAGGTGGATAAGGTACTCGACTCGTAATCCAATGGTTGCGGGTTCAAATCCATGTCACACCAAACATGCTCACCCTGTCAGCCGTGGGGGCGTTATAATTTAACGGTCAATCCCAATATTTGTTGAAGAGTAGCCCAAGAGTTGGAGATGGGCGGTGATAACTAATTGCCTTCCCTCTAGTCTTACACTGCTAAATTAGGGACGGCTAGCGCAGATAGCTCTCAAGTGACTTTGCGGGAAATTCAAAACAAAACGAACCCTTGATACCGTGAGTTTATTGAGCAACTAATGGGAACAAACTCTCAATTCAAGTGTTCACAAAATTCCTAAACTTCCTATTATCTATCAGATGTCATTGTACTTCAAACATTCTACCAGACAACCCAAAGGATTTCTCTAGGCATGATATTTCTGATGAGTTATTATTATTAGGTGTCTAGCATAATAAAAACACCTTTAATGAGAACTGTTAATTTGGCGTCCTTGAATCTTGAACGTAGGAGAAATAACTCCCTGAACCTGTCCCACTACGCCACTACTGATTTATCTTTTGTTTAATACGACCCTACAACTGCAAACAAAAACAACATCGCCATTAATCGCGAGAATTTTATAAGTGTTTAAAAAGGAACAACCATTTGATTTTCTTTTACTGTAACAAAACGCACCCTTTAGTAATCTCATTCATACTACATCATCTCAACGTACATGTGAATCCAGCATGACGAGGGAACCCGTTAGGCGCATGATTCGTTATCTGAGGGTCGCGGGTTCGAATCCCCGTTACATCAAACATGCTCGCCCTTTCAGCTGTGGGAGCGTTATTGATGGTCAATCCCACTATTCCTTAATAAAAGAGTAACCCAAGAGTAGGTCGTGGGTGGTGATGGCTAAGCTGTTTTTCCTCTGCTAAATTTGTGACGACTAACGCAGATAGTCCTCATGTCGCTTTGCGCGAAATTCAAGAGCAAATTGACAAACAAAACAACATACACGTGAATTAACTCGGTAGTGTTTCTAGGATTCTTTACCAAGAGACATACAGTTAATATTGAGAAGAGGCTCATGTCTTATTAAAAATAAAAAATGAGCTTTTTTGCCTTCAGAAAGTATCTATATTTCTTTTTAATTATCAAATATGCCAAAATTATTTAGACTTTCTTAGCACAGCTTCACAGCGTTCTAGTACTATTTCAAACTACCATAAAACCAATCCGTTAGGCCTAATCTAATTGTAGATATTTCTTTAGGTTCAAGTTACGTAGTATTACTACTCTTTCGTCCAAAAGCAAAATTACATGTCTCTACTGGTATTAATGTAAAGTTGAAGAGATTTGACACTGTGATAAACGTGTCTTTAATTTTTCTATTTTTGTTTTTAATTAAATATAAAGCTTCAAGAGGGCGATCTGTGTGTTTACCACTACAGGTATCGAAACCCGGTGTTCATGTTGTAAGTCCGCAGCATGCTACTGTGCTACTAATGAGCTTTTGTATTTTACTGAAAACAGCTTTTTCTTCTGCTGTTATTAATTTATAGTACAAAGTTGGAGTACAGATAATGGGCTTTTATCAAATGGTTTTGAGTATTCAAGAATACATATTTTTTTCAAAGCTCTAACAAATTAATCTAAAAAAAAAAGATTACTCCTACTCTGCAAAGTTTTGTAATTTATTTGCCTTAGTTATTTTAGTTTCGAGTCTTGTTTCAATACTCTTTTGTAGCATTAAAACTTTCTATATTGCCATAGCGAGCTAGATGACATATATACCTACCCTTATTTACCGATACAAAATGACTTATATATATAGACCGGCATCTTTCAGCTGTTATAATGTTACGGTCAATCTCACTATCCGTTGGTGAAAAGATAGCCCAAGAATTTGTGGTGGATGGTGATAACTAGCTGTCTTCACTCTCGTCTTACACTGGCAGATTAGGGACTGCTAGCGCAGATAGCCCTAGAGTAGCTTTGTGCGAAATTCAGAAAACAAAACAATACATATATATAATTGTTATAGTTATTTCTACACAAATTTACAAATCAGTACAATAAAAAAATCATTGGGATGCAAACGGACGATTTCTGTGAAAAAATTATAATGATAAGTTTCTTCATCTTTTTATTTTTATATGTTCGTCTGGAAAATTCACTTAGACGAAATTCGTCGAAATCGTGAAATTTAATTCATTCCATAAACACATACATAACGATTTTGGTACCTTTATAAGTACAACAACCTTCAGTTTTACTCAGCCAATACTTTGAAGTTGTCAGTACTAATATTTAGACATTTTAAACGGTCAGTGTTTATGGCCATTATTTTATTCCGTTACGATTCGTACTGTTGAACGCCATCGTACTCAACGTTAAGAGGGCGCCCAAACAATTAGCAATGAATTATTTGCATGCAAATATGCAAACACTTCGATGACGCACCTTGTTTATTGTTTACTTTACCAAATCAGCTAGATCCTAAGTCATGGCCACAGTACAGTTCGCTCATAGTGTATGATTCTAGTCTGTTGACGCGTTAAGTGACCTAATTCGTCGTTTACAAATGGTTCTGTTTTTATAATAAACAAGATTCTGGATGATCAAGACGAGCATGACACAGTTAAAGTGCTATAGGCATATTTAACGGCGCTGGCCACAAAAGTGAAAGCAATACATCATACAATCATGTTACCACAACCCAGCTGCAGTTTACACATAACAGAGTTCATATATAACACACATCACAAAGTTATCCCATTGGACAGACCTGCAAAGGCTCTGACACGCTGTAACGTTTATACAATATATTAATTATTCTATAAAAAACAGACAGTAAGTGCTTTTAAATTAAACTGAAGTAAAAGTGGCATTCATATTTTAATTATCACTAGCTGGAGTACTCGTTCATTGGATAGGTGAAATAAAAACTCGTTTGTAACAAAGGATAGGATATTGTAGTTCTATTTTTTTTTCTTAATATACTAAACATCAAAAGTGTAACATAAATACACAAAAGTACCAATGAAATAGAAAGACATATTGTTTCAATAATTCTATCAGTATGAAACTAAGTTGGGGTGTCAACCCCCTCGTGACCTTCCTCATATCATCCTGTATCACTGTGCTAAGTTTGGTGCTGGGCCCGGCATAGCCAGGTGGTTAAAGCATTCGACACGTAATCTGAGTGTCGCGGGTTCGCATCCCCCTAGCGTCAAACATGCTCGCCCTTTCAGCCGTGGGGGCGTATAATGTGACGGTCAATCCCACTATTCGTTGATAAAAGAGTAACCCAAAAGTTGGCGGTGAGTGGTGATGACTAGCTGCCTACCCTCTAGTCTTACACTAATAAATTAGGGACGGCTAGCGCAGATAGCCCTAGTGTAGCTTTGCGCGAAATTCAAAAACAGTTTGGTGTTGATTGAAAAAGATACATGGAAAAGTATAAGAAACGGATACACATTTTTACGATTATATGTATAATTTGGGAGAAGTGAACTCTTTGGGTCAGTTAATAGAGAATTTGTTCAGAGTTGCGCAGACGAGAAAAAGTGAGCAACATCTGAAGTTTACACTACAACTGACTTCAGTCCTTACTTCCTTACAGTCCTTACTACAACTGACTTCAGTCCTTACTTCCTTACAGTCCTTACTACAACTGACTTCAGTCCTTACTTCCTTACAGTCCGTACTACAACTGACTACAGTCCTTACTTGCTCAGTCATCGTTGACAAATTTATATTTAATAATCATATTAGTGTGTGTATTTAAGCCTATGCTTTTTTTCTTTTTCATTTATTGTAATATCATTACACCCAGAGCTGATCGAAGGAAAACTGATTAATTTCAAATGTTACGTATTATAAGTTATTTCGGACGAGTCTTCAGTTTACCATGTTACAACGTAAGTTACGTGTTACTGTTTCAAATAACAGGATATTTTAATTTAGAAGTTAATTATACGTTAATATGTATTTAATTTATGTTATTTGACAATAATATTCATACAAACAATTTTCTTTTTTGACACAAATATATTTTACTATACAAAAAATAATGCAATATATATAAACGTATATTACAAATAATGATTTATATACAGCAGTTTTATAAACTTACAGACAATAGCGAGTCTTAAATCCGGTCCAGAAATGACCATATTATTGACGAATCAGGTCCATCACGGTCAAACTCATTTTGGCCTCATATCATTTACAAGCTCACTTCTTACCATTCCTGTGTCAAATTCTCTAGTTTTTGAATAATAATATAAAACAATAATCAAAATTATAACTTCCGAGGCCTATAACATATAATGACTGTAGCTGGCTAATAGTTTGTTTGTTTTTTTGTCTCTTGACGCGTTGGTTTATGCACAGTTACGACACAAAGTGTTCATACCCCTGCGTCGTGATTAGTTTTTCCTCATAACTTAAAAAGTATCACGAGTAGGATAATGAAATTATAGTGTATTATAAATGTTATACTAACACACATTCACATAAATTTTTGTGTAAATTGAATGACAAATAAACTGTTTATAAACAAATAACCAAACATAGGAGGGGCAGAAAGTGTTCGTGCGTCTACTTTAATGGTCAGTTGTGTAGCCTTTTAGGTGAATTACTTGGCGCAATCTCTTCTCATAGCCCTCCATGATCGTTTGACAGTACTCGACTGGTATTTTCTTCCATTCCTCTTTACAGAAAGCCTCCAACTCTTACAAGTTTTTCGGATGACGCTGATGAACCCTAGTTTTCAACTCATGCCAAACGTTTTCAAATGGGTTGAGATCGGATGACTGCGATGGCCACTCCAGAACGCTTATATGGTTCCTCTGCAACTAGGATTGCACATATTTCGATGTGTACTTAGGATCATTGTCGTGCTGGAATATCCAACGACGCCCAAGCATACCTCAATCGTGCTTCTAAATGAACAGGCTTTAAATTTGGAGTTTACGAAGTTGGCAAAAGAGCGTAACATGTTCGTAACTTTATAGGCGCTTACTTCAACCCCAGTTTCCCTTACCAGTTTCTGTATGCTATTGCGTGTTAAACTAGGGTTTCTACTAACTTCTCTGAGAACCTTCCTCTTGGTTCTCTCTGGAAATTTGGTGGGGCGTCCGAAACAAGGGAGGTTAGCAGTTGATCCTGTAAGCTTAAACTTGGCAATTGTGCTTTTAACAGTAGATTTCGGTGCATTAAGTTGTGTAACAATACCAGAAAGAGACACACGAGACTTGTATTTTATAATAATTCGGTTTTTCAAATCACTGAACAGTTGTTCACTGTTCGCCATGATGACCAAGCAGATAATGAGGGAGACGGCGCTAAATTGTCGGTGTGTGTCTGTGTGTTTAGTATACCAAAGCCACAAAGGGCTATATGCTCAGCCCACCGAGGGGAATCGAACCCCTGATTTTAGCGTTGTAAATACGGAGACATACTGCTGTACTAGCGGGGGGCACTAAATTGTCGGAAGTAAATATTTTGCTGTCTAAATTCCAATAATTATGAACCCAGTGTTTAGTTCTGAAATGATATAATGTAGTTTAATCGCCAAACTAAACAAAATGTTTACGGGAATATCAGCTTTTCACATGTTCTGAAATGTGCGAACACTTTCTGCTCCTCCTATTTTTGGTTATTTGTTTATAAACAGTTTACTTGTCGTTTGATTTACATGAAAATTTATGTAGATGTGTGTTAGTATAAATAATATTAATAATAGACCACATGTCTACTAGCCTAATCGTGATACTATTTAAGTTATGAGCAAAAAACTACTCGGGACGCAGAGGTACGAACACTTTCTGTCGTAATTGTAGCTTAAAAGAAGTTTATATATTGTTTAACATTATTCGAACACGCTTGATTCTTACTTTCAAGAATCTGCTGCGAATTTAAAAAAATAAGCGGGACTTACGCAATACACATCCAACAATATATGGCACAGCCATTAAACCGAAACAAACGTTTGTATCAAATTAAACGTATTACGGTAAATTCGTTACATCGAACATCTCGGATAGTAAATCCCGAATCCCTACCAAAAACAGAATATTTCTGCTGGGATAATCTAAAATAGACCTACAGCAAATAAGAATCCACAAATATGAAATTCAGTGGCAAAATTTCTCAACGAACCAAGGGCAACAGCACAGAAAATAATCAAGAAGAATCTTCGTCTAAAAATACATTGTCACAAAATTTTGTTTGTTTGTTTGTTTTGGAATTTCGCACAAAGCTACTCGAGGGCTATCTGTGCTAGTCATCCCTAATTTAGCAGTGTAAGACTAGAGGGAAGGCAGCTGGTCATCACCACCCACCGCCAACTCTTGGGCTACTCTTTTACCAACGAATAGTGGGATTGACCGAAACATTATAACGCCCGCATGGCTGGGAGGGCGAGCATGTTTGGCGCGAACCCGCGACCCTCAGATTACGAAGCGCACGCCTTAACGCGCTAGGCCATGCCAGGCCTTGTCACAAAATGCATGGTTTATAGTGGTACACATTATTAAACGTTGCTACAAATCCAAAGAATGGCATTATTAATTTTGTGTTTTTGTAAAGGCTGATAAAGAATTCTCACAGAATAACTTGTTGATAATTTGCTGTCGAGCACCTTTTGTACATTTTACCAATTTTACCGAGCATTTGCAGATTCAACTGTAAAAGTACTGTAAGCACACAGTGAATCCCAATATTAACAATAAATATATAGTAAATATTACATGTAAATGAAACGGAATCTGTGTTTTAAATATAAATTATTGTATAACATAGGAAACCTGCTGTGGTATTATTTTATCTACCAGTAGTTGTGACGGACATACTATTATATATCTATTTTAATACCAATGTTTCTTAACTTAACTTTATGTTTATAAATGTACATAACTTACACTGTTAAATCTGTGCTACGAAATTCCCGCCCTATTTATTAAAACTGTAGAAGGTTCTCTAGTGCAAGAACCAACAATACGTGTGTTTTCGTAAACACTGGTGTATCTTTTATATTGTTGCTGTAATAAAGTATTTACTGTTATACACTGTTGATCAAAATCTTAAGGCCAATGAACATTGAGAAAAAATATGCATTTTGCGTTGTTAGACTCAATCACTTATTTGAGTACAGCTTCGAAAGATGAAAATAAGAAATGGGAAAATAAAGATAAAAACTTTTTATCATTTAATAGGGAAAATGTGAACACTATGAAATTAGCTTAAATACTGACTGGTCAAAAGTTTAAGACCATAATGAAACGAGGCGTTAATCGGTAAACAAGTAACGAAATTTAGTCATTTGTGTTCAAGCATTAGCGTTGTCAACACCTCTCACTGACACATTCTGTGTTACATTGGGTAAAAACATAGCAAAGGCTAAAAAGTTGACAGAGTTTGAACGGAGCAGATTGTCAAGCTGCGAAAGCAAGGTCTCTCTCAACGTGCCATCGCTGGTGAGATTAGGCGTGGTAAAACTGCTGTTGCAAATTTCTTAAAAGCCCCTTACGGATATGGAACGAAAATTCCAAGTGTTTGGCCCAAGAACATTTCGTCGGTGTTGAGCAGGAAGATTCGACTGGTTGTCTGGCAAGACACCAGCCAATCGTTGAACCAGATTAAGGCCCTTACGGACGCAGAATGCAGTTCAAGAACAATAAGACGGCATCTACGAGAGAAAGGCTTTAAAAACCATAAACGTCTTCAAAGGCCACGCCTCCTTTGACACCGCGAAACAGCTCGATTAAACTTTGCTGAGAAGCACCAAACATGGGACGTAGAAAAATGGTCGAATGGTTTTGTTCTCTGATGAGAAAAAATTTAACCTGGATGGCCCAGATTCTTCCAACGTTACCGGCACGATAAGGATATCCCACCGGAGACATTTTGTACACCACACAGTGGAGGAGGTACTATCATGATCTGGGTTACTTTCTCCTTCCATGGAACAATGGAGCTTCAAGTTATACAGGGGCGCCAAACAGCAGCTGGCAACATTGGCATGTTGGAGAGAGCATCCTTATTGACTGAAGGTCCTTGCTTGTGAAGAAATGACCGGATCTTTCAGCAGGACAATGCTGCAATCCACAATGTCTTCAAAACAAAGGACTTTTTCATCGCGAATAACATGATTTATTTGGAGCAAGGTGGATGGCAAGGGAAATCTACAGAAATAGACGTCAATTCCAAACAGTACATGAACTTCGTGAAGCCATCTTCACCATTTGGAATAATATTACAGCCAGCCTTCTGTAAACGCTTATATCGACCATGCCAAAGGGAATGTTTCTAATTTCCATCTTTCAAAGCTCTACTTAAATTAGTGGTTGCGTCTAACAATGCAAAATGCATATTTTTTCTTTATGTTCATTGGCCTTAAGATTTTGGCTAGCAGTGTATGTTTACTTTAAAACCTACGCTCGTTTCAGTCTCATGAATGTGAAGTATATTGCTAGATGTGTCTTACGCAAGTCCCACCTGTTCTTTAAATTCGTAGAAGATTTTAGAGATCAAGAATCAAAAATATATGTTTTACGAAACCACTAGCATGTCTTCGAACATTGTTGAACATTCGAGAATCTCGTCTTAAAGTACATAACCGACGCATCGGGCGACAGAACTGGATATTTATTGGTCCTACAGTTAGTATACTATAAGCCTCGGAAGGTATAATTTTGTTTGACGTTTACTACTCGGAAAACTACAGAATATGGCAATGTTTATATATTTTGAACATTACCAACCGTTAAACTTCGGTGAATTTACTTCAGATATAAGTATTTCTATGAGAACGTTCAACACTTTCCTTGTTAAAAAAACAGCTTATAAGCGGTGTGAGGCTAGCCAATCAAGCTAGAATTCTTGTCAAGTAAAATGTATCTGTGTATCAACATAAAAGTAATTTGTGCCTCATGGACCTGGACCATTGATAAAGCAGTTTTATATCACACAGAATACGAAGTATTATTTGTGAGTTTATAATTTTTGCACATATATAATTATTTTTAATAACTGTTTGTAGTAACTGTTATTATAAATTGCATTGTATTTGTGTTTGTGTGTATTTAAATATATTTCTGTTAAAAAGAAAACTATATGTATCAGTTTTTATTAACAAATATCATAAATGTGACACATACCAACATTTAATTAACTGCTAAATTCAAATTCAAATTTCCAGTTATTTGAAATCTTAATATGTAAAGTACATAACATAATAAATCGGAGATCGTCCGAGATATATCATAATACGTAATAATGTCTAAGCTGATATATCGTGGCATTATCCTCACTCCTATAAGGAGACAGTATGTATTACTGGTATGCTTTAGTTGATGTTCTGTAAACCACAGAAGGTATAAGTGTGATTAACGCTTAGTAATCGGGAAATTTCAGATATTTGACCAGTAACGTTTACAGATTTTGAGTATTACAAACAACTTGTTTTCAACGGATTCAGATCGACCAATAGTATTTTTATGAAGATATTATATAACTCGACCTGTAATCGGCTTGTGACCAGCGTAAAACAGAGAGCTAGTTAGCAGCTTCTTGTTAAGTGAATTTCATCTACATCAACTCAAAATTAATTCGCACGTCGTTAACGAACAGGCTATTTAAAATTTTATACGTGATGTAATATAGTATATACACAGCTTCAATTATCGTGAGACAAAATTTTTTCAGTTAAAAACCTTTTAAGCATGTTAAGCTATCGAAGAAGAACTGTGCTCATAACGAGAAACCTTCCAAGATACCCTTTTACACAAGGAGCAATGTAATCTTGCAATTTATATCGGAGGTTTTATTTGCAGTGTGATATTGGTTATCACCAACAATAACGTCAGTGCACCAATATTTAAATGTTCACCTGTCTTCCTTAATTCCAGATTGGTTATTTTCTTTGCAACTCCAAGGAAATCATATTGCATGCAATCTAATACAAAGCCAACCAATATCTTACAAAAAGGAAGGTCCTTTACTCCATTAACACTCTCTAATCCAAAACAAGTTCCATGTTTTGTTACACTTTCTATCAGTCCTTTCTTTTCTCTCAGTATAAGATATCTGACACGTACATTCTTGTACAGGCAAGTGTGGTAGCAAAACTGAAACCATTAAACTGTGTATTGTTTTCTATAATTCGCTTTAGATCAGTTTGTAAAAGAAGCTAAAATATGTCCATTATGGACTCTTTCTTTCCAAACCAAAGGTCCACCACAAATGTTTTTATACTTTTATTGATATGTTGTAAACTCGTCAGTTACAATGTACAATGATTATGGGAAACCCGAAGATTTAAATACAAGCCTACTAGCACCGTTAAATAAGTAAATTGTTAGAATTCGAATTAATACTTCCTTACTGAGAAAGCTGCAGATACATTTGACCCTCACTTATATCTTTATATAATCCATTGTGTTTATATGATAATTACTTTGGTACTTTTGGAAACACACCAAATCAATCCATCAACAAAAGTATCAATACCGTTTTAAATTTATTTAATGTGTGAAAAGTATAGCATCAACTACACATTAAGTCTGTTCGCATTACATTATAACACAGACCTTTTTTTTATAACTCTTAGCAAAAAAGAAAATGTCCTGAGGGTTAAGTTTGCATTTTGGCTTTAAAAGTTTGAAACTTATTCTTTTCAATATTCAGCCAAGGTTTCACTTCCAAACTGTTTATTTCACTACTCAACCTCGAAAAGACTGTTGAAACGACATTTCAGTCTGAACACTCACCTAATTCCTCTATACGTGGAGGAAAGCAAGCTAAAATTCATGGTTTAAATATTTTTTACCAAGGTATCGTTACTAATTCATGTAAACTCTTGGCTGAAAACTCTTATGATAAATATTATCAGCATTTAACGTTTTATGAAAAATAACAATATTTCTAGAAGGAATAACTTATTTGTATATTTCTATATTCAACTGCACAGTTTGGAACTTCTCAATATTTAAATCAATTTTTAAGGTTTTTCACGTGAACCAAGACTGATTTCCGTATCTGGTTAGGCTTTTATGCAACAGTCAACTGCTTAATTTCTTCAAATATCTTAAGAAATATTAAAATGAATTGAATGAAATAAATTCTAAACTAAAGTATAAAATTTCGCACCCGAGTAAATTTTTTTCAGCTTCTCATCGATCGATATATATTAAGCACAAATATTTGTATCTGTCTGTTTGTCCGTTATATAACTATTACTTGAACGCGAGACCAATTTCAAACAAACTTTCCGAGATGATATTATAGAATGAGCGAAATGTTATTGGCGCACATAACCTCCAGGCCCAGCATGGCGAAGTGGTTAAGGCACTTGATTCGTAACCTGATGATCGCGGGTTCAAATCCCCGTCGCACTAAACACATTCGCCTTTTCAGCCGTGGGGTGTTATAATGCTACAGTCAATCCCACTATTCGTTGGTAAAAGAGTAGCCCAAGAGTTGGCGGTGGGTGGTGATGAGTAGCTGCCTTCCCTCTAGTCTTACAGTGTTAAATTAGGGACGGCTAGCGCAGATAGCCCTCGAGTAGTATTTAAATTTTATATATTACTATAGCTTGATAAGTGACGTTCATGTCGAACCGTAGTTGTCTTTAATAGTAATAATAAAACTTTGCTATTATAGTTGTTAGTTGTTTCTTCTTATCCGTTCCCCGCTGGAACAGCAGTAAGTCCACGGATTTACAATGCTAATATCAGCGGAGCGATTTCTCCCGGTAAACTTAGCATATAACGCGCACATATGCTCCATTTATCAGCTACATTTTTGCGAGCTAACAACACCAAGTGTGGGGTCCTCATACTCCCGATTTGATTTTATTATTTCCCGGGATCTTTACCAAATTATCCTGAAAACGAATTATATGCTTAAAGTAGCGCATCGTCAATTTTATATGCATATGCTGGTATCTCTTTGAATACAAGAAAGGAGCTATTTAGAACCCAGGCGGAAGAGCCCATGTTAAAATTAGGTTGATAGGGTCGTCACTGTTACTGTACACTTGTCTGGAAACGCCACAAACTTTCTCACTTGGAGGCCCAGCATGGCCAGGTGGGTTAAGGCGTGCGACTCGTAATTTAAGGGTCGCGGCTTTGCATCCCCGTCACACCAAACATGCTCGCCCTTTAAGTCGTGGGGGTGTTATAATGTGACGGTCAATCCCACTATTCGTTGGAAAAGAGTTGGCGGTGGGTGGTGATGACTAGCTGCTTTCTCTCTCGTCTTACACTGCTAAAATAGGGACGGTAGCGCAGATAGCCCTTGAGTAGTTTTGCGCGAAATTCAAAACAAACCAATCATTACCTCCCACCTCCATTCTTACTGTTACTATCTTTGTCGTAAATTAATGTTGACTACATTCATAGATGGCGCTACGTCACAACACAAAATTTTATTGAACTTTCCATAACACAACATACGTTGTAAATAAATTGAATGAAAGTTGAAATGTTCATTTTATTTATCATAGCATCTATCTATGAGCTTGCTATTATTATCAGTGAGTTAAAAACTATTATAGATCAATAAAAATTCCATTACAATTTCATACAAACAAGTTAGAGCTTTAACAGTCACATTATAGAACCAAATAATAATAATAATCTCATTTATCACTGTTCTCTGCTTTCTCCTGCTTAATCAATTTTCATATCGCTCAATTTTGTAAGGTAATGAATCTCATGTGGCAATGCTCATCATATTTATTGAAGTGGTTTACTCAACCAATAAAGCGGAGTTTCTACAAAACCCCCCACAAAAAAAGACAAGAAAACTATATTTTAAACTCGCTCGGCATGGCCAGGTGGGTTAAGGCGTTTGACTAGTAATCCGAGGATCGCGAGTTCGAATGCCCATCGCAAAAAATATACTCGCCCATACTGTGGGGCGTTATAATGTTCGGTCAATCCCTTTATTCGTTGGTAAAAAGTAGCCTAAGAGTTGGCCGTAGGTGGTAATGACTAGCTGCCTTCCCTCTTCTCTTACACTGTTTAATTATGGATAGCTTTCACGGATAGCTCTTGTGTAGCTTTGCACGAAATTTAGGAAAAAAAACTTCACAAGAAATTTTAATATCTGATTAACGATAACAATCAAATTAATACTGAATTAATTGTTCTCTAACTTACTGAATTCTTCCTGGGAAGTATTAGACATGCTGTCCCTCGAAATACAGCAGCTTCACTCATTCACGCACATTCACATACAAAAGAGAAAGAAAGTGCGTTTGACAAGCTGGTTGAATTTGCCTGGCGAGAGTAGTAAGTAGTGACTCTGGACATATCGCGAAAAATGAAATTATTTTCTCGTTGGAAAAACAAAAACCAGAGTACGCTTTTGCGCAGACAAAATCACATTAGTTTCTACCGAAATGTGTATAGCTTCAGAATTTTTTTCCTCAGGAAAGTCTTCCTTGAAACTCAACATCTTGATCTTAAAATAGTTATTCGCTCTAAGAACGTTAAATGCTGGATTGATATATATGTTGATAACTTACAAAGCCTGACTTTCAATTTTGAGTCGTTGGGTTTATTTCCTTTACAATATTTTTCGAAAAGTTTTCACAAAGCCTAGGTTAGGAACCACGTGTCCACAAGATGTTAATTTTTTTTCTACTTTAAGTTTAGTTTGGTTTAATTTTAATTTCGCGCAAAGCGGCTCTACTTTTTGTACTTGCTGGGCTTCCAAAGTCGTCAATACACAAAGATATAGAAATTTAACAATTATTTTGTGCTATTGTCTGAAAAAGTATAAAAACAATAAGAACTTAACACAGCTTTTTAAATGAACTCAGAATATAAAAGAAAACATTCTGAAAATGCATATTCCTTCCAAATGGTGATGAAATATGAAAAACTTAAAAAATACATTCTTGAAAACTTTATTTTGCGATTTGATATAAATTACCATATTGTAAGTTTCTATCAATATAAAATTTATTTGCAAGCATGTAGATATATTTTCGTATTTGTTATAACTAAGCTCAGTAATGATGCATTATTATTATTTCCCATTTCAACGCTAGAGGGCACTTTAAGTATTGGCGCTCTGAATCAATTTTTGTTTTTGAGTTTTATTGAAAAGTGGATGATAAAAATATCATTTTAAAATTTTACAAAAAATGTTAGGAGAAAAGGCTCTGGAATTAATCAAAGAAGTGAAACGTTCACAAGATTCACTCCCAATGTTAAAGGTTTGTCTCAGATCAGAAAATAATTTTGGGTGTATTGCAAATCTTTAAGTACAACTTCGTTTTTTAACTTCATGTTGAAAATACCATTAATTGTTCATGTATACTTTGTATTCAGGAAATACGAGTCATTAAATTTGGATATAGTTTGACTGTATATCAATGTAAGCTATCAGGTCATCCCTTAAGTAATATCCGATTTTAGGTTTAGAAAAAGAGAAAGGATTTCAAATGCTTTTAACGTTATTTAATCAATAATATATATTCAATTTCTATTGATTACTTCTTGCCAACGTTTTACAAGCTACTGAATGCCACTTCTATAAATTTCTTAGGGTTTGATGGAAAAGAATGTAGAGAGGGTAGTTTTTACATCTTGTGTTCAAAATTCTGTTTCCATCAAGATATTTCTTCAATCAGATGGGGCAAGGCTGAAGAATAAGAAGGATGTGGAAGTTTTTTCAGTCTAGCTGTTCAGTCTTTGCAGATGTGATCCTTGCTTTATGGAGCTGTGCATTATCCTGATGTAACACATCACCTTTGTGATTGATCAGAGCAGGCCTCTTTTTTTTTTCAGTGCAACATTCAAGCGCCCCAACGTTGACAATAGAAGTTTGATGTAATCATTACATCGAGTGGCAGCAACTCGCAGTGGATCACACCAAATACTTAACAAATCTTTCCAAGAGTGGAGATCCATTTTGGACTATGCTTTAGCCAGTTTACCTGCACTGAACAATTGTTTTTGGTACTTAACATTTTTATAAAATGCCCATTTTTTATCTCTGTCACTAACCTGTCCAAAAAAGGTGAGTTATATTTACGAGAGTGTAAGAAGTGCAAATGTCCACTCAATTTGGCACATCACTTAGCTGTAGTCACCTGATCTGAACTTTTGAAACCACCTTCAACATTTTCTTTGACTGAGAGACTCTTCACCATAAACACCATAAATGTTTTATGTAGTTTCTGCTGCACTATTGCCTTTTTTAAACTCGCAAAGCATTATATAGCTAATGTGCTCCTCAGACACATCCATTGTCATAATGGTTCATTTGATTAATTATCTGAGAAAATGAAGTTGGGTCAGTTTCTGTTATTTGTCTGAACATTTTTATATATGTCCTACTACATATTTTAGTCATTAAAACCTTCTACAAAAACAGAAATGATGATGTCTTTCTGTAATAAATTTTCGGACATTACTTGTAGGGCGACCAGATACATTACTGCTGTGAGTAATAAATTAGAACCATTAAGTTAAATTACTTTTCTACTACTATTAAACTAGCTAAATTATTAGTACTTGTAATAGCTGGTTTTAAGTAATAATCATGTGTACTAATCATACAGTATAAACCATGTAACCTAGAAAAAAGTATCCTACCTCTTATGTTTATAGGATTATATAATTTTACACCATATATACATGGGTCTCTTGGTGTTTTCAAGTCCACTTCATCTCAACTTGTTATTCAGATATTTTAGATTTGATGTGCCTTGAAATACTCTGTGAAGATGTTTTATTAAAAAAATAAGCTCTGACATTCAGAATGGTGTATCTGGTATTTTGGTAAATAATAAGGATATTGTGGGGTTGTTTTGTCAGGAATAGATTCATCTTTTTCAGAAATAATAATATAAAGAAATCAAAATAATATTATAATTTACATGAAATTATCTTCAAGTTGGAAGGAACTACAACACAGTTTTGTAATAAACTTGTTTGTACATGAAACAGTTTTTGGTATACAACAGTATCTTATGTGGAGTAAAATGTAGATATGTCATTTTATTCCCGTTGACCCAATTGACTCCACATATATATAGGAAAATTTGACTTTGATGATATATGAATACTAACTGATATAAGCTTATCATAACTAACTTATCAGTCCTTTGTTTGACACAGTTCTTAACACCTGGCTTATATGTAAATCCTTTTGTTTGCATTAATACATATATGGATGTGTATTCAGAAGTTATGAGATTAACCCAAAAATTATTTTACGTTGATTAGAAAGGGTTGTATCAATGCAAAAAGTAATGGAATTCCTTTTCAAAATGAAAGTCCCATAAACACCTTAATATGTATATGAATATATAATTTTGATGTGTGAACAAGTGTGCTCAAAACAAGTACAGTAGTACTGATAATGTGTTTCATTCTTTTAAGATTAACAGCTAAAACAACACAGTCAGTGTTTTCACCATTTTCAACATGTGATCTGTGATAATTTTTATCTTGAGCCAATGACAGTATATGGCAAAGTACTTGGAGTGAAACCCAAGATATTGTCTCAAAACCAAAAGATAAATGATAGGAATAGTACCTACAAAATGTAATATACATAACAAGAATCTGCCCAAGAATGTACAAGAAATACATATTTATAATTATGTTAGTTGTTTAAGTACCCTTGAAGTGTCTACAAAAATTTCTATTACAGGAAGATGCTATTAAACAAGTTCTTGAAGAAATGAAAGCACTCTTTGCAGAGAATCAGAGAGATGTGTAAGTTCATTGCAGGTTGTATGCAAGAAATTGCTTTCACCTTATTTTTACCCTGATTTCATTCCATGTTGGAAAATTGTTCCATAAATGTGAGCCACTTGCATAAAACAGTTTAATTGTAACATGTTTATTAACAGGTTAATAAGCTCTCAATGTAATTTTCAGCTGTTTATAACATTTTAACTAAAGTTAACAAAAGTGAATCTGCTTTTGTGATACTACCTGAAAGGATAAAACACGATGATGTTACTTCTGTTATTACTAATAGTTAACATCTGAGGATTAGAAAGTTAACACGTGATCAGAAGTTTGCTAAGATCTTTTAACACATTTAAACTTCTTGTTGTAATAGTAACTAAATTTTAAAAGGTGTCAACTTATAAAGTTATTTTATCATATTTTGTTTTAGCTTTGCTCTTGTGAAAGTCATAAATACAGACATGTTTTTCTGTAAATTAATAAACATTTTGTTTGTGTTTTGATGATGAATTTTGGCTGTTTTGAAATAAAATTATGTTTGGAATTAGAATATTATGTGTGGTTAATAGGTGAAGAAGAGCAGCTAAACCAGTCGAGAGAATTGTTCCTGTAATAAAACTAATAACATGGTTTTAATTTGAGAATTAGAATGATAAAATTTAACGGTTGTAGGTTGCTACAAAAATGTCAAATGAATGTTTTTACTTCACCACTGACCTTTAATACTAAGATACAGTGTGTAGTTTAAAAATTATCAACAGTAATACTCGAATTCCCATAGAAATAACAGCAATAGCATAATAAATATTTTTATTCACAAAATCTAAAATCACATATTTGATTCCTTAACAATTTGATCAGCACATAATGATTACCAGAAAGTTTGAGTTATAAAAACAAAAATTGTAATTTCAGAACTGCTTCAGTTAATGAAGAAATTCAACTGCACACAACAGTTCAACTACGTCATTCAGTGCTTCTTCGTAACAAACGGTGTCTTCTAACATATCTGTAAGTCTTGTTGCATTTCCTTGCTTCTTCCTAACAAATGGTGCAAGTCTTGTTGCTTTTGCTCGGTGATATTTTTGTTATGGTTTAGTGTATTTAGAAGCAGTTTGTTGTTTGATTAGTATCGCTACAAATGGAGCTGGTTGGTCCATTAACTCAATCACTTGATAAAATCAATAACTTAGCATCAGTTAGTGTTGTGTAGAATTACTGGATAATTGAAATTATTATTAAATCAATTAATGTCACAATACTAATAAAATCATTAAAATTAGTGTTTCTAATTATTTTAACTATCCAATTAATCAAAATATTCTCATAATTTTCAATTAATTCCATTAAATTTATTAGCATTGACTAACAAAAATTAATACAAATTAAGGTTTACAATTATTGCTATTTTAGATTATTTCAACTATTGATGAAAATAAAATATTGTTCTTTTGATTTCTTCTAATTTACTCAATATTTGGTCTCTTTGGTAATGATGATTATTATATGTGTTTCTGAGTTATAACAAAGCTACCAAAACTGTCTCAAATTGAGAACCTGCTGAATAGAGGGCAAGTAACACCTATCACCAATGGTTAATAAATAATTAAATGTAACATTAAAATTTCCAAGTATTATCCATCATTTTATCAAGATGACAAAAGAAAAATTCAATCTATACACATTTTATTTTATATGGTAAAAAATAATGAAAAAAACAACCCCTAACTTACTATTTATAAATAGGCTGTCATTGTAACATAGTTTTTTTTATAAGGCCTAGATAAAAGTTATATTTGGGTTAATTTAGAAAAAAATCCTAATTTTTTTTTGTCTGTTCTTCTGAAATTCTTTTGAGAAAGTAAAACTATACCAGTTGTATGTTTATTACTTGGGTAAATGTGTATTAGGAACAAGGACGTGGGAAATAACTATGTTTTTAGAAAGAATAGAGCAGTGCTTATTTGCTAAAGAACAAAAATACAAAATCCTATAACTCAAGCACTTTTGAAAAGTAGGCCTATGTGTTTTTTAACATCATGTTAAAAAGAACTGATATGAAGCTAAAAAAGTGTAAATTAATTCTTGATATGGAAGAATACATGAAAATATTTTTAAGTAATTGTTTCATTAAAGAAACAAATTATACCTTCCTACCATTTTTCCTTCCAGTGTTATTGAAATGATCTTATTTTAGTCAATTATGTGATGGCAAGTAAACATAATAATAGAGATATTTTGTGGTCTGCATTTTGTTAATACAAAATAATAAGTTGTTAGGAATGCTTTTCAACTTAGCACTAGAATATTTTTGTGTTCAAGCTAATGGCTGATTTTATATCCATAATAATTGTCTTCTTTTCCTTCTCTTACTAGTGAAGTTGCACTTGCTGTTTAGTGAAGTATCCACATGCTTAATTGCCTAAATGTAATGTGTACATTCTGTTCATCATTAAGTGGTTGTGATCACCTAGTTGTATTCACATGAAACTGCAAAGTTGGTTCCAAAAACTCAGTGTATGTAAAAACAAAAGGCCTAAAATTTGTGACAAAAGAAAACTGGTTACATTACAGATGTTTCTTTTTTACATTCCTCTTAATTTGCGTATAGGGGATTCAAAATCTATGGCATGTCAGATCTGTCTTTTGTCTTCAAGTTGTTGCCCAAATAAACATGTGTTCAATGTTAGAACTCCTTTGGACTGGATGATGAGAGGCAAAAGGTCTTCTGAAATGCTATTTGTTTATAAGTGTAGTGTGATACATTAAAAGTTATGGTTAAAAAAAACCATTTTTAATAAATCTTTCTAGCAATTAATATTTATATTTTTTGAATATTTAAAAAATGTTTAAGTACTCCATCTAGTGTTGGCTAAATGTGGTGTATTCTTGAATATGTTTTGAAAAATAATTTTCTTTCCAACAATCTGTTAACACCAGGTGTAGAACAATAGTTGAAACTAGTAATGTTTTATGTTTACTTGTGATTTTTTATTTTATTTTAGGGTAACTAACTGTTATTTTAGAATGGAACAAATTAATGTTTATTTTCATCAACAAAAATTTATTATTTTTATTGAAGTAGTCTTGTGAAAGTTTGTAGAGAGAAGTCCACAGAAGTTTATTGATTGTATTTCATTTTGTTGCAGGTTTTGTACTTGCATAGCTGATATATTTCCATGTACAATAATTTAGAATTACAAACAATAATTTAATCCTCAGTTATTGAAACTAAAATTTATCTATTATATAAAACAATAAGTAGTTCAAAAATGTCTCAAAAGCTCACAAGCTGAAAGTAGGAAAATTAGTGTCGTGTGAGAATAATTACTTTGTCAAATCTAATACGTTAATGACCTTTGTGATTAATCAATTATAGTAGAATATCAACATTAAAGGCACCTTGCCAACTGCATCCAAATGCCATTAAAATGAAAAATGAGTCATGCAAAGCTAGATTCCATAATTACCATACTAAATTTCTGAAATATAATGTCCCCCCATTTTGTATGGAGTATTCATTTAAAGCTACAATAAAGCAATAAATAACCATTTGTGTCCTTAGAATGTTTAGTTTAAACTGTAATACAATGCTTTTCATTGCAACAAAGCATGCATGCACAAAAAAGTTGACTTGACCCCTGCTCTTTGAACATGATGTGGAATTTATCAGAAAAAATATCTTATGTATTCCATCGTGTTCACAACAAGAATTTCCTAGAGTAATAAGATTGAACTTCGAATCTGTGATCCATAAAACATTGCAAGTGTTTGAGTATTGGTCATTCTTTTAGAATGTTTGAAATTTGGCAGTATGTCATACACAAATATTTGTGCATTTATCAAATTCTATTTCCCGTTCCTTGAATGTATTCATCAACTGATAAATTATCTTTATTCACAAATGTTTAACCTTTAGTTATTTTTATTAAAAATAAAGATTTCGAGAACTTGGTGTTATGAGTGTTAGTGAAATTGTTTGATAAAATTTTAAAAATAACTAAAAGATCATGACATGCATGCTTTAATCTACTAGCAATCAAAGGGTTAAGTGTTCATATAGAGAAAGCAACTAAAGATACTAATTTTTAATCCAGATTAGAGGTACCTGTTAGTGCAAGATTTATTTTGGTTACAAATAGTTGAAAAAGAAAGATATGTAATGCTGCTGAATGCCTTCTTTTTCGTTATTAGATTTACTCGTTTGATGTACCTTAAAAAACTGAGGTGGGCTTTTGGCAGCATCTTGCCTTCTGATGTTCGATCTAACTTATCAGAGTCAGAGGTAGGCATTGCTATTAACAAATTTTTTTTCAATTGTGTGTATGTTTAGGTTTTTTAGTGTGTGTAACTGAACAATTTCATAACTTTAGTAATGATTGTTTTGCATAGATGGTGTATTACCTTTATTATTTGGATTGAAAACTCGTGCATTTGAGATAGTTGACTTCATGTGGTGCTCTATTTTGGTTATGAATTTATACAAATTACAACTAGTTTAAAAATTCCATTTATTCTGTGCAAAATATAAAAACTGTAACATTCGTTATTTTGTAATCGCGTATCAGCCTTTAAGAATCCAGTTGTATTGGTGCATGGATAATGGTAGTATCTCCAGTTTATCTTTATTGTTTATATTAACTGAAACAAAGTGAATTACAAGATAAATTGTGTTCCCCCTGTTCACAAACAATATACAATGGGATTCTTTTAGGAAACAGTTGTGTAATACATCTTCATTGTATGCAGTGTTTTTCTGCAAGCAAGTTAAATAACACGATACAGAATGCTCATGTTATTACTATGCATCGAATGTGAACACTACAATGCTATTACAAAGTGCATTTTTTCAGTAGAAAACCAACATACCTATAGGCATTTTTTTTAACTTGACAACTTATAAAAATAATTTACCCTTTTTGTATTAAAAAGCTCTTTATAGAGGTAAGCACTCAAAGAAATTGGTTCTTGTATAGGTGACCTAGTGTGAGTTAAGCTTGATTTATTGCTGATTAATATGTATTCAAACTGACTCAGTGGTAAGAATGCTTGAACTTCCTATTTAAATATAGGGATGGTTATTATTTTTTTAAAATAAGTAATTATGCTTACAGCAAGATTACCATTGAATTTCAAAGAATGGATATCGGATTGGCTCGGTGGATACAGCACTTAATTATCATGTGGAAGTTGCTTATTCAAATCCTAAATGAGATGGGATTTCATTTTTTAAGTAAATGGTCATAGTTACAGCAGACTCCTTCGATACTATTAAACATTAAATAAGATTTGTGATATTGGTTAATATTTGAATTAAAAGATGGCATATTTACAGTATCACACGAGTTTTTATATTTTAGTTGAAAACTTCTAATTAGAACACCATCTATGAAATACATTCTAAAGAAAAATTAAGATAACTAAAATAGAAGGAAAATAATTCACATAATCAAAACAAATTCAGGCCCAACTAAGTGTTTCCTGTGCATTAAACAAGTAGATGAGATAAAGAACTTGTAATTTCAAGATCCATCCTTAACTGCTTATTAAGTGATGTGTGTGTAAGTTTTAAAGATTAATTCAATGTTAACGCACAAAGTGATAAATAAAAAACTTCTTTATCATCCAGACTTGTGAATCCATTTCACCAATAAAACTTTGGACAGTTTCTTTTGTATATTCTTTTAGTATCATTGGTTTATGTCTTACAACAAAGCATTGGCTACCTACATGAGTTCTATTGGAGATGGTATGGGAATTGACCTACAACAGCACTTACAACCACCCAAGTCTTTCTATATTCAGGTATTGCAAAATGTGGACACTCACTATTTATTTCATTAATTTGCATATTTGTAAAGCCCTTTAAAAAAATGCAATTAAGCACATACCTAGAATTGTACGTGAAGTACAAATTTGAGTGGTACTGTAAGTAATATGACCATTTTCTAGCCTTGTAATAAAGTAAAATTAACCACATTGGTTATAAAGTCAGACTCGTACATCCTAGAAACTATTTTATGAGACTTTTCTACAAAACATTTGTTGCCACATGTTTTTCATGTTATCCTACATTTGAAGTTCATCAATTACAGTAAACACTTGGCATATGCTTGATAATATATGAAGAATAATCACTTTTTTTTTTATTCTAAGGTTCGTTGTTTACAAGACTTTGGTGATTTTGAAACAGCAGAAGGCACAAAGGTGGTCCTCACAAAAAACAGCATAGTAAGTATTGATTACTTTAACATACAATTATATGGAAATTGAGACATGGAATTTTGAAAATTACTTGGTAAATTATTGTATCAATTGTCTAAAAATGAGTGAAATTTCATTCTGTAAATTGTATAACTGACAATGACAAGACCACTTTGTAATTGAATGTTTATTGTTTTCAGCATCTCATGCAGAGGTCACAGTGTGAAAAATTAATCCACCAGGGAATCCTTGAACACATCACAATATAAACGCCATGAATTTGTCGTCTGGACTTTTATTTTAAATAACTGTACATAATTGTTATCTTAGTTATACTGTACCCACTGTTAACAAATGCTGAATATAATATATCCCTTGATTTATATACATAGTTGAAATGAAAGATACAACTATTATCACATCACTGGAAGACATTTTTTTCATACTAAACTTAGTTTCCTCTCATTTGCTACTTAAAATATTAATATTCCAACACAATTGACTGAACCTGAAAATTACTTAATATAATTTAAAATTGGATTCAGAGAAGATAAGTAGAATTTCTCATATTATGCACTACTTAAAAACATTGTTCAAAGGATGTGGAGGTGGACCATGGATTTAAAAAACTACAATTGTGATCTTAAGAAATATGTCCAGGATTTTATTAGAGTCAGGTTCACACATTAAGAAAAAGTAACAGTCAGTTTCTCAATAATGATCAAAGTATTTAATTATGCTTGAATACAGGCATATACTTAAAAGTAAAATCTGTGATCTAGTTGGTTTTGTATAAAATTCTTGCAAATATTATTTTAAACTGCCCGGAATGTATTAATGTTGAAATTGACAACTGTCTCCTGTTTAGATTTCAAACGTAACTCCACAAAAAAAATAAAAATTTCAAACTATCAATATAAGTGAAGAGAAACTTATAAAATCAGAAATTATAGTTACAACTTTTAAGATGTGGAGAAGGTTGAAATTTAAAGGGTTTTAAAACCATGAAAAAAATAAAGATCCTCAACTTTTAAAATAACGTGTATCTTATCATTCCTACATATATGAAAGAATGGACAGCTCCTTCTAGCAAAATTACCTAAAATTTCTAATTAATATCACACCTGATATATCAACACTATCAAAACTACATATGACCACTATGTAGCATTGTTTTATCACTCAGAACATTATTTTAAAAAAATTTAACACCATCATAAAATATGTAAATTTTCTTTTTGTTTTGTACAGTAATCAATCATTTAAAAATTTCCATATCATGGAAGGCCATTTAGAACTCCAAATATGCTGACGATAACACTAAGATAAAATATCTTGATTCTTTACCATTTCTGAGCCATTAGGTACATTTTTAAAATGTACAAAAACAACATTCAAATCCTACAACGAGGAAGATGTAAAAGGTGTGGATGTTTTTTCTTTTAATACATTTAAAAGAAAACTGTGTACAACTTTATTCACTTTTAAGTTTCCTTTATCACATATAATGGTACTTAAGAGTTTATATACTGGAAGGTTTAATTTTCAAGAGCCAGGTGAAAACAACAAAAATAGCTGATATTGTATATGAACCACTAATCTGATTTCTCCTGACCACTTCCTTTATTCATCCGTTGTTCCACTAAGTTCAGAAGTCGGTCTGAATATTGCTGTAAGAGGGCCATGGCATTAACCATTTCGGGCTGACTTGTGGGATCCAATTTCTTCCCCATAGAGTGCTGTACAAAATCAGAAGACAATAAATTGGAAGAACTCATGGTCATACGTTTGACATTTCCAAATGGATTTGTAGTATCTAAAGAAGCACCAGAAGGATTCCACATGGGCATTGGGGGAACAGCTGGTCGTAAGTTTTGTTGAGCCTGGAGAACTCCTTGAGCTAAGGTTGTGGTCATAGTAGACTTTTCTGCTGCAGGAAGTTCAGTGTCTACTGTTACCTACATAATAAATACATATACAATGTAATATATTGCATCATGAGTTTCACACTGCATTGGGGTCAGTACATATGATTAACTTTCTAAGCTGTGCTACTGTGAAACACAAACTTGGTTTTCTGCAAACATTTTTTTAAAGGATATGTCTCAAAGCAAGAGTTGGCAATTATTCGTCATTTGCCAGACCACGCCTGTTATGTTTTTATTCAGTAAATATTGATATTCTGAAGGTTTTTACAAAATTAAATAAAGTAAAAGAGAACTAAACTGTTATAAATGTTTGTGACACTCGTGATTGCATACAGAAACTGTTTTGTGACAAAGTTTTTGATGGACAGATTAAGACTTAACAGGACAAATCCAATAAATAATAGTATGATTAGAAACATAGCATACTTATAACATTTGTGTTTCAGAACAAAGCTGCACAGTGTGCTGAGCCCATTGCAAGGACTGAATTCTTAATTTTAACATAAGCTAACCACTTAACATCCACATATCAGCTTCAGAGTTGCTACCAATGTGTTAAAAATGTAAGCTTACTTCTAGTTAAACTTTCATTTCCTACTGCACTGACTTAGCATAATTCCACCTTCTACTCACCCTTTGAAATATTTGAATGGCATAGCTCGTGACTCTCTTGAGCTCTTCTGCTACCTTTACACACAACTCTTGAGTTACTGCAAAAGTTACATGAAATGAAAGTTAAGGTTAAACTAATTGAAAATTCATAAGGATAAATAAACTTGAATCACTCGTATACCCAATCTGTATCAATATAAAAAGATTAATTGCAAAAGGGGTAACATCTAGTCAACAAAAACGATAATGTTAAAAGTTTTTTTATTTGGTTGTAATTACAAAACTTTAAGCAAAGAAATTAACAGTTTAGAGAATGTTTTTTTTCTTTTAGAAAAAGGAAAATTCATTATGTAAGGGGATGTGGTTAGAAGAAATATTTTTTACCTTATTAATTGAAGAACAGATTTATTATGAAATAAATTAATATCCATAAAAGAGTGACCAAACTTACATGGTACTGATGATGGTTTGGTAAATAGGGTGATTGAACCTTTCTCCATGCTCAGTGAAGACATTTCTTCTGAAGAGATTTTGTTAATATTTACACCGTCATCATCATTCACTTTAGGTAACACGGACATCATCGGTTCAACCTTTGCTTGTGTACTACTACTGGTATCATAACCACTGTCTTTACCCAGCTGACTGAGGTCTCGTTCACTCTTTGACCTGGAGGGGTCATTAGAAGTAAGAAGTTTTCGTGAGGTGAGTGTGTTGTGTAAAAATTTGTTGGGGTCATTAGAATATCCTTTTCCTTTACCAAACTCTGTAGTACTGAGGCCTCTCTCTCTCCCCATAGAGACAACTCTTCCAACAGGGTGAGAAGACTGAGGCTCTGTAGGAGAACTGTCAGATGAAGAAGAATCAGGAGGAAGTTTTAAAGGTTCCAAACTACGAAGAGACAATCTTCGTGGTGTTGACAGAGTTGTTCCAGGCCTTCCTAAGGCACTCACACTTGAAGTTGATGGAGCTTTAGACAACGGAGAAGCTCCCAGACCTGTGCGACGAGGAGTTCCAGGCACCTTTGCTAAAGTGTGAGTTGATGGAACTTTCAAAAGAATTGAACCAGAGGAAGGTCCTTTATCATCTCTGGGTTGAAGGGAGCTCATACTAGCACTACGAGACATATTGTTCCAGGGTGTAAGCAACTCACTTGAAGTTTGGTCATCAGGCTGCATCTTAGCTTGAGCCCACAGAGGAGCTGTAGAGGACTGGGACCCTAGTGAAGACAGGATTGGAATATGAAGAAAGTCGACAAAGCTATATACACACTAAAATATGTAATTAAAATACAGAAAAAAACACATAGTACTTCTATACAGTAATATATTAATATTTCATGCTTAACAAAAATACGGTATTGTACTATAACTTTATAAAAGAAACCAGCTCACTTCAGCACCACATAATTAGCTCGTGGGTGAAATGGAACCATAAATGTTTGGATGTACACAATTCTAATTTTGTTGCCTATTACAAATAATACCATTACTATTTATTTTAAAATAATAACAAAAGTAGTAATAAGTGAAGATACTACAGAGTAGATTTTAAATGGACTAGTTAAAGAATAAAATGATCATAGGAAGATACAAAACATCAAACAAATAAGGCTAACTTTGATAATAAAATCCATATCACCATCCAGAGTATACATTTCTGTGCAATACCAAGACAGTTATAACAATAAAGAATAGCATCCTAGCTTTAATTTTTTTTTAGATTAACAACTATTTTCAAAAGCTAAGTTTGGAAGTGACAAGCTACAGAAATTAATAGCATCAATATCTTTCTGCTTAAAAGTAATGAAAATTAATAAGATCTTGTTTACTATAATTTCACGTTTGAGGTTTTAATTGTAATGCAATTTCAAGACAATTTTATCTTCAACATCCAAATATTTTTTAATGTAAGTCACTATAGCATACCAAAGGAAATTGTTTTTAGACTATACAATATAATTTGTAATTGACAGAAACTTCTAGGTTTTTATCAGGCTACTAGTTCTTGCAATTTATGTAAAACCAGTTTCAATACAATGTATTTACAATTTCAAAACATTCAGATTTTTGTGTCACAAGATCATATAACCCAGCTTTAACCAGAAATAGTTTCTTGACACATCTATCTCTTTTTATTTGCTGAAAGTATAAGAAATACCTGCTAAGGTTTTACATGTAGGTGTAGTAGGAAGAAGTCTTCGGCATGTTGAACTTGGGGTGCTTAAGTCACTGATTGAAGCAGTCCTGCGAATTGAGTTTTCAACAGAAGATTCTAAAATATAAGAAAAATTATTTGTGATCAAAGTTTCAATAATATTAACTATAATAAGCGTTACATACTAACTAACGAACTGCTAGCTTAGGTGTCGAAATCCATCACTCACATACTGAGATGAACTATTTTGTTGCTGGGTTCCCACTAAACATTAGCTGATGCAATTCATGTTTTCTCAAGAGTCTGAGTCAGTTTTCTCAGTAAAGATCAGGGTCCAATTTTTTAAACAATGAGAATTTCAGTGTAAACTATAAGTTTAAAATACATTCCAAACACTTGATGTAGTTGCAAAATTGACACACATCATAAGTATTTACCACATATAGTAAATACAAAATTGATCATCACAACATTCTTTGTTTACTGATACATCCTGCAATGAGACAACTGAATTTATAATGTAAACAAAGTAACTGGTATCACCAAAAGTGTCACTTCTTTCATACTGGAGTAATAAGTAAAAAATATTTATATTAAACTTTAAGACATATGTAACTGACATATCAAATAACAGCCACTACTTACAGAACATGAATTTCCTATAAGGATTAAAACCAGCTAATACAATTAAACTTTCTATTTTCAGTTCTGTTGTCTCCTTCATAATAATACATGTTTTTTAAACTTTAACAAATATAAGCTTTACTTACCTGTTTTTGGTTTTTCAGTTGTTTCACTGTCAGTGACATTATAAAGATCTCCCATACTTTTACTATTGCTCAAACCACCTTTCCAACCAAGCTACAAAAAAAAAAAAAAAGTTTCTTTAATAACACATGACTGTATTCTAAAAGAAAACACTAAATAACTAGAAAATGCAAGTTACCTTCCACAATGAATTATTTTACTTTATGCTAAATTATGTCTGTCATTGGTACTTCCAAAAAGAAATACAAGTTTTAAACTTATGGATACAAAATTAGCTTTTGGAATAGGCACAAGTGAACCTACTGTTTCTAACTTCTTTCGGGCCTCATTGAGAGCTCTGGTCAGCTCCTCTCTCTTATTTGGCTTACTATCTGCTTTCTGTTGCAAACAAAAGAAAATTAATGTTTTGGATTAGTTTCAACATTTAAATCATCACCTTAAAAATTAAACATAACAAGTCAGACAATGCTAAAATCATATTTGTTACAGCAATATTACAACAGTAGTACAAAACTTCCTAACACTGATCTCCTCACATTTTTACTAACATAATAGAACAACAATATAAAGAAAACACCTATTTTGAAAATTTGTTACAATTTGTAGCATTTAAAACTTTACCAATTGAAACAATTTAAGTTGTGAATGTAATAATGCTGTAAATCTTGCAAAATGATGCATTGAAAGAAGAAAAAGTATTGGTTACTTTATTTCATATTTTTAATTTCGCTGTGTTAGAGTACAGAAAGAAACATACAGAATACAAAGTTCACCAAAAAGAAATTTTCACATTCATTCAGAAGTTTTCCAAGTGATATATGAAAACTGTAAGATGAAGATAGTGTATTTGTTCAATAATGTGCTCCAATTTTGAAAGATTAAATTGAAGAAAATTTATTTCTTTTGCAGTTGTACAAAATGTTTTTTTTATAGCAAAGACACATCAAGCTATCTGCTGAGCCCACCAAAAGGAATCGAACCCCTGATTTTAGAGTTGTAAATCCATAGATCTGTAGACTTACCGCTTTACCAGCAGGGGGGGGGCAATGTACAAAATGTATTGAATAGTTTATAAATACAGTAAACAACTACACAGGTGTATTAAACACTTAAAAAAAAAATTTCAGAAAAAAGATATGTTATAATACACTGATCATTTATCTCACTCAAATCTTCTTCCTTGCTAGAACTGTGGCTACCGTCATATTAATCACATTTAATAAACATGTTTCCTTAAACCTTTACTTCATCCTCTTCTGGTTCCCACAGATGTCACCACCTGTCCCTTCTACTGCATTAGATATTCAACATTTCTGGAAACCTTTAATGATATTTGATGGTAGATTCCAGTAAAATACGTAACAAAACTGAATGTCCCCAAATATAATAAACAGTCAATGTTTTGGGAGGTATTTGAAGGAAAAAACTGCATTAAGTTTCAGCAAATATGGAATTTTTAATTCTTAACATGAAACTTATCTTTCACTCAATCTGACTCCAGTAAAGGTTTTGTAAATTGTCAGGCACATCATTAGTTAAAAATAATTTATTGCAAAATATGATTTTCTGTTTACAACAGGCATGTAATGCCACAAAAAGGCTGCATATGGTTTATTTTATAGTTTTACTGCCTGTATTTGTGGAACCATTTTCTATCAAAAGCATTAAAATCACAGCAGAAGTCTTTCAATCACCTATTATAAAATACCAATAACAAATGTAACACAGCTAGGCCTTTTTTAAAATTAGTTCTTCAAATAAAAAGTAATGTAGCTTCTAAATATGCATCTTAAAAACAAAAGAAAAATATTAACCATCAGAATAGGATGTTTCGTATTACTATGATTTAACTGACTTCCCAACTAAGTGACAAATTGGTTAAAAATTTTGTTTGCTTCTTGGAGCGGAACCACCAATACCACAGATAAAAAACTTAAGGCCAACTGTGTGTGTATGCACACTAAAAATAACGTTTGTAAAGGAGAAAATGTCCTGGAGAAAACATAGCATTAGAAAAAGATCTCTCATTCAACAAAAGAATCACAATACATTGTCAAGTGTATTACCTGATTATCTGAGCCCTTTTCCTTTTCTGTTTCAGAACTTGTTGGTCTATAAACATCAATTATATTTTATTAATGTTTACTTTAGACATGTATTGATATGTACATATAAAAAATTTGAATAATTCAATATTTGGGAGTTTATTTTCAAACAAATACAGAATTTATCTTGTTCTGTCACAAAAGAAACAGTTTTGATAACATCATTAGTAGCAATTTACACAACAACAGAGAAGAATACATTTAATGTCCTATTTGTTTTTGTTTTAATCTGATGAACAGTGGTAAAACGGGCAGAATCTGCCGAGTTCAGAGTGACACTCTGAGAGGGTCTTAACTGACTAATATACATAAATGACTCAGATAAAAAGGATGATATCTAGAAGACCTTTCATTTCCAGATTAACTTCCACTCTACCAAAGTTACATTTATAGATTAGCCCCTATGCCTTCCTCTACAGGTGTCATTCTAAACTTGACAGTTGCTTCCCATATTTTCCTATGGTTTGCTCACCATGAGTACTTTTCCATTAGTCATCTATAAAATAAATCTTTATCTATTCATAAATCTTCAGAATATTTAATTACAGATGGTTATTTACTGAACTTAAAATAACTGGTTAGTGCAGTTTATCCAAAAGAAAATAATACAGTTGCACAACTACCAACTATTACACCTCATTTAGAAATTTCATAACTATTGTTCGTACAGAACAAAATATGACCAGAGAGATTGAACTACGTATTGATAAAAATTAAGTACAAATGTTTACATTTTAACAGTTTACATAATTTAATAAAAACAACCCAATTCACCAGCAGAATGTTCAATATTAATATTTCTATTATTCCTAATATCGTTATTTTTAGAACAATACCATAAAACTCTTTCAAACAGTAACAACATAAAAACAATGTTTTATAACTAATTTAGTCGTTGGTTTCAAATGATTCATGTGTAGTCAATTATTTCACACAGCTAACAGAATACAAAGCATCAATAATTTTTTTGTTGAATGTATAAGGTGTAAATTACCGAACTGATGCTGTCTGCAGCGAGCGTGCCAAAAACTTGGCTGATATACTATGTCGAGGCATGTACCCTATATTATTGTCTGTTACTTTTTTAATCTGGCTATCAACAGGACCCTTCTCCAGGCTTTCATAATTGCTCTTCATGAATTTTTCTCTCTTTCCCAACCGCTCTAGATTTTCAGTGCTAAAGCTTAAAGAGTGAAGAATAGATCGGTTCTCCTCAACTGGAGTTGCTGGGTCTTCATCATCACTGTTGAGTTCGTTGTAATCTGAAAGAGTTAGGCTTAAGTTTAATGTGTTGTGGGGCTTGATCAACAAAGAACATTGCTACACAGAAGAGAGAAGTGTTTAGAATTACAGAAATACTTCAATAATAAAAATAAACATCTGTTTATAGTTACATATAATCCAAGAGTGGTAAACAAACTGGCTGTATCTTTATCAAAGTGAAATAATTATATTACTTTCTTGCACAGCTTATAAAAGTTCTAAAAAACAGCTGATTATCAGACTCGTTTTATAATTTACTTGCTTATCTTCAAACACTTCTAATGTATTTTTTTAATACTGACTTTACACAGTTATTGTAGTAATGCACAAAAATCCCACAAAGTATTTCAAATAGAGGGAAAACTAAGAATATATCACACGGTAAGTAACAACAACAACATGTACAAATATGAATATTGAAAAACAATAGTAATAACATAGGGTTACAAAACTAAATATAAAAGCATAGTGCAACATAATTGGCACAGTAATCAGCACCATGATTTTAATTATTAAACAACATACATAATCTAAATAATGATGATGTTGTTTAAAGTCCAGAAAAATTTAACCATTAACCTGAGGCAACAGGAATATCTCTAAGTCTTTCTAGTTTTGAAGAACCTCGTTGCTTTCTCCTACTTTCCCGAAGGTCTTCTTCAGTCGTAGTATTGATATGAAAAGACCTAGTAATACACAAACCAGCGTTACTTTGTTTTCAATAACAACAATCTATTGATTCTATACAAATATTCTAACTTACAGAACTTTTAGAGAATCTAAAAACATCTTTTAAACTTTGTATTATCATTCTAAATCTCACCTTTCAATATTTTTATGGTCTCTTCCTGATTCTGAATTTTATATTACCAGACTGATTAGATTTTCATTCACTAATCATTGCTAATGTCAAATATTCATAACAGCCTAAAACAAATCTTAATCTGAAAACAAAATAGGAACTATCTATAGAATGCATGATTTTCACTTATTTTGGATAATTTAATGCACAGCCAGTCACATTTAAATTACTGTAAGCCTCGTGCTTGACAAAGGTTTTGTATCAGAAGAAATTTCTAGCTGTTGTGGTTTATATGGTACTGTGGTTGTGTTTCAATATTGCAGAGAAGCAACTTCTTACATTGCAATTGTTATGGTTGATTTATTTTCTCTTGTAATCACCTTTACATTGTTCAACTAGTAAACTTACTTTAGACTTTCAGTGTCGACATATTTTCAATTTTTTTTGCACTTTTTCAGATGCATATTCTTGGACAGATGGACTTTCCTCATATGGCTGTCCAAACTTCTAAATTGGCTGATTATCAGTACAATTACTGGCTAATATTTTGTTCAGTGTTAAAGTGTTTGAGTCTAGTTTAATACAGCTGTAAAAGTATAGTTTCTTTAAAAGCCAATGATTTGATGACATCGTAGTTTTATTTTAACCCCATAACAAATTTAGTGAATCACGAGTAGATCAAACACTCAAAATTTGGACAAACTAAAATTAGAATGTTACAATCATAATAGTGTAATTGGGAGTTAAAAAGTTGTAATTATTTCATTAAGATTGAAATGGATAGCATATGCTGTGGTTAACAAGATAATCTTTACCTCTCTCCCATCTCTGAGTTGTCTCCGGAAGGAAGGTAGTACACAGCCTCGCTAGCTTCTGTGATTTCTGTGTCAGACCGTTCATCCTCTGCTTCTACGTCCTCAAGTTTCAGACTACTGGCACTACTTGAATCTGTTGGGTGACGTATTCTAGGGTCTTTCTTTGCCCCTGATGGGGAAGTAAGTTGAGTTTCTCTTCCTTGCCTCAAGGTGCTACGTCCTGTTATCTATGTCAAACACATAATTATTTCAAACTTTATTCTAAGTTTCTAGAAAAATAAAAGCACAATAAAAGATACCAATACAAGTTAACAACTAAAATTTCACCATCAATATATTATGATACAATATAATAAATAAAAAAAAAATAACAAGGAATTTCAAGGTAGTTAAGATAAAAAGTAGGAGTTAATAGATACTCAAACTTTACTCCTTTGAAGTTAGATTTCTGCAAATTATTGAAGCTACTGTAGCCATGCTCTTTGTACATTAACACACCATGAAAAATATAACAATGTTATCAACAATACTGAAAAATAAAATAAAAAGTGCCTGTTAAATCAACTGTATAAAAGTAATTGTGCCACTATATCACTTTGTTTTCTAACATTTGCTGTTGAGAGCCAACAAAGGCATGGCTCAGATGTTACACTACAAAAATGTCTTTAGGTACACAAAGAATAAAGACATTAATTTTTTATGCTGTCAAAAATTGCATCAATGTCCCCAAAACAGTACTATGAGATATTTATTGATTCACCACAGTTTGTTTGTTCTCCTAACCTGCTTTTCTAACTTTACCCAATGTACTGAATAATTAAAACTAATGAAAATAGATGTGACTAATAAAAGAAATAATACCTGTTTCTGGTAGTTGCCAGTCTGGATTTCCTGCATGCTTTCTTCAGAAATTTCAAATTCTTCATAACTACTTTCCTGCTAATCAAATAGTTAGAAAAACTAGGATTTTTACTTTCTTAAAAAGCACGGAAATTGGAAAGAATCTGTAAAAGTGGATGACTAGTCAATACTTGTCATTTACAAAATGAAGTGTTAAATTATTGTTTGTATTCAAACATCAATATATGTTATTATTAATAGCAATACATTACAAAGTCAAAGTCAGTATAAAGCCATGAATTATTTTCATATCATATCACCCAGGTTATATTTATTTCATGATAACAACTAATACAAAGAGATATTCTGGCTAGAAAAATATTCCCTGAAGTGAGATTATTGCCCAGTTCATCTTATTTCCAGAAATTATTTTAAAATAATACTGTTTCTATTTGAGTTCTATTAATAAAATATACTATATAAGAACAAATACAATGTAATGGTTAAATTGTTTTGTACAATATGTTACGGAAAAAACAGTGCAAGATCATAAAACAGTTTACCTCTTTTTGCTGAATAAGAGATTCTTTTTGATGTCTGAATTGAATAGTAGATAGATTTGAATCTCCTTGCTGATCTAAAACGAAAAAAATGGTGAAAAATAAGTCAGATAAAACAAGGCACTAGATTATTATATATTTCAAAACGGTTGGTATGAGTCAGGTTCACGTGACGATGACTGAAAAAGACTGAAACTTTGTTAGTACTTTCTCTACCTATACCAGCCGTTTTTAAATATACAATTTTCCCTACAAGTGGGCTTTGTCATCACCACGCAATAGATTATTATTAGGTAATGCAAAGAGCTACAAGTAAAATTAATGTGACACATAGCTGCCTTACACAAGCTGTTTGTAATAGAAAGTAACAAATTATACATTCATATGAGGAAGTGACAAACTATATATCTCATAATCAAAAGTGGACTCATTAAGGCAATATGATTGTTAAAACTATAAAATATTAGAGATCGAATAAGATTTAAGTGAAATATTCTTTGAAGGGTAACATACTGCCATATAAAGCCCACTTCTAGCTAACACAGATGTAAGCTGACACATCTACAAATATATAGGCATTAGTTTGCTATTACAGACAAACAGTAGATAACAATTTACAATTGTTAGTTACTGGAGTACATCTTGAAGGTGTTAGACTTTTGATAAAGATTTCCACTGGCAGTCAAAGCAATGGAGCAAATAATTTTTTAATGTGGTGTTTTTAAATAATTGATTATATTTAAGAACAAACAACGATCAATTTCCCAATACAAGTGTAATGAAAAGATAAAACGAGAAAGATTTTAGTTGTTTTGTCACTTCTTAAATATAAATGTTACTTAGCGACACAGAAAATTCAATAATTACTGATACAAGTTGTCCTTAAAAACGAAACTAAATCTTTAGTACACATTCTAACTGTGATTAGCATTTTGTACTTAAAAATCTTAATATGAAAGATTATTTTAAACTATTTTCACGTATTGTAATGGACATTCCAATGATCTCCAATTTTCTGAACTAAATTTCTTTTGGGTGATGTTTCATACTAAATGCAGGTATTTTCAAAATTAATAACACCTAAACCTTACAAATTATTTACTACTGACAAAGTTATAGCTAAACAATGAAAATTACACAGTACAATAAATTAATCTTTTTATGATTATTTTAGAAAGGTGTTTCTCTGAACATATAAATTATCAAACTTTCAAAACATTCATACTTGGAATATTCGGAAAAGGAATAACTGAATCAGAATTGAGATATGATTTCACAATCAGTCCTTGTCCATCCAACCTCTGTGCCCAGCGACCTCTAGGTTGAACTAGAGGGGGTGTTCGTTGATCTGTGGTACGGTTGTTGTCACTGAGGTTTTCAAACATCTAGAAAAACAACAAAGATACATGAGAGAGGAACAAAAAAGATTCACATGTAGCTAGTAATTCTATAGTTGAAGAAACAAATATGAACAAAATTAGGACCCAAATAACAAACTCTTATAATGTAATTAATAGTAAAGTTCAAGAAAAATTGCATTTATTTTTATAAAGGAAGAAAAATTGTTTATGTTTTCCTAGTAGCAACTTCATACAAAGTTGATCCTCTGCTAAAAGAAAGAGGAATGAAATCTAGTTTTATGAAAACTTTTATCAAAAGAATTTCAAACTTTTAGATCAAAGGAACAAATGCTTAAGTCTATATTACTCTGTTGCCTTTGGTTTAATTGATTTAGTAACTCTATAAGTAATAATGATGTTCAGAAATAACATTTGTTTAGGTCAGATTATGAGTTCATAAATTATGTAACACATCAAATGGGTCACTGAAAATTAACCTATTAATATTACACTACACAATGTTTCACCTCGAGCTGATACAATTTCAAGTCGTAATATAGAAATCACCAGGTAAAAATCTCTCATGCTTTAGGGTACTGTCAGAAAAGCTGTAACTAAGAGTTTCTATGTACTAATAATATACACAAAGCCTAGCCAATCATTCAATACAACATTTGCATGCAGTATTAGACTTCTTTCATGACAAAGGAAAATCACAAGACGTTGGCAGGCTTCTTATAGTGGTAGAAAATAGTTTACATGCATGATGTCTTGAGCCACTTCCTACTCACCACAATAACTAGTGATGAATGAAAGGCAACTCAAAACACCATACACAGAGTTTCTACATATTATTCACATAAATTTGAAAATGTCTTGCTCATAGATGGAACACTACAATATCATACTAACAAATCAATAATTCACTTAAAACCATTTCTTTGTGTTATTATTTCATAAAGTACTTAGCCTTTTCCAGCCCACCATTTTTTATAAAATATACATAAAACCATAAAGTTATGTATTATTTAAAATCACCTAGAAAATGAAACTCAAATTAAAGACTTCAAATTTAGAATCTTGTTTTGACAAAAATTCTGTTAAAATTTTTTCTGTCTATATACAAATGTCTATATCTTCAGCTTGTACATATGAAACATATGAACGCAACTGCAAACCACTGGTCTCTGTACATGTTATTGCTTGCTTTTTAGCTTAAATAATTGAAAAATAGTTGTTTTTCTTTGAGGTAAGGGTGGTGTCAAATTAAATTAATGGAACTTTTAAAATTTTAAAGCATCTAAAAACTAATAAAATTACAAACATATTTTCTGAAACCTAAAATTATTTTGTTTCTTACAATCTAACTGCCACACTGTTCCTTTTATTCTTTTGTATATTATGCAAGTAATAAACAAATGTTATCAGAACTCCTATTTGTTATTTTACTCAAGTTTTGACAGTTACTTTTGTTTTATAAAACTTACTGTTCATTCAAAATGATGAACTCTTATGTTGGACTTTCAATCAGCATGAAATGAGACATTATCAGATACACAGTAATTAATACTATCTGTTTACATTAACTTTAATGAAAGAGAAAATAATGCAGAAGTTCTTTTAATGCAGTGAGCTTCCAAATGATGCCGGCTGATCCAGGAACTATTATTATTATAGTGACAGAACCATCAAACTGAAGTTTAAGGATCTTTAATGCTTATTATGTTTTATTGTTTGACCCCATAAAAATAAAATGAGGTTTGTGACTTAGTAATTTATGATGAATACAAGTGCATGAAACAACTGGGCTCTATCTAAATTTTAAAAAATAACTGTATCAACGATAACCACGTGTTTCTCACATAACTCTGCAGCATAATACCTGTTTCTTGGCCCAGAAAGGTAGCTGTCCCATGCTGAACCTGTAACCCGGGGTGTTTCCTTCCTTACTGTTCTCTTGTGCATCTGGAGATAAACTGTTGTTATTCATCTCTGTTGTTTCAGCTTCTTTCTCCAGAGTCTGTAATGGTTTAGTAACAGCAACAGCACTTCTCCTAAATAAAATAAAAAATACAAGTCAGACTTAAACTAATATATGGTCAAAATATGTGTAATCACAGTATTGATCTTGTCAGATTTAAGTTTACACTGCTAGTAAATTCTCAAACACAGTTTATATCAATGCAATAAACTGAAAGCCAGTATATCTCCTGCAGAGTTTAGGTTACATAGTTCAAAAAAATCTCAACCTCAATACTGTTTTTTGGCAGAGGTATGTCAGAATTAAGACTATATTATTAAAATGATAGAAACTATAAAAAAACTAATTGTGGATAAACATTAAATTTAATATAATTGATACTCATGAAATTTTATTATTACTTCAAGTTTGCGAAATTTATGTCAATATTATTAAATTAATATAAACCAGAGAACTGTTCATGAAGAAATATAAATATCACTGAAACAAATGTTAATAACAATTAAAATCATAAAATTTAATTATAAACAGACATTTACACTTAAGTTTAAATTTTTTTAAGTAGCTTCAACCTTAGAAAACTATGTAAGTTAGATGTACAAGGGGTAGAAAAAAAGGGGTCCCCTTGAAAACTTTATATATTTTATTAGACAACAGAAAAATATATGCAAAACTGTATGCTTTTCAACAAATGTGCTCAATGAGATTTGTTCAAATTTGATCTCAAATCCTTATTTTAATACTAGATTTCATAAATACTTGAACTTTTCAAAATTTTAGTTATATTTTCTCATAAAAAGTGCTGTAGTCTCTTAGATTTTTTATTCCAATTAGTCTACAAAATAACCAAACATGTTTTTCTGCAAAAATCAAATGTAAAAATGAAACAAAAAGTTCATCTTCAATGTTTGGCTTGCAATATTTTGTTAACTGGTTTAGCTCAGCCCATTAATTTTCAGTTAGATTGATATCTGATGATTGACCGGCCATTCCAAACATCAATTTTCTTATTTCTAAGATATCTTTTAATGACTTCTCAATTGCAAAACTTGTTTGATCATTATGTAGTCTAATTGAAATAAGATCCAAGATACCATAGCAGGTGCACAACACTTTGAAAAAAATGTTATAAAAAAATCACAAAAAGTTCAAGTATATTTAAAAGTCAGCATTAAAATTAGAATTTGAGATCATATTGGAACAGATCTTGTCGAGCAATTTCTAAAAACATATTTTTCTGTTATCTAATAAAAAGATATAACAATTAACAACATTTTCAGGCAGGGACATTATTTTTTGTCTACACAGTTTATATCTCTGGTATTTCTATTAATTGTAGATAATACTTCATATTTATCATTACAGTGTTCCCTCGCCACTTCGCGGATCCTCTTTCGCAGCTTCACCACTTCGCGGACTCTGCCAACCCCCACATATATATATATATATATATACATACATGTATATATAAAATAATAAACATTAAATCTAAAATATAGCATTAAATACCATTAAAATATTAAAAATAAATATAATTAATAGTGTAAAGAAAAGAACAGGTATATTTTGAGGTATAAACATATATTTGAGTTTATAACAGCGTAAAAATGGAAATAGAACCAACTGGAAAGGCTATAGATGTATGCATTGTGCATCTGTGAAGGCTACGTGAGATCAGCTTCATGGCGTAGCGATGTGCAAGACGGGCTATGATTGGTGCAGAAGTGAAAGACGGCCAATGACAGCTACCCATTTTGATTGCCTGGGATTGGTGCCGTCAATATTCATGTCTGGCCTGTGATTGGTGATTTCATTCACGGCAGCATCTTTGAACTTTTGCGTGTGTTTAAAGCCCCTGCACCCTGCAATGGCTCCCAAACGTGCTAATACTTCTAAGGATGCTTCTATGCCTAAACGGTTACGGAAAATGATGACCATCGCCGAAAAGGTGAAGATATTAGATGTGGTAAAAGAAGGAAACTCTTATGCGTCCATAGCCCGCCATTACGGAGTGAACGAATCCACCATTCGCTACACCAAGAAGGACGAAGTTAATATTAGGAAAACTGCTGCTATTACTTTTAATACAACGGCTAAGAGGGTTGTGACATCTCGTAATAAGAGTATTGTTCGGATGGAAGCTGCTTTGGCCATATGGATAGCTGATTGCCAAAAGAAGATATGTAATTTTTAATTTTAAGGCTTAATATCTTAATAATTGTTCTTATTATTTCAGCAATAATGAACAGTATTGTAATTGGAGGGTTAAATAGTTGTACAGGGAGGGTTTTAATTAAAAGTCTAAATGCACATAAATATATACGTAAAAATCGGCGATCCCACTTCTCGGAAAATCTCCTTTCACGGGGGGTTTTGGAACGCATCTACCACGATACACGAGGGAACACTGTATTTGAAAAGTAATTATTTTTTTGGTTGGTAGATTTAGTGTTTTATGGCACAAGCTGTCTGCACGAAACATCCAGTAAGAAGTTAGAATTTAAGTAAATTTAGTAAAATTTATGAAAGGAAATTAAGGTAAAATAAAGCAAAGTTTGAAAAAACATAAATAGCATAAAATTAATCTTTACATCTAGTCTACAATATTAAGAAAAAAACTACAGTAATACAAGTTGTAAAGGACTTTCTGTAAAATAACTGTAATTATCGTAACTCGTCAGGAAGACTAACAGGTAAGTACAAAAACCACTGTTAGTCACCTGAAGTTGGCCTTTCTAGTCCTGGTTCTGAGTTATTTGACATTATGGCCATTTTCAAGTAGTTTCGTAATAAAAGTTTTAAAAGACTTGTAGCAAAATGTTAATAATAACTTGCCAGGATGACTTAAGGTAGTTCAAACAGCAGCATTAGTCACCTGAAGTTGGCCTGTCCAGACCTGGTTTCAAGTTATTTAACTTCAAGTTGAACTTGATGGATTGTGATTCTTAAAAGGTAATCACATTAAAAAAGGTCTGACGTATAAATTAAAAACTTAAGTGGCATCAAAATATCAACATTATCAAGGTGGACAGTGTCACCATCACCAGTAACACTGTCTAACATTATGGACAAACCTTGGGACAGAACATGTTTAAAGTGGTGCCATCATTGAGAGTGGTATCGATGGCAAGAAAGAAAAATGTGACCCGAGTGTTACACAGACAACACACTGGTGCATCAGTTCCAGATAAAAGAAAATGATGAGTAAAAAACTGTGACCAGTGCATAGTCTGGGAAGAACAACTTCCTCTTTCTGATTTTTACAGAAGCAAGACAGCCAAAGTCCAATATAGGGTTTTATTTGGAAAAGCTTGTTTTTGTGTTGCTCACTCCAAGTTGACTGCCAGCTGGCATGGAGCTAAGCCTTAAATACAGGACCATAGTCCATGTATGGAACAGACACAGCAGTGACAGTGCCAGAGCAGATGGATTTAGCTGCAGTGTCAGCGAGCTTATTCCTCTGAATACCTACAAGGCCTGGTATCCAGAAAAACTGGATAGAAGTAGATGTTAAAGAGAAATGGGCCAGTTGGTTTTTAATCAGGAAAATTACAACTAATTATTTGGAATATGGTTGATGCTTAAATTGTTTTAGGATAGATTAATATTTGAAATCCAGTTCATTGTTTCAAAGAATATCTTTGATAAATAGTCTTGTATAAACATCTCAACACATATGTAAGTTTTTATAATGTAAAATTTCTTCATTCTGTTAATTTTGCAACAGTCTAACCTTCCATCTTGCCAAACACTTGGAAGAGAAGTGGCTTCAGAGAGAGTCTGTCGAGACAACATGGCCTGTGTTACTTCAACTGGAAGTTTCCACACAAAAATGCATCTGAAAACACAAATATGTATATATGTATAATTTGCTTGACACATTTATATTCATACTATATTTCATTTAACATAATCACTCGTCTTAATCCACATACACTTCTCACAGTGTTAACAACTAAACCACAGTTCAAATATATTTGGGAGAAAAAATATCTATAGGTTAAATATTGTTTTTAGCTTACATTAATTTCAGGTAAAAAATAAATGAAGAACATTTAAAACTGGGGTTTTGGAAAGATATACCAGGCATACAATGTTTTCCTACCCATCTCCTGATACAGATATCAAGTGGTTTCCGTCATTGGTGAACTTAAGCCCAGTGACAAGTTCTGAGTGGCCAAACATGGATGCTACACATTCTCCACTATAGTAATCATAGATGTAGAGGCTCTTGTTAGTACAGCTGGTGGCTAAATAAGTGCCTGTACTGTCTAACACAAGCTGTAATGAGAAAACTTCCATCACTTGACAATACTTATCACATGTTTTACAATAACCAAGTCACATGGACTCACTTATTGACTTAATAAAAATTATTTTATTACAATCTTGTTTTTGGCTCTCTGTAACAGATGACAATTCTAAGAAATATTAACAATATTAGCAGAAATCACATCTTTGAACCCAGTGAGTAAATGTTATTTATTGTGGTGCTACAAATGTATTAATTAATATTTAGTTAAAAGTAAAGTTCTATATCCAGTGAGTGAAATCATATTTCTCACTCGTTTATTGACAAGTGTGATAATACATTTCATAAATATCTCAAAATTGAAAAATTACTCCATAAGTATAAAACTACAAACTTTGAAATGTGTTTTAGTTTCCATTATTGTGATACCCATGAAAAAGTTCATTTAAATATCTACAGTTCATATTAAATGTGACACTATATGGTATAAACTAAATCCCAACTCTCAGTGCTTTACCTGAATAGTACATATTACATTTAGAGAAACATGTCATGTAATGTTTCATATCATGTTTTTCAATATACATATATAGGTATGTGATGCACTTCAGTTAATTCTACTCCAAATAAATAAACAAAACAATTTTCTGTATAAAATCAGTTGCCTGATAAATTATTTAGTAAGTATCATGTTTTATATACCTTGATAAGTGTTCCATCCTCTCCTTGGGATCCACGAAAGCTGCGTGTATTTTTAACATTATTAACACTGTACACACGAATATTGCGATCTTGACATGCTGTCAATATGTGCCTCTGGGCACTGTCTACTTCCATGTCATATAGTGTGGTTCTACCCACCACATGATGTTCTCTCACAAAAGATAACTGAGGACTCTTTCAAAATAGAAAATAAATTTCATTAAAATAATAATAATTTCTTTCTAAAATTATTACACAACCCATAAAGAACAAATTGATATCTCCCCCTCCAAAAACAATCAAATATTATGCAATAAAATTACAGCTACTGTATACCTCACTTATTGATTTTCTCATCAATCAAAAATAACTGAAAGAAAACAAACACAAAATACCATAAATATTAATACAATTAGAACTAAAACTACACAAAATATTCTAAGATACTAAACTTCAAAAACAACGTATGCACTTACAAACTGAGCTCGTCTAAAGATAATAGATTTATCTGCTCCACAGGAAATCATTTGCAGTTGACTGGTATTTTGGACAAACCTGACAGCAGTGATGGAAGAGGAGTGGTCGTCCAGAGTTTGTTGGAAAGAATAATCTTGATTAACATCAAACACGTGAATCAACCTGTCTCTACTAGCAGATGCCAGATATCTTCTCCCTAATAATTAGAAAGAGATGTATTCAATTACATAAACATTAGAAGCCTGATCTCATTTAAAGTAATCAATGTTTATTTTAAAAATATCTGACTTCAAATAAGTTTATATACACATTATCCTTAAAAATTAAAGTAAAAACAATAACCTAAAGATCTAATTAAAATAACACTACCATCTGTTGGTTAATATTTTTCTTAACAGCAAATACTTATGTAAATTTATTCTAACCTAAAGATAACATAAACATGTCCTCAAATCAACAGAATGATAAACACAGACAAAAGAATAGGGAAAGATATACTCCACAATATACAATGTCCACAGTTAACTCTGTACTAAAATCACAATTTTTATCAACATCAAATCCTCCAAAGCAATGTCTCATAATAGAAGAAAGATGTTGTGGAAAAGTGTATCTTTGGTAAGCATCATCTTATCTTTCTCACTTTTATTCACCTATCCAATTGTAAGTGAGTACATGCATCCTGACAACTCTTTCTTATATAACTGTAATTGCATAAAGATCACAACACTGATATTTCCTCACCATTAATAGGCTTGGAATATTCTAAACACAGCACCTCAGAATCATGAGCCTCTATCTTATACAATACTTCCATTGTGTGAAGATCACAGATTCTGAAAAAATGAAATATTTTAATAAAAATGCTTAAGTATTCCAATTTTTACACTTACAGTTGTATCAAAACAAATTAGAACTCTTTGTATGAGTTTTCCAGTAACCAAGTGCAAAATCAGCATTTACATTATGAATCCATCAAATATGAAATTTTGACTATTACTATTTAAAAAAAAAAAAGACTACGATCACCTTACTGTGAATTAGGAGCTGATAACATTGTATATTTCATTAATATAACACAATGTTTACTATTGTATTATTGCCTGTAATTTTTTAATGAATGCTCACCTCACATTTCCTGAGCGATCACCCGATGCTAAATGACGACCATCGTGACTAATACGGAGACATCGAACCCCGTTTTTACCATCGTAAGTTGTATCCACTTTGTCATTACTTCCAGCTATTTAGAATATCAATAAACCAAATTTACAGCTACAAACAATTTAAAATATTAAATTTACAAGCTTTATTATCCAAAAACACTAATATATATATATATACATATATTTAAAGGTATAATAAAGCACAAAATATTTTATAAAGTAGAACATGAAAACAAGTATTATAATAAAATAAACCTGTTTTTTATGTGGATTCTTATTCAGTTTGTAAAAACCCCAACCCATCCATGTATAACATTATTTTCACTGTAGTTTGTCTCTACTTTCCTCACTGCTTACTTGACTTATTGCAAATATACTATACATGATATACGAGTAAATGTACAACTGCAACTTACATGGTTGCATGGTCTTTCAGTGCTACACTTGCAAGCTAATTAATGTTCAAAATTCCAGTAATTGGATAAAGAAAATCCTCAATAAGTTAATAATGTTTCAAATGGAAGACCAACAGCTCATCAGCTGGTGGATGTATTCTGATATTGGAGCCTGTGTCTTCCTGTTTTTGCTATGAACATTCTACAATGTTATTCTTAACTGTTGGTAAAGAAAGGAAAAAATACAATAGCCAGCTTAAGACATGCTTATTTAATTTGCAGCAGCTCTCCAATAACATTAAAATGTCACATGTAAGATGTTGATTATAAAAATTTTTTTTCCATAGGAGAATGACCCTATGTCACATCCAATTACTGTATGAAAAATTAACAATTACAGACATATTTCAACTGGCTTTGATGCTGACTAGATGACTTTACTGAAAAATGTTTTTTACTGTTATTGTTGCCTGTGGTTACGTTTCCAACAGAAACAACCATAAGAACGTTTTGAATTTTTATAAAACAAGCACAGATTAATATATATGTAACCTAGCTAGTTATAGTAATATAGAAAGTTTTAACACTATAAAAATATTGAAACAAGAAAGTCAAAAATTGAGTAATATAAAGTTTTAAATATTTTTTCTCTACTTTTAAATTTACTTGTAGCATTAAAACTTTCTATATTTTAAAACTTGTTTTGGTTATGTATATACTGACACCTTATTGTCTTTATAAAATTAAAAATGTTTTTATTATATTTGTTTGTTTTTTTTTGTTAGATATATTTTTGTGCACTGGTGCAACTTTGGGATGCCAAGACACTAAATTCAATTCTATTACTCACAACATCATGCTCTCTACCACCCTGCCCTCAAAGCTAATTAGTGCTTTGTCCATTGTGTATGTGTTTATACACCAGTATCTTTTTCAATACAGGAAAGGAATCATTGTGACACTCAGAGCAGTAAAGCTTTTTTTTTTCTTCTTGTACAATTGTCTGGAAAAGTCCCTCACTTATTAACTGAGATGAAAATTTGTTAAACTGTGAAGTTTTTGTTCACTTCATAAATATGTATATAGTGATTTAGGCACTTTATAAGTACAAAATAAGCTTTAGTTTTGCTCAGTCAATACTGTGTAATAGTCATTGTTAGTACTTAGATATTTTAATGATGCTTTTAAACAGGCACTTTTGTTCCCTCACTATCCTTACTATTAAGTACTATCATAGTAAAATGACAAAGTAGTAAAATGAAAATGTGTGCATCTTCATTGATAATCTGCACGATTTTTTTCTTTTTCTTTGTTGAATGTCCACAAAGAGAACATAACTAAGTTTACATGTTCGTCCACTATATTATGAACCATGTTCAGTATATTGGCATGGGGTGCTTAACTTAACTGTTTTTTATTGGTAACATTTTCCCTCGCTTCACGTCTTGTAGAAAAAGATGTTGTTAAGGTCACAATCAAAATGTCAAGTATTATTTAAAACTAAATGTTAGTAATCAGATCAAAAACTGGTGTATGACCACATTAGATTTATGCAAATATCTTAAACTGTTCAAAGCTGCTAAGACAGTATCCATAAAATATAGATTTGGTTCATTTTTTACTACAAGATTCACTAAAAACATTTAACCCACATACTGTTACCTAAAGTATTATGCACAACCATTAATTTCCAAGATTCAAATTACCTGGATTAAAATCCACATCACATAAGTAAGCAAGCTCTGGATCTGTGTATAAAACCTTCAAAAGATCCTAGAGGATGTCAAATAAACAGACAAACTGAAATGCCAATAGACAATGAAATCTATAAATTATAAACCAGAAGCTACTAAAGCAGGTAGAATTACTTTAAACTACTTGTTAACAAAAATTACTGTGCAACACACACACACACACAAACAAACAAAAAACACTGTAAGGCTTTTATTAAACACAACTCTAATATTCAAATCCAACAAATTACTCAACATTATATTTTTTACAAAACACTTAAACATTTGAGTCACAATAAGTTACATACAATCATAACTTCTCTAACATTTTCCAGTTCAGCTGCGCTAGACTTTAATTTTACATTGAATTTTGTTTTGCATTAATTAATCAATAAAAAAACAGATAAAAAATGAATGACATCTATCTATCTACCTCTAAATAATAAAACATGACTTTCTAATTAATGTGAGAAAGCAACTAACAAATTAATTCACAACTTTGAAACTTCACTCACTCACTAAAACCAGTTAATGTTGAAAATATTAAAACCTGACCACACTTCTATTGAATGCTGAAAATATTTGTTTTACTCTTTTAAAAAATTATAGTTAATTTTCCATAAAAATATTTAACCATATATTAGAAATGGAAAAAATATATATTGAATATAAGTATATTTGTTTCTATATAGAATAAAAGTGAACGTTTTAAAGTTTGAAATAATAAATAAAGCATTATTTTTATTCAAACAACACAATGATTACAAAGTATTTGTAAGAAAATGAAGTTATCACATTTATATATATTACAAAATATAATAAGTTATTTCTTCACACTTACAAATAATCAATAAACAACAACAGTTAGTTTATGAATGCAGTCTTTGCCCAGAAAAACCCAAAAACAATTTATATTTTTTGAGAAATACAAGTGAATAAAAAAAGGAAAAAAATATCTGGTCTTGTGTTTGAGTTTAATGAAGTTTTCACATCTACAATTAAAATAATCATCAGAAGTGAGAATCAACAGAATCAAAATTCAATAAATTCAAATACAAAACTAAATTTTTCTATTACACAATTTTTTATTTATTTTTACAACTGAACTACAAAACTTTATTAATTGTACAGGAGTTTTTAAAATCAATTTTAGACATAGTAGTTTGGATATTTGTGGAAAACTGTGCTAGCCACCTCTAATTTTAAACTGACAGATTACAAAAAGACAGCTGGTGAACATTTGCTACAAATGCTTCAGTTACTTTAATCAAATAGCGAGATGTAACTCTCACTGCTTAATTCACCCATAGCCTCAAAAAGCAGAATGGAATTTTGTAGTATTGGAACATGGACTCTAAGATTCACAGTACAGCAAATTATCTACTGGGAAATGAGCCTTTTAGAAATGAGCTGCAACACAATGACTGGTGTATTGTCTGCTTTTCTTAATATTGCTTAACAGATTAACTACAAGCTTTTTTTAGCAAGAGTATTGTCTGCAGCAGTTTGTTCCTGGCACATACAGATAACTGAAAAGTTAAAATTTATCAGCAATCTTCCACCATGCTTGGAAATTTAAACTAGAGAAAATATCTATTTTAAAGGGTTTTTTTTAACATTTAACTTACCTGACATGATACTTTTATCTTTCATTAAATAGGAGAAAAGTAAACATTTGTAATATTTTTATGATTTATGGAATACAGCTCAAAAGAAAGTTTTTTTCTATTATAATTTTTTGAATAAGCTTTAACATTTTAACTAATATCAAACATTTCTTAGAGTATGTATAAATCTTAACTACAACCAACTTTTTCCAATTGTTATCGGCCCATTAGCTCTTACTTTTTCATTAATATTAAAAAAATTTATACAAACAATGAATGCTTTTATTTCAATTTAATAAAACTTACAGAACTATAAATATTTTTTTGAAAGTTGGAATTGTGATTTAGATTTGGTGTCATGTTCCACACTCTGATTGTGTCATCACTGGAGCAAGTCAGGAATGTTCCAGGTGGCACCACTGACCTCTGTTTGTCTGATATTTCTGGATATGTCTATCACAAAGGTAATAGCACTGATCAAATACTGATATTCTTTATACAATCAAACATTAAAACAGAATATATAATTAAAATTCATGTGCCATAAATATATCCATGAAAGAGAGAAAACTGTAATTAGAATAACAATACTGTAAGTAGATACTCAGTGAAAGTAATAACTATAACCATAGTATTTGTACTCAAGTCACTTGTAGCACAAAAGTAAAAATAGTAATTACAACAATGATGGTCTTAAAATACTAATTAAATTACAATATAAATCTTGTGCTGTATAGTGACTGATACACAGTTGTTGAAGCACCATACTTTTTGGCATTATGAATGATAAAACATTACAAAAACCACAAAATATATTTGATGACCTTCCATTCTAAATTAACCTAACATGTTTTGATAAACAAGGGAGATATAAGTACATTTTTAAACAATGCATGGTAGTAGGCAAATGTTAATAAGTATTTCAAATCAACACCATATCTTATCACTTGAAGTAGATCACAAAATTTAACTACTTATCATCTCCATCTGTATATGTGAATACACACACACTCACACACACAAATGCTAGATATAACCTTCACACCTAATTCCTTCATATGCCATTGCTATGCATCTAGTTTGTTTAAAGTATTAGTTGACTTGGTTTTTAAAAAATATGCCCTCTTAGACCCCTTTTGTTAAAATGTTTCATAGAATGTGTTATCAAGAAAAGAATTAGGTTTGGTATAATAATAAATAAAAATAAGTTATTTGAACTGAGACTATGGACTATAAGGTCAGCCAGCTCAATAAGGTACAGTACTAGAAATTACCAGTAACAGATTGAAAGCTATGAGAGGTGTTTCCAGTTTTCTATTCCTATCTCAAACTGTTAAAGTATCTTATCAGGAAACTATAGCAAGCATATTTATGTCCAGAAGACACTCACAAGCTCACCAATAGTAAATTCAGTACTAACACATTCTATTAAGTCTGTGAAATGGTAAAAACAACTGAGAAAAAAAAAACACGTTACATTCTAAAAAGTAAAATTCTTACTAAAATATTAAAACTTACAATTCTAATAGTGATACACCAAGTAAGTAAGAACCATAGTACTGATTCCTACAGAGAAATAAGAAGGTACAATAACAAAAAAGTGTCGAATATTAAAGTACAAGTACATAAAGTGTAGAGATTCTTGTAAAGTGTTAAAACTTGGAGCACATTTCAGCTTACACTTACCTCAACCCCCCAGATGCAAGCACTGTGGAACATGGAAGAATGAGATTTTCCTACTTTTTTGATATCTTTTATATCCCATATATACAAGCTGTGGTCATTATATATACAAGTCACCTAAAAAAAAGGGCAAACTTTTTACCTGGAAACAATCAAAATCCTATGCTTGTTACAAAAACACTGATTAAGGTTCAGTTACTAACATGCTTGATACGCAAACCAATTAGTTTTTATAAGTTCTTCATTAGTATTATATATAATTTAAGAAAGAAAAAAATGCCTTACTATCAAAAATACTTTAACTTGCATTACCAAACTGAAGCTTTACAGAGCATAACTTGTTATAAAACCAGTTTACTTCATATTTTTGCCTAATTATCCTTGCACAGATGGAAAATATAAAGAAAACTAGACAAACAGACTCAACATATTTTAGCAGCTATATCAAAACTAAAGATTTTCTAACCTAAAACACACAGAATTGTCTTCTTTCTTTTCTTCATTTATCAGTTTTATCAAATGTTATAAATACTGGAAAATCTTATCTTACATTTACATAAATCAAAATTCTATGATTCACGTGTAAGCAGTCTCCTATGCTTTATGTTAACTTTGTGTTTTGGTTCCTTTATCAACTGATATACTGAAAGTTTTCAAACCTTTTGTTGACAGTAGCTTAAATCAAATTCCTTTTGAATGTTTAACACAATAACAAATATGTGAGATATTAAAGTACAAAATGTTAACACAGAAATAATGACAACACAGATATTAACATGATTACTGAAAGGAGAGTAGTCTAATAAAACTTTTGTCTCCCCATACTATTTGAGGTTTGCAAGTAAACTTGGACTCCTTTAATTTAAACTTTAAATTGAAATTTCTTAAATTTCATACCCAAAACAGTTATCGTTGTTTATGTTTGCTTCTGAAAATTAGTTCATTCATAACTTCTGTAGTACTATGTTATAATGCTAGTATGTTTTGTTATTAAGTACAAAATTGAACAATGTACTATCTGTACACTGCCTACAATAGGGGCATTTAAAAGATCAAGAGTGTTGACCAAATTGGAATATTAATTGTAAAGAATTTAACTTGCTTATGTCAGCCATAGTTCTTTTAAAAGGCTACAATCGGGTATTTCTGAAATGCAAATGTTACTTTATGAAGTTATATGATTATAGTATGAAGCACCAAATGTGTGCACACAAATATGCACTTTTCTGTAAATATACACCCAAGATTATTAATCCAAGTAACATATTTTAAACTATATGTGATGTTTTATTTCACTGATAGGAATTATCCATAAAAACAAAAGTGCCTGCAATAAAGTATAAAAGAGTAGTTATGGTAGCAAGATCTACCCTTTGTTAGAGCCTTATTGTTGAATCAGTTGGGGACATATAATACAAAATATTTTTAACTGACATTTTTCATTTTTTGATGCTAATTCCATGTTTTGTGAAATTTACAAATCAGAATTTATTTTCTTCCTGAACTGAAAAATCAGATTATTTACCTTTCGACACGTTTCATCAAAAGTTATGGCTACTGTATCAGGATACTTGGCACCAGTTGGGTGAGAGCTTATATGACTATAAACAAACAAAGATAATTGAAATCACTTAACATTTCATTTTGAGATGTAGTAACAAACATTTTACCATCTATCATAAGATCTCAAGACTATTATTCCTATCTATATAACAATAACTTTGGATGTTTGGAAAATCACTTTGAAATGACACAAGTTAAAATTTCAGCATTTGTTCTTTTTTAAACACTACACAACTGATAATGAATTAGCAATGACAGAATTTTTTAAAGCAAATTATCTCAATTTTCTTAAAAATGGTCTTTAAAGAATGTTTTAAAATGTTTATAATAAACAATTATATGGAAAAGACCAATATTTCATTGCAAAAATAAAAAAAATGAAATACAGAATAAAACTCATCCTGCCAACTCTCAACTTTTATAAAAGAAAACAATTGTGGTTATAATAAAAACTAATCAAATCAAAAAACAGTTAAAAAACACAAGCAACTTATGTACATTATAATGTTGTAAAAATCGCAGAAACAACAGCACTGTTACAATAATTGTTATAGCAAAGGACTCTTCCTGGTAGGATTTTTAGTACATAGAACATATACAATAAAAAATAACATAACTTTCACTTGACAAACTTTACATCTGTAATGTTTAAGTATTCCTAATAAATGCTGTGTCATATCATTTTTTGAACTCAAGTTTTTTCTCTTTTTTTCATGCAGGAAATGAACCCTATATACTGAGATATCTTCATGAATGACCAACTTCCATGTGAGGTATTAAGTTTCACAAGTCAAACCCATAAACACACAAGATACTTTAACAGCTGCTTGATCTAAGCAAGTTATCTATTACTTTAGGTTTAAGGCTGTTTACAAAGGATCAGGTTACAGATGAAAACACAGTCATTAGATATGCTTTTCTGAACTATCTTTTCTTATTTTTCCAAGTAATTATCAATTACTTCTCTATTACTATCTTCACCATTACAACATCTGTAACACAATGTAAGTTTGTTTGTTTAAGAGCAAAGTCTCAGTAAGCTACCTGCTGTGTCCAGAGCAAGAAACTGGTCCCTAGATTTTAGTGATGCATGTCCATAAGTTTATTGCTGTCCCATTAGAAGAACAGTTCTATTTAAACAGTGCTGATGATTAAAGGAAAATTTCTATCACGTATCAAATGTCTGTTACAACAGTTAGAGAATATTACTCTACCAGTTGCCAATGAAATGACAAGATTTCAACTGTCATTTCCAAACTACAGTCAGACCTACTGTCTAAACCAACTGATAATTAACTGCTGAATTAGTAAAATCTATATCCAAACCTACTGCCAATACAAGCTTTAATTTCTGTGTTAAGACAACAAAAAGTGTCAAGATTAGTAATGTTAAATTGATTTTTGTAACTTTTACCTTCCTGTAACTCCTTTGGCAACATCAACACCTAAGTAGTGTGGTTTGGGCAGTGTGGAAATATACTGAAGGCTGAAAGGACTAAAACACCTGACAATTCCTTCTGCACAACCAATGAAAATGTAGTCTTCAGCTACACATATACTATTGGCACTGGTTGTCTGTAAACCATGCAAAAAAGGAAAACACACATAAAAGATTTTGACAAAAAAATAAGTTTCTTCAAGCCGACTATAAATTAAAGAAACCTAGGTATGAAAATGTGAAAAAAACACAAACAATAATTAAAGGCTCATTTACCTAAACCAATTTATGAAAATATAAAAAATATCAAATGAAACATCTTTACTCCAGTCCCTTTTCCCACAATTACTGTAATAAAAAAGGCACTACTTTCTTTTAATCTTTATTGCTTCTCATACAGTAACACTATTTATCTTCAGTCCAACAATTTCTTCAATATATTTTTTCTTCTGAAACCAATGTTTTCATATTACACCTTCCATCAACATATGTCATCTTCAATCTACTATTTGTTTGGTTTTAATTTTATACAAAGTTATTCCAAGGCTAGTCATTCCCAAGTTTCAAGTGACAAACTGAAGGAAAGGCAGGTAGTTAATTCCAGCCACTGCTGACTTGTGGGCTATGCTGAATAAATAATGAGATTTTACTGTGATTCTTATAACACCAATGAACCCAATTTAGAGAGAGGACTTTTTAATGCAAACAACAGAACTTTAAATCCACAGTCCATTATATGTTGACCATTTGGTCCAGCTCAGCCCCAAGATTTGCAAGTTGGTTTTTAAGCTAAAAGTTATACAGTTGACTATCTTTCCTTTGCCCACTGTGTGTATTGAAACCATATTTATCACACTAGAATATTTCAGGCTTACATCAGAGCCACTAGAGTCCAATCTAATGTTTCTTAGAGTCCAACTGGTAATGTAATATGAATTTTATGTAAGGGATAGGTGAAACAAAACATTCTGGCATGTGTGTGTGTGTAAAATCAACATGGTGATGACAAAAATTTTACATCTACAATTAGTTTAATTACAGTTTCATCTGAAAAGTATCATAAACTGAGCTCAAATGTATTATAAAATTTGATAACTTCTTCAACAGACAACATTACTAAACAGCTAGATTTACTTTCAGCTTAACACAAGGTTTTTTCAATATAAAATTGTTAACACCCTTTTACCCCATTCACTTTCCTATTAATCAAGATTATCGAAACATTAATAATTATCCATAATTCAATCCACTTTAATATTATTCTACATATACAGCTGGCACTTACTTTCAGCTCCACCCACTTTTCCAACAAACGACGACTGTTAAAAACACACAGGAGTCCTGACTTAGTAATAGCATAAGTGCTATCTGCCATTTCTCCTCTACCACACGCTACATCACAAAAGTAGTTGTTTCTTTGATCACCTAAGATTGCTGACCGTCCCATTAGAGGGACAGGTTCCAATTTGTACTACACAAGAATATAAAGAGAAAAAGTGTTATATATATATACACACACACACTGCTGACCAAATTCTTAAGGCCAATAAACATAAAGAAAAAATATGCATTTTTGTTGTTAGACTCAATCAATTATTTGAGTAGAGCTTCAAAAGATGACAATAAAAAAAAGGGAAAATAAAAATAAAAACTTCTTTAGCATTTAATAGGGAAAATGTAAACACTATAAAATTAGCCTAAATACTAGCTGGTCAAAAGTTTAAGACCATACTGAAACGAAGCGTTAATCAGCAAACACATAACGAAATTTAGTCATTTGTGTTCAAGCATTAGTGTTGTCAACATCTCCCACTGAGATCTTGTGTGTCACATTGGGTAAAAACATGGCAGAGGATAAAAAGTTGACAGAGATTGAATGTGGCAGAATTTTCAAGTGCAAAAGCAAGGTCTCTCTCAACGTGCTATCATTGGTGAGACTGGGCATAGTAAAATTACTGTTGCAAATTTCTTAAAAGACCCTGAGGAATATGGAATGAGGATTTCAAGTGGTTGGTCCAAGAACATTTTGCCAGCATTGAGCAGGAAAATTCAATGGGTTGTCCGGTAACACACCAGTTGATTGTTGAACCAGATTAAGGCCCTTATGGATGCAGAATGCAGCTCAAGAACAATAAGATGGCATTTGCGAGAGAAAGGCTTTAAAAACCGTAAACATCTTCAAAGGACATGCCTCCTACCACACCACGAAATAGCTCGATTAAACTTTGCTGAGAAACACTAAACAAGGGGCATAGAACAGTGAAAGAAGATTTTGTTCTCAGATGAGAAAAAATTTAACATAGATTGTCCAGATGGCTTCCAATGTTATTGGCATGATAAGGATATCCCACCGGAGACATTTTGTACATGACACAGTGGAGGGGGTTCCATCATGATCTGGGGTGCTTTCTCCTTCCATGGAACAATGGAGCTTCAGGTTATACAGAGGCATCAAACAGCAGCTGGCAACACTGGCATGTTGGAGGAGCATCCTTATTGACTGAAGACCGTCGCTTGTGTGGAAATAACTGGATCTTTCAGCAGGATAACGCTGCAATCCACAATGACTGCAGGACATGGCAAATAATGTGATTCTTTTGGACCATCCAGCTTGTTTGCCCAAACTGAACCCCAATGAAAATGTTTGGGGGTGGATGGCAAGGGAAGTCTAGAGCAATAGACATCAATTTCAAACAGTACATGATCTTCATGAAGCCATCTTCACCACTTGGAATAACAATCCAGCCAGCTTTCTGCAAATGCTTATATCGACCATGCCAAAGCGAATGTTTGAAGTTATTCACAATGACAGTTGTGCATCTCACTACTGAGACCTCTTCTTTGGCATTTCCTACCCTGTTTAGGACTTCTTTTTGGTATGGTCTTAAACTTTTAACCAGCTAGGGTTTAGGCTAATTTCACAGTGTTCACATTTTCCCTATGAAATGCTAAAAAAGTTTTTTATTATCCCTTTTCCTATTGTCATCTTTCGAAGCTCTACTCAAATAAATGGTTCAGTCTAACAATGCAAAATGCATATTTTTTCTTTATGTTCATTGGCCTCACGATTTTGGCCAACAACGTGTTTCAAGTCCTTCAACAAAATCTCAAGAAAGCATCAGCAGAGAGTTTATGTTATCCATCAATGCTTGCTGAAGTTTAAATTAAATACTGTAATAATTGTTAATTACAAACTGGTAATGCTCAAACTGAATACCATACAATTCATTCTGTATCAATGAGCTACTTTAAAATCATTGTTAGGTAGTTAAATATAACATTACATGATCTGTAGCTAGTGGTGTAACTATGTGCACATACTGAAATTTAAAAGCAGAATTATGTGGCTATGTGTATTCTATGGTATATATATAATTTGTAAACAGCGTACATGTTCTATGGTCTAAAAGTATTGAATTAATTGCACTTACAGATTCTAGTTCATTATGTGTTCCAATCTAGATGTACATAAGTATGGTTATATATCAAAATCTTTCTCACCTTTGTTGAGCGTGAATACTCTAAATACCAAAACTTTACATGCCGATTCCCCACAGTAACAAAGTAGTTACCACCAGCAGAGAATGACAAGGCTTTCACCTACAAAACATCAAGAAGGAAGAACAGCTTTCAGTGTTAGAATAGAAAACAATAATTTGAAGACACTTGCAGAGGAAATACATCATGTTAATACACAGGAATATTTTCTGTATCAGTTTGTGACCTTACACACAAACATTTCATCAATATTTCTTTAATAAACTATTTATTATCTCAAAACCAATTTTGAAGATTAGTTACTAAAAATGCATATTTTTACCTAATACTTAACACTTCACTTTAGCATAGCTGGATACAGACATTAAAAGGAAGTAATGTTCATTAGAAACCTATCAATAGGAATATTTACATCAAGCTTTGTCAAATTTACACTACTCACCATTAAAATCTACAACTGAGACATATTTGTCAAACTTAACAATGAAATTACAATTCAAATCCATGAGACACTTCGTCAACTTTACACCAAAAGTACTTCATCCATTCTAGATAAACCAGTTCAGATTAAGAACTATTTTAACTATTTATTACTTACAACTGAATCTCACACACAAAAGTAAAATACATTAATAATGTTCAGTTATAATTTATTCACAGCTTGATACATAAGCTCAGATGCACATTTTTGAAGAAATTACAACTGAAGATACTACAGAAACTAATTTAATTTGAGATATCCAGTCTGTGCACTGTTTAATTCACACTGAAACTATCTAACCTGTACAAAAGTTAGTGTGTTATGTTCCATCATCCTTGATTTTTCAAAATAGGACAAGTCATGGATGCCAAAATAAATTTATTCAGATATAGTTTGATTATTGCCTCCCCACTGCAATTTCAGTAATTTGGGTGATGTGACACCTTATAAGCACAGTGAATGTTGGTATGATAAGCCAAAATTAAGGTTGGTTAGTATTTAATGGCACAAAGCATCTAGGCTATCTATGCCAAACAATCAGTGAAAAATTAAAAATAATGTCCATTTATTAGTATTCGTGAAAAGAAATCACAGTGAAACAAAAAAAGTCTAAATTTCAGTTGAAAACTAAAATAGTATTAAAGAGGACAATGGCCATTAAAAATTTAAAAACATATGTAAGATGGACACAGTGTCACCATCACCAATGAAACTGTCTGGCATTAGGGGTAAACCTGTGAACAAAACATAAAAAATGGTGCAGTCATTCAGAGTTGTAAAAACAACAGGACAACAGTAATATGTGGAGTATTCTGACTTGAGAGTCATACAGACCACACACTGGTGCATCAGTCTCAAATAAAAAGAATACAATGAGTTAAAAAGTTATCACATTGCTCACTCCAAGTTAACTGTCAACTGGTATGGTACCGAGCCTCGATTACAGAACCACAGTTCATGTATGGAACAGGCATGACAGTGATAGTACCAGAGCAGACAGGTTTAGATTCAGTGTCAGCAAGCTTGTTCCCATGAATACCAACACAGCCTGGTATCCGGAAAATCTGGACAGAAGTAGATGTTAAAGAGAAATGAGCCAGATGGTTTTGAAAACCAGCAAGAATAGGGTGAAAATTAACTTAAAGAGATTCCAAGTCCAATAGAAAGCTAAGCAAGTTGGTATAAATAGCACAGATCATGAAATGCAGTTTCTACAAGACCCAGGGCAAGAGAAATTGCATACTATTTGGTAGCGAAAACAGAAAGTGTAGAGGGATTCTGTGTGCAACCACAAAACCACAACAAACCATGGCAAAGCTCACAGAGTTGCTTGATTTTGAATCATTCACATAAATGGGAATGAAAGGACAATTTGAAAGATGTTCGGCAAATAAAAGACGGTACTTCCAGTTGGGAGTATCCACCATCCTCAGATGACTCAAAGAAAGGTTACACTTGGGGATGTTAATAAGCCTTGGTGGAATAAGCTAATTAGTGGATATACTAATGTCATCCAAGGGCAGACCCACTTCATCCAACTGTGCCTGGATATGAAGGCCAAAAGGAACAATGGAAGACCATCTGTTCTGTAAAAGCAAGGCCCTGTGAGGAAGAAAAACACAACCCCAGCTGTAGTAGGGACTGAAGTTTTGAAGCATACACTAAAGACAGTTGCAAACAGCTGAGGTATGGAGGAGGTTCATAAGACTGTGTACAAACTCTGGACTGGGGAAGTACGGAAGCCCTGATGCAGAGCTGAAGCCCATGATGGTGAATGGGGTCCAGCATCTTCAAGGCCTAGGCCCTGGCAGAGCCATAGACTAGTTTTGATTGAATGAGGGCATGACAGATCTTTAGATAGAACATCAATTTGATCCCTAAAAGGTGGAGGAGAGAACACAGAGGATGTTCACTACTCTTGTGCATTCGACTTTTAGCTGCTTGATGTGTAGTATAAAGGTCAGCTTATGGTCAAAGATAAGCCCCAAAAACTTTGCCTCAGGAACCACGGGAAATACAACTTCACCAACATGGAATTCAGGAGCAGAGTAAACAAGTGCATGCAAATGGTTTTAGAGAGAGAAAGATTAAAACCATTTACTGTGGTCCGCTTCAGTAAATGACTGTGGGCAGTTTGATGACTGACATGAGACATGGAAGTCATCAACGTAAGGTATAATCTGTTTGCAACAATATGAAGGAGTTGTATAGTGATGGCATTAATCTTTATACTGAAAAGTGTGACACTCAAGATACAGCCCTAAGGGACTCCAAGTTCCTGTAGGAAAAAACAGGAAAGCGTCTAATCCACATGTACTTGGAATCACCAGACCATTAAAAATGTTTAATAAAAATGAGTAAATAGCCACACAAACCATGCCATATCTCCACATAGTATTATAATCCTTCTCAGGGTTAAAAAATACTGACACAAGATGTTGTTGCTTGCAAAAGGCTTCTCTGATTGATGTTTCAAGTGAAATTAGGTGGTCCATGGTGGATCACTGTCTTCAAACCACCACCAAGTGGGCAAGAGAGGGTTGTTTGATTCGAAGAACCAAACAAGATGAGCATTTACCATCCTCTCTAAGGACTTGAGAGACAGCTTGTCAAAGTACCTGAATAGTAGTGCGAAGGAATCTTGAGATCCTTCCCAGACTTAGAGAAAGGCAAGACAACAGCCTGGTGCCACACATTAGGAAAAACATTATCTTCCCAGTTAAAAACAACCAGAAGAATAGCAAGAGAAGCAGGAGAGAGATGGTGCAACATCTTGTAGTGAATATCATCACATCCAACCAATGTTCTTCCAGACTGAAGAAGTGGAAGCATGAGTTCTACCAGTGCAAAGGAGTGATTATAGTCATAGAGACGACCAGCCCAAAAGAAAACACAATTGCTCTACCTGAGTCTTGATGACTAGGAAAGTGGAAGATGAAACAAAAGTGCCAGATTCCTGGCAAAAGTTTTTGCCGAGAGTACTGGCAATGCTCCAGGCATTAGCAGCTTCCTGACCATTGGAAAGCAAGATCAAGAGGGGAGCATAAGGATATTGCCCACTGACCCTCTGAATCTTCCTACAACTTTGGAACTGGTGATAGAAGAGATGCTGGTTGTAAATTTAATCCAAGATTCAATCTGGCTTTGACATCTTACCTGCCGAGCACATGCAAAGACCTGCTAAAAATCAAATTGCTTCAAAGGTGTGGAATACCTATGAAAGATATCCTACTTCCATTTTTAAGCCTTCCATACCATGTGGCAGGCAGTATTCTACCATGGACAAGGATATGATGAAAAACATGTCAAAGTTAAAGGAATACAGTAAGTAGCTGCCTAGATAAAACAGTCAGTCACACCTGCTACGTAGTTTTATACGTAGAATTCACTTTATGGGGTAAGGATGGTACAACTTTTCCTACCAATTTTGACAGTCTGTATTCTAGTATTGAATGTAAACCACATAATAATGTCTGTCCCATAGTGTGGACTGCAGTTTCTCCTATTCAAAGCTTGAGTCAGTAACCAAAGATATACATTTGGGCTCCTTATGTTCTAACATTATTCACACACTTAAATTAATTTAGGTTACTGTACGGTGATTTAAATTGACTCAAAAACCCATAGGTTTTTACAAACTGGATGTATTTAGAAAACTTTAAAACATACATGTCACACTTACCTTACAAGAAACTTTATTGGAAGCCACTTTAATATTGTTTTTCCAATCCCAAACATTAACTATCATGTCATGCTGGGAGCCTACAGACACTACATACTTCAGGTTAGGGGAAAAAGCCTATAACAAATTTTACATATCATAGTTTTAACAAAAACTTTCAAACTATAAAAGTATGTCTCCAATAAAAAAAACATTTAAAACTTCTTGTATAAAAATCCAGATAATGTTACTACACATAATACTACCTTGAAAATTGAAGTCACAAAGAGAAAGGTTTGATCTTATACGGTAAATAAGTTTATCTTGAAATGTTTTCTACACACTGAGTATATATGTAACTACTAGATCTATTAGATAGGCACTTCTGAAATTATATTACTGCTGTTGTTATGTAACTGCTCTCAAATACTTTTGTAACTAAACAATTCTATATTTGAAATAATGTGATTATATAGTTGTAAGGAAGGAAAAAAACAACAACCTTACCACACAGTTGATTCCAAATTTGTGTCCAGGAAACTCTGCAATCTGTGAACAATCCTGTATGTCCCAAACTCTGAGATGAGGCTGATGTCCACACTACAAAATTAAATATTTATAGACTAAGAATATCCTTGATGTGAAGCTGATGTACAAACTACAAAGTAAACAAGTTATGAGATGAGAATATCTTTACAAGTTCTACATCCTCAGGCGTTATATCACTAATATGCCATCTTTCAGATAAATAAATATATAAAAAAACAAACTGGGGTAGCTCCATACCCACTAACAGTGAGATCTAGCCAAGTGTGTTGATAACATCTGCTGATCACTTGATCCCTCAGAGCATTCCCAACAATATCTTGATAGTCTAACACATTAGGGTCAAGCCTAATGTTACACAAAGACTGATTTATTCAAAACTTCCCTGAATGTTGCAAATATTTCAGTTACATGAAGAACCATTTGTTTTTGTACATCCTTGTTTATGAGGTTCCCACAAGATTTTTTCCTTCACAGCCTTTTCTTTTTGTCACCTTTATGATAATATTGTCTTAATGTTGTACCAGTATTGGTACCATAGTAGTAATAATGCTTTACAAGAATAATTCTAAAGTTTTGAGCTAAACTGTGACAAGTTGTTTCTAGTTTCTAACAACAGGCTAAATCGTGATATGTTTGGATACTGTTTTTACAAATCACCAATATGCAAATTTCATAATAACACATCCTGATGAAAATTATTTTTGACACAGGAAGCACCTTTTCTATTATCTCATACTTTCATCTACCAAATATTACAGCTCCATGATAATCAGTTTAGCCAATTTATTTATAAAAAAAACTCTGTATATATCTTTCAGTTTATTCATTATTAGAAATGCTTGTTTATGACCTGAAACTAAATGACAAAAATATATCACTGAGATAACATCTAAAGTTACAAGATATCAACTGCCTGCACATAAAGAGTTCAATAGTGTAATGATGTCAAAAGAACCAAAAGCAATATTATGTAAACTTCTTCAATAAAATATGTTAGAGTCACTCAAAAAACTTAAAAGCAAGCACATATCAATTTCTGTAATATGCCTTCAGCAACAAAAAGTTACACTATGTCTACTTCACAGTGACTAATGAATGACATTTAGGCCACATAGCTAAAGAAAGAGCTCCCAAGCTTACCTCTCCTGTTGCCAGATACTTTCCATCCCAAGAAAAAGCCAATGAGGTAATGGTTTTTTTGGAAGAACTGAGAATGTGATTTTGTCTGTTCTTGCGAACATTATAGAGAACCACCACACATCTGGAATATAAAGCAACTAGTTAGTCACAAGCTGTTTCCTACCACACAGTTTAGATGCATTAACAGCAAGTTAAAAAGATAATTTGTTTCTTTCTTTACTAGGCTACAGAATTGGAATTTATTCATTAATTTTAATTTTTAGATCCATTTTCATCATTGTTTATTTTTCAAACCAATAATATTTATTTTAATATTTACTTCACTCGTGTTTTTTGTTACCTTGTTTTCCACAGTTACTCTTTCGTCCATTAGTCATCAACTGATCTAAATGTTTGTGGTACACTTTTATATACTTTAGTAACTTGTATCCTTATATCATAACTCTGATTTTGCTTTTATCAAAATAGTCATCCATGTGTTGTCATATTATCCATCTTATTAGTAAGATACCTTTAAGACAAAAGTTATTTTTTGAATCTTTATGATTATCCTTACTATATTTTGGCATAACTGGGTTAATAATTTTAAGTAATATACATATCACATCCACAACAAATACTGAAGAACACACAAATTACTTGTAGTTGAGTGAAGATTATTTGAATCTTTCATTTTTAATATTTCATCAAAAGTTAAATTGATTTGGTTTTAAAAATTTTACAAATGTATAAAACTAAATGCTAAAACATATATACAGAAAAGTCTGTGAAAATAAGCAAAAAGGTTAGCACGGCACTCACTCATAAAGACATGTTATCACTCACAGTTTAACAATAGCAGCATGCTGTCAGAATACACATATTTACCTTAAACGTTTACAACAGGTTTAAAAAATTGACACAGTTTGTGGAAGCCATCAACTAGATGTTCCTTTATTAAAATTCAAAACAAAAAAATCTCATTAGTTCTGGCAACCTATATAGAAAGAAAGGTTCTGAAACCAGTTAAAAGTAGTTTTATTATACTAAATTACTAGTCCACAAATCCTGCTAAGCATCACTGTTGGAAATATTGAATGTATTTGTGTCCTTGAAAATATAATACAGTACAGAAGACTTGAATTAGGCCACTTCCAGGGAAAAGCAGTTTCAATAACTTATTTTTCAAAACAGATTTTTATTTTGTATAAGACTATGTGTACGGTCAGCGAAACGACACTGTATCACAACAAATTATTATACGAGCTTATTTCCTACTGTACCTCATATTTTATCCATTATTATAAGTTGGGACTAAGTCAGATCAGAAATTAAGAATGCCTTCAAGCAACATTTAGAATGACTATAAACACATTCAGTTTCATTCATCCCACAATAAACACAAATAAATGTATATCACATGCTTAAAACACCAAACTGTAAAGAAAATATGAGTTTGTCCATTTCAATGGCAAACGGAGTAGGATTCTGAAGTTGTTTTTTTAATAGTTAGAAAATCCAAATATATTAAATGTTTTATTTAAAATGAAAAACATTGATGAATATCACAAGTAATACGATGACTATGGAAATCATGTTAATGAGTCTGTCTGGTATTGATATACTCACGATCAAATTTATTTTAGTTTCGACCTGAGTAAGTACCATTGCTTGTTTGCTGAATTTCACACAAAACTATTTAAAGGTAATCTCAGCCATCTGAGTGACAGAGTAAAAGGAAAGCAGCCAGTTAACACCACCCACTACCAACTCTTGGACTATTCTTATGCCAAAAAATAGTTGAATTAACTGTCATATGATATTGTCTCCACATTTAGAAGGGTAAACACGTTCAGTGACAGGAATCAAACCTGTGGCCCAGAGATTTGAGTCCAGTGTCAGGACTGAGTATGCAGCATGCCTGATCAGAAGTTAATATTGATAACAAGAAATCCAGGTAAAAGTACTTAACTCATGCAATATACTTTGTTATAGATGATTAGATATACACTACAAAAGCTAATTGTATCAAATAACATAAAAACTATAAACATCCAAAGCAAAAAACACGAGTAACTGGATTTTAAAGTCTGCTTTAGAGCAAAGCCACATTAGGCTATCTGCTGTGTCTAATGTGGGGAACCGAACCTTGGAGTTTTAGCGTTGTAAGTCCACAGCGTCAGTGCTGTCCCACTGGGAGACATTGGTTGGTAAAAGTTTTTTACCATGTTTTTATCATGTTACACATATTAATGAGTTTGACTTTCTAAGCAGTGAAGCGATACAATTGACAATCTTCTTTGAGCCTACGATATTTTAGCATTATAATAAATACAAGTAATATTAAATTAGTTTAATAATGAACTTCTCACAACTCAACATCATCTATTTGGGCAACAAGTGAAGGGCCATGATTCCAAACTGTTACCATTTACACGTTTTAAAGCAAAACTTACTATGAAAAATCTGCACTTCGTCCATTAAAGGAATCGAACACCAGATTTTAGCATTAGTCCACTGACCCACTAGTGGCTACAACTATCTACAGACATTTTTATCATTTAAAGTGACACATCGTGATATTCTTTACAAAAATAACGAATGATTGTATTTAAGCACGAAGCTATACAACGGGCTATTTGTGCACTGCCTACCTCGGGTATCTAAACCCGTTGCAAGTCCAAAAATAACGAAACCCGATATAATGTTCAAAAACATGTACATATTTTGCAAACGAAGTGTGTGATCAATGTCGAATAGAACAAAACCTTTTACATTTGGTTAGCGACCACAGACAGCAACGCCATCTTACGGCCGATCTCACGAGCCCATGATTATCAGTAACTGTAATGCATGACAGTCTACTTAAAATGGTGCGTCGTAACGGTTAAGTTTTACTGCTGACATGAATAAATAATATGCTTTCGTAATAAATTGACGATTATTCTTATGTAAAAACGCGTATAATTAACAGATATCTTTACGTTATGAACGAAAGAAGTCGTCCAAGGAATGTAATTCCAGAAGTGTCACGTGGTCTAATAAACAGTCTCCAGCTGCAAACCACTGCACTGTTATCAATTCACCGCTTGCAGTAAAACTACGATAGATTGTCATTTCATGATATAATACAATATTGAACAGATCTTGTCGAATGCGTTTTAAAAACATTTAATTTTACATATTTTTCTTTTATTTAATGAAAAATATAACAATTTTACATCTTCAGAGGGGAGTATATTTTTTGTCCATCCCTTGTAAATACGCTGATGATGCATTAACATCTGTAATATGACAGATAATGCAATTTAAAAATAAACTGTTTCCAGCACTCATAGTACTGCATCCCCACCCCAGCTGGGGCGGAGAGTATAAGTTGAAATTATTTGAATAGGATAAATCCTAAATTTTTCAGTGTTCAAGGGTATTGTTTGTTTGTTTTTGAATTTCGCGCAAAGCTACACGAATGCTACCTGCGCTAGCCGTCCTTAATTTAGCAGTGTAAGACTAGAGGGAAGACAGCTAGTCACCACCACCCACCGCCAACTCTTGAGTTAATCTTTTACCCACGAATAGTGGGATTGACCGTACCATTATAATGCCCCCACGGCTGGGAGGGCGAGCATGTTCGGTGGGACGGGGATTTGAACCCTCGACCCTCAGATTACGAGTCGAGTACCTTATCCCCCCTGGCCATGCCGGGCTCTTCAAGGGGAAGGAAGGGGATTTGAAAGTGATTTAAATGTTAATATATACTGTGACGATCTTAGTACTAACCATAGGAAATTTAATACAACTACTGAATGATTTTTTAAATGTTAGTATTGACTAAGGAAGCTGGAAATAAAAACTTAGCAACTGAAAACAGCAAGCACTGACAACGTGTCCATGAAGCTCCACGTGGTAAATAAATCCGATGCACGGATGGTTCTGTAATAATATGTTGGTTTTCCTCTTACTATTACGATATAATTTACCATGCGTGTGACGAAATTTCTTTATTTTTTTTCGATTAACCATAGGTAATGAAGAGGATGATCTATGGTGGAAAACAGCTTCAGGTAAGGACGTGACAAGTCAACAAAAGAAAGCGGAAGTCTGTTCTTGGTCACTGGTCAAAAATATGATGTTCCCACAAAATCCAGGTCCAGTGATGCAATTTTAATGTCAACCAAGGATACGATCAGATTATAAACATACTGAACGGGCCTTAACAATCAAAATTATTAATTTTTCTATGCGTAATCTTCAAACTAAATGTATTTTTTTTTGACACATACTTTCTGACGCGTAGTACTCAGTGCTCATCGTTTTAAATAGCTGACCTGTGTTAGACAATCTGGAAGTGACCCTAATGATCTATCATCACGTAAAGCAACGTTTAATTACAAACACTGTTGTTAAGAAGCTATATACTAATTTAGATAAGCATTCATTTCGTGAATAGGTTCTGACCTTCAATATTGAGAATAAATGACCTCAGGATCTCAATAAACGCTCTAGTGCACATGGACCTACTTAATTGGAAAGTTCACTGTGAGAAATATTAGGAACTTCACCTACGAATTCTCTTCACACAAGGTATACGTTAGATTGTCCAGAGCAACTGGCCATGACATCAGACTCCTAACTGGGTGGTTTTTAATTAACATCTCATGAAGTATTGAGCTCATCAATTAGAACAACCAATGCTTGGAATAACGTGCTAATAGCGTTAAGACACTGCAGCACAAAATGTCTTCGTATCTCTTTCACATAAGTCACTAGGAACTCAAAGAGTGGGACAGACGTGCAAATAAAATCTTCGTTTACGACCTAGCTATTTTTAAATTAATTTCCACATTCACCCATTTCTCACGAAGCACCCATAAAAACTAACTCACCTATGTTCTACAACCTTCTGTAATTATCTTTAAGTTTGTTTGCTTTATAAATTTATGTAATGCGACAATAAATGAATCAGCAGATGAGACAAAGTTCACACACATATACGCACTCACTTTAGATATACAAATGTGACCCTATATTATATCGAAGTCGCACGAAGTTTCGACTTCATAGAAAGAACACATAACGTACACCCAGAGCTTGCCGTACATAGGTTAATTCATTGTCAATTTTATAAACACTTTAGACTCTGAAGACTACTACGTTATTATAGTCCATACTTATAGAGACGAAACGTAGTTGAATGGACGGAAACTGTGTGTTGTAGAAACACAAGTGTTGAGAACGACGTTACGAAAGTCTTCCGCCTTTCATTTTCTGAAGGTTTTCTACCCTCACCCCCAACTTGTCTTAACACACGAAACCCCACTGATACAGTTGTTGATTTCCATCTTTCACTTTTGTTTTTATTTCTCGTACCGCGTTATTAAAAAAAAACTAACTCTAAAATAATCACTTTTCTCTCTCTTTTCCTGATTAATTCAATACAAGATACATTACATCACTGGGTGTTCCAAAATGTCGCTATAGCAACGTTTAAACCAACGGTCCTAACGACAAACCGTGTGAACACTTTCACGTACAAGAATTACCATCTGAAAGGAATAAAAATTAGATAAGGAAAAAATATTAAGTTTTATATTCTATTCATTCTGCCCCACATATTCGGTATATTCTAAAAAATAACATAAATAATCATTCAACCGTAAAGAAATGACGGAACAAGCTAACCTACGTGAAATATAAGCACGCGTATTATGTAAAATGTGCCAAGAAAAGCACAACAATTTACGGAACTTTTACAACTTTGAAACGTCTACCACGTCTTATTTAGAGATAAATAATCAATTTCCGGTGCTAAAAAATTAATGTTCCCACACAAAGAAATTATCTCTTTGGACATTATGCTTAACAGGGCACATGCATATCACGTATGTATGTGTGTATGTACACACACACACATATACTCTATGATCAAACAAGAAATACATCGTAGACGATGATTCTACAAGTGTACGTATGAAAAATACTAGAACTGTGAAAACTGTGTCAGTTTTTAGGAAAACAAAAAAACTCAATGCAACATAATGATATAGCTTTTCTACCGCAACAGGGTGATACAAGTTCATTTGATATATATAAAAAAATATGATCTGACTACGTGTTGCCACTATTTACCATTGTTTCATTCACATTCCTTCACTGTTGTACTTAACCATAAGGTGTCCACAAAACTATCATTTTTATGTATACTGTTATTACTTACTGAAGTTTTTGTAATATTATTATCTGCTATTAGCTTGTCTATTATTTCATTCCTTACAATTATGATTCTGTATAGTACAGTAAATTGAATGTTGTACTTCTACAGTGCAATGACTTATTGTGTTCTCATACGGTGCTGTAGGTTTATTGTTGTATTTCTATACTTTAATGACTTACCGTTGTGTTCTCATACGATTCTGTAGGTTTATTGTTGTATTTCTACAGAACAATGATTTATCGTTGTATTCCAATAGGTTCATTGTTGCAGTGAAAAAATTACAGTTTTTTTTCTTTGTGCTCTTAGTAGTTACTACAATATTCCTAGGCTATCTTATTGTTAACTGCTGCGTATATGCGTACTGGAGACTGCATTTACCTGTGAATTATGTAATATACTGTTGAGTATGACAAGATGTCTTACACGATATCTATCAGATTTAGTATATCAAACGATACAATTACAAAGAACGACATCGAACAAGCACGAAATTTAAAAATTAAAACAGGTTGAAGTATAGACATTTAGCAGCTGCTGTTTCCCCATCTGGTTATAAAGAGGAAACGGAAAGCGGACGTCAGCTTTACATAGTTTGAACGTTTCAAGGGAAATTCGTTCTCTCTTAAACTATTTTATAGCATCGTATTAAGCAAACATTTCTAATCTTTTAGGAGACGAGTTTATTAAGTAAGGCAGAGATGTCTAACAACAATTAATTAATATCACGTAACTGCTGCGTACGATTGGCACACATAAACCGAAGGATTGATTATTTTCCGTCAAGCCATGATACCCAAAAGCCTTTCGTTGTACGCGTACATAATTTATAACTGACAGACTGATTAGACAACGGCAGCTGTCAAAACCAACGGCCAACCAGATACAGAGACGCAGCCACTACGGACGGCGCTCTCTGCTCGAAGAAGGGATGTGCTGTGATGTACTGTTGATAGAAGTGTGTTGATTGTACGGTGAAAAACCACCATAAATGGAACAAACTACCATAAGATTTAAATTCTGAGAAGCCAGTTTCCACATGCTCACGAGTCCCCTGTCAGTCCTACGTTATTACAGTGACAATTAACACCCGCACACTTATAGATAATTCACACAGAACTGCATAAATAAAAAAGTGATCTGTTTTTAAAGCACATTATGAAAATTTGTATCAGCCTTGGTGTGTTACTACATATTTATTAGTAGATCAAAAGAAAAAAATATATTAATATCACTCTGAGTGGGAACAAGTCTGTGGTATTGGGTATATATATATATATATATATATACAGGGTGATCGCTAGAAAAGCGGAAAATTTGAGGGTCAGATGAGATCATGAATAAAATGCGTACTTACTCATTTCTATTTTGATTTCTTTACATCATGAATAAAATGCATTTTCAGCATCTATGAGTGTAATATAATATATGCCTTTAAAAAACTTTGTAAAAGTTATTCTTTGTAAAAATAAATAGCTGTTTGACAAATTTTCCGCTTTTCTAGCGACCACCCTGTATATATATGAACAAACCACAGATAAAATAGACTAGACTGGCATATAAACAACAATAACAAAAGGAACATTTTCCTCTACACCGTCTTCAATCAAACCACCACTTTCATACTACCGTAAAAATATTCCGTGATTGAGTTATCGAAAGGTAATTAACAGAAAACATCACATTGAAGGCACCGCATCGAACACACAAACATGCATCTCATTACACGCACAATGACCTTGGATGACATAAAACTTAAGGGCAAAATTCTATGACTATGGGAACTGGGTAAGTAGGTTAAAACAAAACAGTTCCCAAACCCTCAATGGATATATGTCCCCCCCGTCTTGGTTTAATGTAGATATATGAATAACTTAAACAACAGATACTGAATTGAATAATATGAAAAATGGGTAAAATAAAGATAAAATGGTTTTAACTTAATGTACAAACACGTTTGAGGCAGGCATATAGTAAGGCAGACCGAATGATGTCGAAATTAATACATCAGAATATTAAACTGACTCGTGGATAAATAGTTATTCATTTTTACAGGTGAAAATAATCAAATTATGGCAACTGCATAGTAAGAGTCTAGCATGTTGTTCTCCTGTTCATAATGTTACACTCAACTTCAATTTAGAGGTACTAGTAAAGATTAATGAAAAATTAACTTTTGTAAATGTTCCATAAATCAAGAGTAGAGAAATCTGATAGATGCTTTTAACCAAGTAAGTAATATAAATTTTCAAAACTTTTTTCTTCCACAAATTGTATTGGTTAAGAATAAAAAAGGCTTAAGACTATGGCGATTTATAACAAACCATACAATAAACGTGATTAAAATACAACTAGAAAATAGATACAAATACAAGAAAATAACAGACATGAATGCACAACAAGTAACCTCGTTGCTACGATAATTAGCAGATAAAACCAATATAGTAAAGACACTGAATGAACTATTAATAAGAGAGATTTGCTTCTACATTTATGTTGTCAAAGAAATATGTAGATTAAATAAGTTTTGATAAGAAATCATAAAAACATTTTAACCCGAGCACGTTCGAGAGGTGTACTTTTCTTCTTCAGGGAGCCGTTCGAATCCTTGTCACATCAAACATGTTCGGTCTTTCAGCCATGGGGGCGTTATAATGTTACAATCAATTCCACTATTCGTTGGTAAAAGAAAAGCCCAAGAGTTGGCGGTGGGTGATGATGACTGGTTATTTTCCATCTACTCTTGCACTGCTAAATTAGGGGCAGCTAACACAGATAGCCCTCGTGTAGCTTTGCGCAAAATTTCAAAACAAACAAAAAAACAATCTTCTTCACGAAGCAGAGTACATTTGCCATTAAAACTCGACCTTCAAAGTGTCTGGCTGATGTAGTTACAGTACCAAACCACTAGTAATAGAAATAGCCCTTTCGTCTGGCACGTTTATAATATATATATATATAAACCTCTAACATCACTACATAAAACGAACACGAACATATACCTCTCCCAATTATAAACCTGGCGACACACACACACAAAAATACAAACAATAACATGCATACCGATATAAACAAGATATCTATACAAGATAATTAAAAATATTGGAAATTTAAAATACCTGCAAATAAGGATCGTAGAATAATAATAAGATAAGATTGGAAAAGACTGAAGAGATTATTGACTCAAACAACTAATATCTATTTCGTTTCCAGCCAGTGAGTTTAGGAATGCCTATAAATACCAGTTTTCTCTTAATATTTAATATACAAGTTAAAATAAACAACATTTATATTATGTAAAATACAAAAGAATCTGACTTTTCGACATCTCTTCGACCTTTACAGTACTTTATTTGGTATTCTATAGAAGGTTTGGATGCAAGCCGTTTCTGTCGCAGGCTGGCAAGATAAGAATTACAAGCAGGATATTTTTTTATCTCGGGTTTTACTTTCCTTGTAAGTTTAACGTGCATGCTTTTCTTCTACATTTTTATATGTGTATAGTCACAGCAATCAATAGTAAATGGTTTTTAATGTTTTGTAAGCTGCATCTTTACTGTTTAAGGTGGTGGTGGTGTTTTTTCGAGTTTTTTTCCCGAACGTTCAATTCAGATTTTCTGCAATTTCTTGCAATCCTTATTATGAACCACGATGATGGTTCATAATACTGAGTGTAAACGTGTTTGTGTTTTCTTATAGCAAAGCCACATCGGGCTATCTGCTGAGTCCACCGAAGGAAATCGAACCCCTGATTTTAAAGTTGTAAATCCGTAGACTTAGAATATAAACATGATGACATACGCATACACACAATATAAATAGGTACGTGTCTACAAAAAAAGAAACCCTTCAGAATACAAAAGTTAAAAACACACGAATACGAGTGTACGTAAAAACAGCTAAAATATACACACATGCCAAGATATTGTTGGAATAGAAGTAATTTTTGTTTGAACTTTCCAACTAATTGGTAAATAAACAGACGAGGAATTATGTTCCAATTCACTGTTATATCACTATAGCAACATAAGCATGTTTTGGTTTTTCAAAGTCTTTTTACTTAAACGAAGAAGATTATGTCTAATTTCAAACGTGACATTCTTTTCAGGGCTAATTTGCTGAAGTCTCGACAGCAAAAAAGAACGAACTGGCTAACAATTCGAACGTGGTCATCGTACGAGATTATATAGTGTTGCAGAAATACCAAAAACAAAAATTATATAAATATTCAAAGCGGGAGAAATTATGAAGACAAATAAGAGATAAATTGTACATCAATGAGCTGATTACACCAAACATGAACCAGTGCCATCCAATTTAACAAAAACAATGGGCAGCCGGCTGAGTGAAATCAACTTTGGTAACTACTGTTCCATCCAAAAACCACTAGTCCAGGAAACGAAAGAAAAATGACCTAACAGTAGTGCAACGATTATAAGCGTAAGCCTGTCATATAATCAGATGTTTCTCGATATTCACTCTTCTGTACGAACAGAAAAGTTTGAAGTTTCGTCACAGTCCCACGAAGCTTTGGAAATATCGTGTGTTGCTTCCACTGTGGAAGTCACTGGAAATAGATTAATGAGGTGGGTATGTTTTCGTGGAACGGGTAGGTTTTTTTGAGTCTCTCTTTTGACCACATTACATCCCACAAACACATAACTATTCATGGAAATCAGGTAAATTCTCGCATGCTACCTTTTTATCCCAAAGTCGAACAACGACAGCGTCATAACTACGTGCAAACACTGTATGAAAATGTATCACAATAACATACCTGAAAAAAGCTATTTCTAAACAAGTTATGGAAAAGTAATTCCACAGACTATTTCAATCATAACAAAGTCTGCGTCACGACGGTTCAAAAGGACGTTTTGAAAAGTTCCTGTATTTCCCCACGCTGTGTGGTGGGCTAGACGAATATGTAATTTATAGAATCTGACAATTACGTTGATTAAGCAGAAAATACGCGTTGACTTCGATACACAAAGCACAAGTTCGAATTAGTACGAATTAGGACATTCACAGTGAAAAGGCATCAACGCACAGAAATTCAGAAAACATTCACATCTACAAAAACAGAAAAGAAATTAAAATGTAAAGGAACAGGAATAGTAGTAACAATAGTAACATGCGAGATAGAAGATGACTGGTTTGTTTGTTTTGAATTTTGCGCAAAGCCACACGAAAACTATTTGCGCTAGCCGTCCCCAATTTAGCAGTGTAAGACTAGAGGGAAGGTAGCTAATCATCACCTCCCACCGCCTGTTCTTGGGCTACTCTTTTACCAACGAATAGTGGAATTAACAGTAACATTATAACGCCCCCAAGGCTGAAAGGGCGAGCATGTTTGGTGCGACGGGAATTCGAACCCGCGACCCTCAGATTCCGAGTCGAGTGCCTTAACCACCTGGCCATGCCGGGCGCAATAGAAGATGAGCTTAAGTAGACAATAACTGGAAGTAACATTAAAAACTATGTTGAATGAACACATGAATTTAAATGAAAAAATATGAAAAGCTTTAATCGATACGGTTCAAAACTTTTTGTGCTTTGAGTTATGCTGACTAAAAGTTTTTGTACGACTTCACTTAACTGCACGATTGAAGAAAGTTTAAAAAGCTGGTAAAGCAGACATAAAACTGCTGAAAAACTGTGAATTAAAGAACTCTGGCAATATGTTAAATGAATACTTAAATTTGTTACAAACATTTGCACAAAATTAGAGCTATCTGCGATAACAGTACCCAATTTAGAATAGAACTCATCACCAAATTGGGGGCAACTGTAATCACACGGTAGAAATTGACGTTCATTCATAAAACACCCACGACCCCTAAATGTGGAGAACATTTATGCGGCAGTGGGATGCGAATCTAGAACTTCAGATCCACAGTCAGACACGCTAACCATCAAATCATTCCGAAACAAAGGTCAGGTTATAAAGAATTTATAAGAGCTTTGAAATGTTTAAACTTTGGTACACGTATGTCCTTTAAAAACACCCGAGAATTTAGAAATGGAAACCAGAGTTCAGGGCACATAACTATTTCAGCTGTAGTAAGTGTCGAATGTAGGAAATTTACTTTGTCATCAACGAACTATGGAAAACAAATGTGATGGGCTCCTGGTACAAATCAGATAAAATTTGAATAATAAATGAAAAATATGACGGTTATAAAATGGTGCGAAGAAATGAGTAGTCGCATATTATAAACCAAAATTAGCTGTCTTCCTTTGTTGTATTCACAAATTCTTGTAAGGAAGTGGACGGACCAATTTCGATGAAATCTGATATAGGAAATCAAGTGAGGTCCCAAAGATCGAGTTGAGATAAATGAGCCATCTACGAACGAGTTAACATCAAAAATACGGGTTGGGCAAGGATGTTGACAGAAAAACACGTGAAGCTGACGTCAAAAGAAAGTGACATTTAGTACCATATACAGCAAGGGTATTATTTCATCAGCCACATGGTTAGCGCACCACGATCCAAACTGACGAAGATCCATCATCTTCCCACTTAAAACGCAACTTTTAAAGTCCAGAACGGTCTTTTACTACTAGTAAGCTTTATTTAAAAGGAGATTCAAGGTTTGTGGATTAAGTTGATTATTTGTTTCTAAATGCGACGGATTCGGTAAGTGACAAGATTTGATAAGGCTTATAAGAGTCATTATCACTAGATGCCTCTGAAGCGTAGCGACGAAATATTTACGATGAAAACAAACGAACAGCAGTTAATTTCCTTTGGTTAGAAAATAAACACTTCCACGTTTTGTGAAGGATGTAAAATAAGAACCAACTTGTTTATATACGAGTTTTATATCTAGATATTAGCTGTTTAGTCTGCTTGTTTCCGATGTTCGCGCACAGCTAATCAAGGACTATCCGCACATTGCCGTTTCCAATTTTGAACTGATGGACCAGGAGGAAGGCAGCTAATGAACACTTTCCACTGACAACTGTTGAACCACTGTAATTAAAAGAGTAGGATATGACCGTCAACCTTATAACACACCCAGGATTACACATTGTGGTGCAATAAATTTTTTTTAAGCGTGAGTTTAAAAGTACTGTTCAGTGAAGAGTTGATTAAGAAAAGGATGAGGCTATGAAGCTGGGGATTCTACTAGCTTTTTAAATGTTAGTTGTTCATACAATAAACCAAGCACTAGCTTTTAACTTAGTGAAAAACTACATACAGTTTGTTATGGTTTGAATTTGATGCATAGCTAAAGGCTATCTGCGCTGGCCGTCCCTAATTTGGCAACGAAAAACTAGAGGGAAGTAATATAATGCTTTCACACAACACTTAGTAGTATATTTTGAGTTAAAAGGAAGGCAGCGTTAAAATTGGTTGTTTTGTTTTATTTTTAAATTTCGCACAAAGCTACTCGAGGGCTATCTGTGCTAGCCGTCCCTAATTTTGCAGTGTAAGACTAGTGGGAAGGCAGCTAGGCATCACCACCTACCGCCAACTCTTGGGCTACTCTTTTACCAACGAATAGTAGGATTGACCATCACTTTATAACGCCCCCACGGCTGAAAGGGCAAGCATGTTTAGCGCAACGGGGATGCAACGTTAAAATCATCACACAATAAACAGTTATTACAACACATTACACGTTTCGGGGTTCCATGAGATCATTACAGAAAACTGAAACATGTGTAGTGCCTTCTGGGGCAAGTCCCTGTTTTAATAACTATTGTGATGTTTAAATGATTGTGTATTGATTTTAACCTTGTATCCCCTTTAATTGTAAATACAGATGCTTAACACACATGTTGATTTAAAGTATTTAACACTTAGTATATTGTGAAATACAATACAAATGTCGTTTTACCTCACAATCTTAACTCTCAGGACTAAAGAATATATTTTAGCCATCTCCCGGCTACCTACCCACATCCTGAAAACATCACTATATTAGGAACATGAACAGTTTGTGATACTGATTGGCTCACTCTGCTCAAACTCATAAAGAGTAGCGCCAATTAACTCACTGTGAAATAACTTTAATCATCTTCGGTGTCTGCATAATTGCGTTGGTCTCTAGGCAACCCAACAGATGTTCGGTTTGCTAATTAGTTACAGGCTCAAATATCAGCTGGATACAAATCACCTTAATAAAAACTTGGTTTGTCATGTTTATCTTCCTTTTATCTTGTCACGCGACCATTGGAATACTGCTTACTGTGGCTCTATACATAAAACTCTTACACCCATAGGGAAAATAGAAATTCTATTCTTATAGTTAAAAAAAACAACACATTTCTGATGCACGCATATGGAATGATTTTGTATTATAATGATCCGTTCTCACAAGCTACACGTTTCATACAGAGGTTATCATTATTTAATAAACTTAATTAATCAGTTTGTTCTGGTTTGAATTTGGTGCAAAGCTTAAGGCTATCTGCGCTGGCCGCCCCTAATTTGGCAATGAAAGACCATAGGGGAATTCAGTTAGTCATCACAAACCACCATTAAACTCTTGGTCTACTCTTTTACTAACGAACAGTGGGATTGACCGTCACATTATAATGTTCTCATGTTTGAGCTCGTAACCCGCAGATTGCGAGTCGAGCTCCTTAAACATCTGGCCACACACTAGACCTCATTCATTGGAAAATGATATTTTAACGTTGTTGCTTTGTTTTACGTTAAATTACTCGGCCAAAACAGACAGCCCTAGTTTTCCAACCTTCATTTTTAGACACACACTCTAAGAACAAAACGAAAATACACATCTTTTTTTGGGTTTATGTGTTGTATATATATTTCTCACTACTGCAGGTAGATTTTCATATTTTTTGTTGGGGGGGAGCCGAGATGGCCAGGTGGGTATATGGCGGCGTTCGACACGTAATCTGGAGGTCGCGGGTTCAGCCGTGGGGGCGTTATAATGTGACGGTCAATTCCACTATTCTTTGGTAAAAGAACTGGCGGGTAGATGGTGATGACTAGCAGCCTTCACTCTTGTCTTACACTGTTAAATTAGGGACGACTAGCACAGATAGCCCTCGAGTAGCTTAGTGTGAAATTAAAAAAAAAAAAATATTGTGCAGAAAACGTTATCTTATAACTGAGTCTCTAAATTGAACCATTAGGAGAGGAAAAAAGTACGAAATAATGTAAAGTTGGCCAAACATTATACACCAAACCGTTTTACTTGATTTGAAACTTTTAAACACTTATTTGCTGGGCTTCAATACCGGGTTCTATTTTTAACGCGGACAGACAGAAGAAAAACTTTGCTTTAAAATAAACGCACATCACTTTGGTCTTTGGAAATGAATACGCTAAACTCGTTGTTCGCATCCTTCTAATCTCCGGAAAATCTGACGCGTATTTCGCGTGATGTACCTTGGAAATAAACAGGTAACAGGGAATTGTGTTTTATATTAAACATCCGGTCTGCCTCTTTTCTGGAAAACGACCAAACAGATGGAATTACCCAATCTATATGCAACGCAGAATAATACATAGCTAGGTACATACAAATATACTGCATTACACTGAGATTTGTTTTTCCGGTATTCACAATGTCAAACCGAAACAGCGACAAATTCTTCTTTTGCATCGGATATCCGCATATATTTCTTCTACCTAAACATGATTTATAGACGTCACACCATTTTATGTGAATGTCGGCGAATAACTAAACATTTAGGTAATGACTTAACTGATTAAACAATATACATATATGCCGCATGATATACGTAAGTAAGGGTACCTGGGGAGATGAACGTGTCCATGTATATTCAATGTGGTAAAACCTAACACTTCGCTTCCTTTTTTAGTTCTAACCTTGGACACGCTGACATCTGTCATTGTAAATAGATAGCATGAAATCCGAATAAAATAATATACGATAACAAGTTGTATACAAATGTACCATAATACCAAAGTTTATCTACGTTTCGTCATTAACTGAGAGATTTCAATGACCAATACTCATTAGCGCCTTTCATATGTAAAGAATTAATTATTCAACTCCTAGATATTGAAACTATTGATTCAGAAACCACATGATGGTGGATTCAGAAAACTATAAAAAAAATCTTATCTATAGAACACTCCCCCTGGTGGAATACAGATTCAACATTACAGCTAGTTCAAGGTGACCTCCAATTACATGATCAAATATTATAACATAGAAAATAAATTTATTAAAATCCACATCTCCATGTAAACTTTACACTCTATAGGATTTACAGACGACGACCGTAACAACTAATCAATTGATCCTTTAAAATCAGGGTGAGGAGGGGAGGATGAATGATCTGTGAGGTCCAGTATGCTATACAGTAATTATTTATTACAGTTAAAATAGGACGTGTGTTATGTGCATTTAAGACACTGTCATTTTACCCACTGGGCCTCTATCTAAACTTTATTATTAAAAGTTGCAGCAGAGTATTGTTTTTGTTGCAATTTTGCGCAAAGCTACACAAGAACTATCTGCGCTAGACGTCCCTAATTTAATCGCTCATTGCCAATTTTTGAGCTACTCTTTTACCAACGGAAAGTGGAATAGACCCTCTCATTATAATGCCTCCACTGAAAGGGAAAGTATGTTTGGTGTAATGGAGATTCGAACCCGCGACCTATAGATTAGGCGTCGAGAGCCTTAACCCCCTGCCCATGCTGGACCAGCAAAGTATTCATATAAATATCAGTATAAAATTTATTATATGCTAACCTAAAAATCATTACAACAAATACTTACACTGACACAATTGTATTTCGTGATTTTAAATATTTAATGTCGTATTCCGTTTGTCTTAGCAGATAACTACATTTGAGATGCATAAAATAATAACTGTTTTATTGTTTTTATAATTTAATTCATAAATAAAATATTTCATTTCATTTTAGCAAGTTGTACATCAACAGTTGCACATTTGGTGCACGTGTGAACAAAACCTATGCACTTATATAAGGTAAATTATGTGCAAGAGAAACAACATAAAACTTGCAAAACATAACAACGATGCAAATTATGACAACATTTATTCAGCAGAATGGTTAAAATACACTGCAAAATAACACAGAATAATGTGTTAAATGAGACAATATTGAAAAAGTATTTATTGTAAAGTGACATATCGGATAACGACCCTCAGTCAGGCTGGGATAACATAACACAGGCCTGCGAATTTAAAATTCGTAAAAGTTGTCTTTGTTATAACTGCTTTTCACATAATTCAGCTTAGCAGCCTTCAGAATAGAAAAAAATGCTATTTTTGTTTTTTTACAAATCGTGAAGAAAAGAAAAAGCTATTACTTTGGTCAAATTATTTTGTTTACCACAATGAACATTTTTAATTGTTATGTCAGGGTTTCAGCACGATCGAGAAGACTCCGGTCGTGACTGATCAGGAGAAATCTACAGCTAGTCCTTGACAATATTTACAGCGTAACAAAATGAGGCCCAATTTGAATCGAAATGATTCACTTACGTAAAAGTAAACATGACATCTTGTGAAAAATCTGAACGTGATGGAGAAAAATGGATATCATTTTTCGAATTTATCGTACACGAATTATTGTGAAACATGTAAAAATTTAAAACATAAAACCATTGCAGGCTTGTGTTATTATACAGATCAAATCAGATCGCCTAGTCTCATTAATTTGACAAAGAGTAATTAGTGTTCTGAAAATGTTGCTTTTAAGAAATAACTTCGTTTCTCTTCACACACTGTTTCTATAATTGGAACCACAAAAGCAATGTGAGCGGAGCTTTTATTCACTTCGCCTGCAACACACTTCACACGTTCTGTAACTAATAACAACATTCTCTCTTTTGTCACATGCACAAACGTTCACACAACACAAACTCAAGCTACGCAAAAAATAAAATAAAATAAAAATAACTTACCCAGCAGGGTAGGCAACGACACTTTGTTGAGGGTCACAATCAAGAGCCGCGTTACTGGAAACAGTTAAACCTAACACTCGTTCTAATTTGGCCTGAAATTAACACACACACATATATATAAATACACTTTTAATGGAAACAAGTCGAAAAACAAACTAAGAAAGAAAAACGTTCACAAAAGTGTTGATAAAAAGAAATCCCTGGTGTTCTTTAAAATTAAGTTGTCCGTAACGCCATTAGTAAACAAACTGCATATATACGAGATATGTTTGTTACAGCTAAAGAATATACAAGTATAATTCCTACAACCAGTTCCTAGCCTTCCATTCGGTAGTAAATATTAGTTATAATGTCGGGAGTGGCATGTTATATGTTTAAAAAACCTGCTTTTTGTGAATACACATTTTTCGTGCTTTAAGTAATTAACGACAAAGGTCTCAATTCATTAATTTTCAAGCTTCACAGTCATTATTACTAAAAGCTGGATAGTTTATTGCTGTTACCTTGACCCCATTTCGACACAACCTATCTGACTAGTTCTTGGATTAACGGAAAGTTCTGATCTAAATTAGCCAAGCCGTTCTTGAAACATGTTTTACAAAGCATACACAGAAAAACTTCCTAACATCTCTGAATGAACGTATAATGTTTTTAGTAGATATCCACAAACGCGACGTAGAACAAAATATTTTCGATGAACGTATTTTAACGAACGTAAACCTATGGATATCGACATGGTAGAGAATAGTAACAGCATTTTACCGCTGTTTGTGTCAATTTGTCGAGAGTACAATAAATGTGTTTTGACAGACGCGATGAACACCACAAAATTTTCAATATAATTAATCGAGCATATAAAAATCGCATTTTTTCAATGTCTGTATCACAAACCTGTCTACAGCAGTTGTCGAGTGTGTATGTGTTTTCTTATGACAAAGCCACATCGGGCTATCTGCTGAGTCCACCAAGGGGAATCAAGCCACTGATTTTAGCGTCAGAAATCCGTAGACTTATCGGTGTACCAGTGGGGAACATTTAAATTTTTCTTGTATGATGTGTGTGTTTTCTTATAGCAAAGTCACATCGGGCTATCTGCTGAGTACACCAAAGCGAATCGAACCCTCGATTTTTACGTTGTAATTGTCCAGAGAGTAATAAATGTATTTTCAAACAGTAACACAATTTTTGATACCATCAATGTAGAGTATAAAGAAACACATTTTGATAACGTTTGTACCACAAATCTGTCTACAACAGTTGTGTCGATAGTATAATAAACGTTTACACGAGCACAAAGTGTGTAACACAAAATTTTGAACACCATCAATTGAGAGAATAATATACGCATTTTTACAACGTCCACACCATAAACCTGTTTAGATCAGTTGGCACAAGTATAATCAATACATTTTAACAAACATGATATATGTGGTCCAGAGTGCAATAAATATATTGATAATTGCGTTCGACAAAGTATTTTGAAGGACAAACAAATTTAGCAGTGAAAGGTTAGAGGGAAGGCAGCTAGTCATCAGTACCAACCACCAACTTTTGCGCTGTTCTGTCATCAACAGATAGTGGGATTGACCGACATTAGCGTTTCCACGGTTGAAAGGTCGAACATGGCTGGTGGGATGAGGATTCGAACACGAGATCTCCAGTTTTTGAGTCAAGTACCCTAATAACCTGCCCATGCCGGACCCAAAGACAATGTTCGAAATATCTATGTAGATAACACTAGCCGGGTTATTTCGACATACAGACTAACTGATGCACAGTAACAAATAATTATGTTCACACAGTATTCTATACTTGTTTCTCTCATAGCTGTTTACCATTTTAAATCGCGAATCAGTGTAACAACAGCGACACATTATAACTTTCAAAGTTTGAATTACAGCAGCCGTAAACTCTACATGGTTTATCTGTAACTGAACGTAAACACATGTTCCATGTTTATTTTATAATTAATTTTCACCTTAGTTTATTTTAGGATTTTGCGCAGCTACACAAACTGTCTACTTACAAGCTGGTCAGTTACACTTGTTTGATGTCAGGTCATTGTTATAATGCACGAAAGCGCAAACAAAATTTTTGCGTCAGTGGGTCGCGAACCAGAAATCCTTGGACAGACACGCTAACCACGAGCTATGCCCTGAATAATTTCCACATTAAAAGTGATAAGACTTTATCAAACACCACACTAAAGTTCAGCTGTACACTTATGTTAGAAACTAAAATGTACAGTATACAACTTGCGTTACTATTATCCAAGAAAAGTGGTGATTAATATGCACATTCGAATACCTTTATGTAGCAAATTTATTTAAATTTCGCCAGTTGTCCTGAATATATAATTGAGAAGGAATATCAATTAAACCTTGGCGAGGTTAAGGCATGTAGCGTATCCTGTTACAGTCTTAGAGCTACACAACAACGAATACCTTAAGGGCTAGATCTGAACATACCCAACATAAACAAGTTACTACATTACCTATTATTTTAAAGCATCATTACGTGGGTTATTTACCAAGAAATAACATTATGGTCCCAACCCATCATCGCCCACAGGTCACATTCCTTTTTGCTTATTAAGAGATATGAATATATCTAAATTCGGATTTTTATATGCAAAAACGGCTCTTCTGGGCCCAGAAGAGCCGTTTTTGCATATAAAAGTTCTCAACAAGTGGGTTTCTCGACATCACTGATTTAAATTCGGATTATTTCCCAAGGTCACAATTTTTCACTGGTAGCGCGTCACCATCATAACGAAACAGAACGAAAACGAAGTTGAACGGGTAAGCTATCAGAAGGAATAACAATGAGTGGTAACCCTGGTGGCATTCATAAGCATGGTTCCACCCTGCAATATATATTTGCGATTCCATACACTATAAAACCGTGGTAATACTTATAAACACGCTTCTAAACTACAAACCTCTGGAAATACACAAACATGTTCCTATACTAAAAACATCTGAGATTCCATACAAATATCCGTCAACATTACAAACCCCTGAGAATGCACATACGCATAATTCTACATGACAAACCTTTGTTAGTACAGACCAACAGGCTCTAAACTACACATCTGTAAGGTTGGTTGGTTGATTTAGTGTTTTATGGCACAAAGCAGCTCGGATATCTGCGCCAAACGTCCGGTAGAAAGTTAAAAGTACATTTAGTAAAATTCATAAATAAATTAAGGTAAAAAAACGTAAAGAGCATAAAACCAATGTTTACATCTAGTCTGCAACGTCATGAAAAAAACTACAATAATTCAAGTTGTAAAGGATTTTCTATAGCGTAACTGTAATAATCGTAACTCGTTAGTCACCTGAAGCTGGCCTTTCCAATCCTGGTTCTGAGTTATTTAATGTTACGGCCAGTTTCTAATTTCAAATCGAACTAGAACTGTGAATTTTAAAAGGGATCCACATTAAAAAGTTGTAAATTAAAAAAACTTAAGTGGTATTAAAAATATTAATGGCCTTTAAAAAACTGAAAAAAACAAAAAACATTACCAAGGTGGACAGTATCACTATCACCAGTAACACTGTCTAACATTATTGACAAACCTTGGGACGGAATATGGCGAAAATGGTGCGGTTGTTGTGAATCATAACGATGACAAGAAAGTAAAATGTGGCTTATTGTTATCAGAGTGTTACACAAACTACACACAAACAGATTTTTATACTACAAATATATGGGAATACAAACAAACAGGTTTGTGTATTATAAACCTTCGGAACACACACAAACATGTTTTACATTGCACAAATCTCTGTCTACACACAAACGTGCTTTTAAGTATTAAAACCCTTTAACTTTAAAAGTTTAGTTTTGCACACGGATAAAAACAGAAAAATCCCAGACAAATGATTTTTATTTTTATTTTCTAAATAACGTTTCAAGGAGACAAAGTTGTACGCTTGAAACAATTCCATTCGAACAAGTTTTTGAAACATTAAAGTGAAACGTCCAATAACGAAGTGAAAATTAAGTTCAAATAAATGTAAATGAAAATATATATATATAATAACCATGAAATATTCAAACCATAAACCAAAACACATTTACATGATTTTTTTTTTAAATACATTGAACATTAAAAAAAGAAATCCTATTTTTGATAAAATCATGTTCATCTGTTTTGGTTTATGGTTTGAATATTTTATGGTTATTGTATAATTAATCAGAAATAATTTATAACTGAAATGTTTTGTTCATGTTTATACAATGAGTTATTAATCACCATGTCGTAGTTCTGTTTGTATAAATACAAAGTACTACAATTGGGTGATGAGGGTCAAGTTCGTCATTATACTGAATTGCATTGTGGTAAGACATATACGTTTCTCCAACGTAGCGATAGAAAATGTTATCCGTCATTCAGTTTGCTCCACTCCTCAGCACATGGGAATTAATTCCAAGGCTGCACAAAAACGGTTTCACGATAATTTACAAATCACGACGTTGCGAAGGACCACAAGTGTGTTTATAACTTCTTGATAATTGACACCGCTACGACTAATGCCCAAGGAAACGGTTCAAGCTATTAACACTCTTAACAACACAGTTCAGAGATTTGGGAAGACGCCAGTGTGGGAATATAGTTGTTAGTTATGAAACTCATTAACCGTGTGACAGCACTAGGGTCGCCAGACTGTCAAAGGGGTGTAGTAGACTTCAGAAAAGCGTCTGTGATTCGGGATATAAAATGATGTCCCAAGGATGTTTCTCAGCAAAAGGAATAAACAAACATTAACCAAAAAACAAAAACCAAAAACATTTATGGGGCCACGCAGTATTAATATTGTTAAGTCGCAGCTGGATGATTATGCCACTGAATATATAAACTTGTGTTTAAGGTTGTCATTGACCTCTGACCACTCCTTCTGTCACCAATGCGTGAAAGTTAAACTTAGGTTTCTGCTCTTTCCATGTTTTTTTCCTCATACGTAACCGGAAAGGATAAGTTGTTGCATATTATTTTATCAAAACCGCAACGACAGTTATTGTAATTCAAACATTACTGCAAATACAATATATCAGAATATTTAAGCGTGCATACACGAATATTATTTAGGTGTGTATACGCATGACGTCTTATTTTGATTTTTGTTTTTAGCTGTTCAGCTAAGATTACTCTTGGACATACTTATGATTCAGATTTTCTTTCCCACAGTTTATAATAATACACATTGTTCCTTTGAGTAAAAGCCCAATAAAGCATCATTAGTTGATCGAAAACAGCAATGAACACATTCAACATTCAAAATACAATTACTCTGTCGGAAAAACACTAAATCTAGAAATCTAAATACCTTGTCTGTTTTAAAACTCAAATGGTAACTTGTGTATTCAATCAACTATGTTCTAAACAAATAGGCATGCCAGCAACACAATGTTTATTTCTAAAATACAGTATTTCCAAGTCAAACTGTAAAACTACAGTTATAAAAATGAAGAAGCATAACATACTTCTCTGGGTCATGTTATTCGCCAGGTTTGGCAAGATTTATCTCAATAAAGTCAAAGGTCATTTTTTTACTGTTATTGTACCCATTATCAGTGTGTCTCAGCCTTTGGGTGTTACAGGTTACTCATTTTCTGAACTAACATCAAATTTTCTCATTTTGGAAATAATTTATCTTTGTTTTGTTGTTTGTTCATTATTTTACTGGACACGCACGTTCGAGAACAAGTAGCACATTGTTTTGACTGTAATTCCATATTTAACGTAAAAACACTAAATTGTAAAATATTTGGACTTAAATCAGTTATTTAACCTGGATGAAATAATCACTGTTTTCAAACCGTGTATTTTAACACCTTCAACTGAAGGCGCTTCGTAGGCAGGAAATGGACGAAAAAAAACCAGGGATTTAACTTAGCTTGGTGACACTATAAAGGAATTAACATACGATGATACACGACAACTATAATTTACCAAACTGGGCCAAAATCATACACGTTCTGACTGGCTGCATCACAAGCACACGTTCAACAGTTAATGAAGTATAATCGACTGTTCCGCTAGGTGAGATTTCTTCTCCATTGTTGTTACACCTACTTTTCGCACCAGTCTAATAGATCTTCAACAGATAGTTTCAAGCCCCGCTGACCGTAACTCTTCGGTATATTACCCTCAATAATCATTATCTCCTTGATTACTTACATGTGCAACATTGAGATGTTCAACTTACAACACATGGAGCTGTTGCGGAAGGGTTTGTTTGTTTATTTATTTATTTATTTTGAATTTCGCGCAAAGCTACTCCAGGGCTATCTGCGTTAGCCGTCCCTAATTTAGCAGTGTAAGACTAGAGGGAAGGCAGCTCGTCATCACCACCCATCGTCAACTCTTGGGTTATCTTTTACCAACAAATTGTGGGATTGACCGTCATATTATAACGTCCTCACGGCTGAAAGGGCGAGCATGTTTGGTGCGACCGGGATTCGAACCCACGACCCTTGGATTGCGAGTCGAACGCCTTAACACACTTGGCCATGCCGTGCCCGTTGTGGAAGAGACCACATTGGACTGTCTGATGGGCATTGTTGAGGCAATTCTATCTGTCATGCCCAGACAGAATAAAAACCAAGATATAAGCAATTTATTGCTGGTAAAGTGATGCGGTCACTCCGAAACCCCGTGTTTCTTTGACTACTCAGAACCCCTGATGGAAATACGTCACCATCTCATGGATTGCGCATTAAGATACAGTAGATTTTCCAACAGTGCAAGCAACACTTCCATGAAATAATTACCAGAACTTGTTGGTTCTTGTCCAGCCACCCAAACACACTATTTTGTCTTTAGTTGAAGATACTGAGTTTAAAAAAAAAGATTGTTTGTTTTTGAATTTTCGCACAAAGCTACTCGAGGGCTATCTGTGCTAGCCGTCCCTAATTTAGCAGTGTAAGACTAGAGGGAAGGAAGCTAGTCATCACCACCCACCGCCAACTCTTGGGCTATTCTTTTTACCAACGAATAGTGGGATTGACCGTCACATTATAACACCACACGGCTGAAAGGGCGAGCATGTTTGGCGCTATGAGGATGCTAACCAGCGACCCTCAGATTACGAGTCGCACGCATTAACACGCTTGGCCATGCCGGGCCTTAAAAAAGATAGGAATTAAAAAAACATGATGCGAACGGTTCATTTACATGATATGCAGATGATTCCACTATTCAGTACGTGAACAGAAAAAAATCCTCCTATGTGGTCAGGCACACGTTATGGTTACCAACAATTAGGTTAGATATATGGAAATTATATACAAATATTAATAAACAGCAAAACATTAACATTAGATTATACGACTTTTATTCCTCTTAATTTATGAGTTTATGTGCGTGTGTTTTATAGTTAAAGCCACACTGAAGAGAATCGAATCCCGTTGTAAATCCAAAGACTTACCGCTCTCCAAGTGGGGGACTTTAATTGATAATTAATAATAGAGTTTTTCAGAAGAATATATCGAAATGTTTAAATCTTCAAATAGCTGACTAATCTCAATGTCTCAGGAGTTAAGTTTCAAAAACACATAAAGCACATTAGCATCCCTACTCCGTTAGTATTGAACTACTGGAGTATTAACTTCATGAAACGTCAGATGGCGTTTTACTCCATCGTAATGTATTAATTGAAGAGTACCGTCTGTAAATGATTCGCAAATAAGGATTGCAGCCGTTGAACGGAACCAGACTGTGAAAGGTGACTGGCTGGTCAAAGGTAATGATTATCTTTTTCATGTCCTTTTGCCGACAGAATGATCGAAACTGAATTACCATCTCGGAATGGGCTATGTCCATCACGGATCTTCTGGGCATTAATATGATCAGTTACAACGTTCAAGTGCATTGTAAATACTATTGAACTTTCTCGAGGTTCAAAGGAACTACCTCCTACCACAAAAACACTATTCCTGACATGCTATGCACTGTCCAAACAGAAGCAGATGTCAATTTAAAACACAAAAAGTATGACTAAACAGCCAAATCAAACGGTTATAAACATTGACTGTTTGTGTTCTGTACAGATCAACGTTTTTCATGAATGACTGTCGAAAACCATATGACAGTCTCTCCAATGTTTATCGCATGACATACGGTTAAAGACAGCCGAACCGTAACAACTATCAAAACAATCTGTCAGCTGAAACAGAGCCACACTCGTCTGTTGAACTTCATAAGCCTATATATGAATCAGTCACGAGCTACTAACGGACTACAGTTCTTTCTAGTTGCAGAGGTCTTTCGATTGTCACTGTTTTTAGACTAGTGATAGATGTATTTGAAGAGCCAATCAGAGAGATCTCTTGTTGGACAAATTTACTCTTAGTATCATACTATTTTGAAAGTCGTAGAGTTAGTCAATAAATGCTTAAGTCTCTACATACAGAGCAAACTCTTAAGATACCATGCAATCAATCTTGTTCGAATATACATGCTATATTTTTGATGTTTTGGTATAATATTCACTACATTAAAAACAAATTGAAAATGTTTGATTTTTTGCGTCCCCCACCCCCTAACTATACCCGGGCAGAACTGAACTAACAATCTTCCACCAGATATTACATACCCTTGACGTGACAAATGTTTCACTTGCAATTAAAAACAGCAACACTCCCAACAATCATATACTCTACACATGTTCAAGATTTATCTATGATTCTTTATAGTTCACGGCAAATCCCATAATTACTCGTATTCTGTAAATGCAATAACTGGCAAAAACCTGCAACGAAAACGTTTATTATTGTTTTTTCAACAACAGAAATGTCTGATGTTGCGCCATGTTGTTGTTACCATGATCATAAAGTAAATCACTAACAAAAAAGGATTTATAAGCACAATGATACTGATTGTAGAAATCATGTTTCTACAGTACCTTGTTAGTGGTTGCGGGTTCGAATCCTGGTCACGTCAAACATGCTCGTACTTTTAGCTGTGGCGGCATTATAATGTGACGATTAATTCCACTATTCGTTAGTAAGAGAGTAGCCCAAAAGTTAGCGGTGGTTGGTGATAACTACCTGTCTTCCCTCTAGTTTTATACTGCCAAATTAGTGATAGCTAGCCCAGATAGCCCTCGTGTAGCTTTGCGCGAAATTCAAAACAAACCAGTACATTGTTCTGCCTTTACTCAGAACTATTTATGTACTAAAGTACTAGAATATTAGCATGATATTTTTATGTATTTATCCCTACCGAGGTTGAATTACATTTTTTTTCTACTTTTGTTTTAAAATCAAACAGCAATAAGTAACGTGGCTCAAAATATTTTAATATATGTGTGTGTGTGTGTGTGCATCGATCTTGAAAGTATGTACAAAATTCTGTGAAAAACATTCTTAAAACGATTGATGGGATTCGGAAACGAAATTAAATTGTAAAATTAATAATTTACTAGTTATAAATATAAATACTGTTCCTGTTTTTGACCTAAACATGCCAGTAGTTGTTGTTGTTGTTGTTTTGAATTAAGCACAAAGCTACACAATGGGCTATCTGTGCTCTGCCCATCACGGGCATCGAAACCCGGATTTTAGCGTGTAAGTCCGCAGACATACCGCTGAGCCACTGGGGGGCAACATGCCAGTAATAACTGAAAGTACACATACTGTAATGAAAGAGAAAACCGAGAAATTCAATCACAACAACCACTGGCCTTTTTAAACGGTGCACAATATAAATAAACCAACAGAGTATGAGCTTCAGTTCAACTGCCACGTACCTCTAGCCGTTTCGAAATGAAATGTGTATTCACGCTATTCTGTACTAAATTATTTGATTGTTATTAGAGTCGCCAGGTGCATCGCCAGTGTATTTTCTTTGTGATCAGACTGTTGAAATGAGTATTTTGAAATCGTCACCCTAATTTCTTAGATTGATATGGAAGGCGTTCAAGGAATGATGTGTGTCGGACACGACAACCTTGCAAAAAAGCTTTATGCAAAGGAAACTACTGGAGGGCTATTGTCAAGATGCACGATCGTCAGATAGAGCAAGACTGGACATAGGATGGCCGTGACAATGAGGCTCCACGACAGTTTGACTGTAGCATAATCAACCTAAATTCAATGCACCCAACTTCACTGCCGATTTCCTTACAATAGTGATGTTTACCGACTCCTAATTTCTGTCAGTTCCCTCACAACACTCATGTTTAATTTACGGTTGTGCTGCTTTGGTTTAGATTGTGTGGTTCTTCACTCAGCGATAATAATTTTAAAATGTTTTATGTGTTGAATAGCATGTGACACACCTTCACAAGTAATTATCCAGCACGATTCCTTAAACTAACATGATTTTCTTTATTCCATAAATTACCTTCTTCACCAAAACACTAATTTCAGTAATTTAATTACGACGTACGAGACCAATCTTTTTTTCTTTAAACAAGCTGCTTACACACCACCACGATATAAAACCTAGTTCATCTATATGTTTTACTTCACAAACCAGAACTGATCACATGTGATGAACCAAAGCACAGATTATGCCTCAACGTTATGATTTCTTCATCGATATTTATGTTTTGGGGAGAAAAAACGTAACTTCACAAATAAACAATGATGGTTGACAAACCTTTCTGTCAGTTGGTTCCCTTACAAAAGCGATGCTTACTAACACCTAATATCTCTGTCGATTTCTTTGTAACTAGTGGTATTTTCTAAGGTATATATATTCCCTTTCCTTACCATGTGGTATTTACTTATGGTACTCTTACTTTACTTCACCGCCTTTCACCTTGACAAATGAAATTTACTGATGTCCAACGTTCATTTCCTTTTTCTCACAATAAAGATGTTTGCTGATGTTTATTAAGGCTATGTCGCTTGTTAACTTAAGTTAGATATATTATATTAGAATCTCCATTCATTTCATGCGAGTAATGTTGCACAACGAAATCCAATTATTGCTGCTTTACATACAGTGACTGTTTACGTTGCACATTTTCTCCTGCTATTTGCTTCCAGTTCTTTTTTACCATTTTTTACCATTAGCTTTCAGAGTAAAATCATACAGTCTACACGTTGTAAAACAAGTTGGTGTATTTATAATACAAATACTTAAAAGCAAACGTTTCGGCCAAATTACTTTCAATGAATAAATACTCATTTCTCTCCACCTGTGTCTCTTTGCCCAGTGATTTTTACCAAACTTCGAATATTCAAAATTGCTCACAAAGTAGCTGAACTTGTTCAAGGTTGATGTGCAACCTTGATGGCTACCACCCTCTTAACAAACATATTACATCGTTTACAGCTACTTAATAAAGCAAATCGTTGACGAAACATTCTGCAGTTGTAACACATGAAAATACAGAAAGTGCACCTTGCTAGAAATAATGAGTCATACTTCACTAGCTTTACTACTTCAAATCAAAACAAAACAGATGACACAACTTTGAAACTAACCAGTTTACTGACGTCATTACTGAAGAAGCACGTAGAAAATGTTGGGTGTGTAATCAAGGCGATCTCACTCGGTATTGCGACGATAAAAACACAGGAGAAGCCACAATATCAATTAAACTTTGTAAATAAAATCAACTATGGTGGAAGATTGGAAATTAATAATAAGGACGTAGATGCGTCCTTATTTAATAAAGATTATACACTGCTGGCCAAAATATTAAGACCAATGAATATAAAAAAATATGCATTTTGCGTTGTTAGACCCAACCACTTATTTGAGTAGAACTTGAAAGAAGAAAATAAGAAAAGCAAAAATAATATATTTTAACATTTACAGGGAAAATATGAGCACTATGAAATTAGCTTAAATACTAGCTGGTCAAAAGTTTAAGACCATAATGAAACGAAACTTTACTCGGTAAACACGTAACAAAATTTTGTCATTTGTGTTCAAGCATAAGTGTTGTTAAGATCTCCCACTGACATCTCCTGTGTTACATTGGGTAAAAACATGGCAAATTTTCAAAAGTTGATACAGTTTTAATATGGCTGAATTGTCGAGCTGCAAAAGCTAGGTCTTTCTCAACGTGCCGTCGCTGGTGAGATTGGGCGTATTAAAACTGCTCTTGCAAATTTCTTAAAAGACCCTGAAGGATACGAAAAGCGAATTTCAAGTGGTCGGTTCAAGAACATTTCGCCGGCGTTGAGCAGGAGGATTCGACGGGTTGTCCGGCAAGACACCAGCCGATCATCGAACCAGATTAAGACCCTTACGGATGCAAAATGCAGCTCAAGAACAAAAAGACGGCATCTACGAGAGAAAGGCTTTAAAAACAGTAAACGTTTTCAAAGACCAAGTCTCCTTCTACACCCCGTTAAACTTTGCCGAGAAGCACCAACCATGGGACGTTGAAAAGTGGACGAAGATTTTGTTCTCTGATTAGAAAACATTTAACCTGGATGGTCCAGATGGCTTCTAACGTTACTGGCAAGATGAGGATATCCCACCAAAGACATTTTCTACACAACACAGTGGAAGATGTTCCATCATGATCTGGGGTGCATTCTCCTTCCATGAAACAATGGAGCTTCAGGTTATATAGGGGGGTCAAACTGCAGTTGGCTACATTAGCATATTGGAGAGAGCATCCTTTTTGTCTGAAGTTTCTCGCTTGTGTGTAAATGACTGGATCTTTCAGCAGGACAACGCTGCAATCCACAATGCTCGCTAGATAAAGGACTTTTTTCATAGCAAATAACCTGGTTCTTTTGAACCATCCAGCTGTTCGTTCGAACTGAACCCCATTGAAAAAGTTTGCGGGTGATTGCCAACAGAAGTCCAGAGAAATAAACGTCAATTTCAAACAGTGCATGATCTTTGTAAAGTTATCTTCACCACTTGGAATAACATTCCAACCAGCCTTCTCCAAACGCTTATATCAACCATGCCAAAGCGAATGTTTGAAGTTATTAGCAATGACGGCCGTGCAAATCACTACTGAGACCTCTTGTTGGGCATTTCTTACCCCGTTTAGGACTTCTTTTTGGTATGGTCTTAAACTTTTTACCAGTAAGTATTTAGGCTAATTTCATAGTGTTCACATTTTCCCTGTTAAATGCTAAAAAATTATTTTATTTTTATTTTCTCTTTTCTTATTTTCATCTTTCGAAGTTCTACTCAAATAAGTGGTTGAGTCTGACAACGCAAAATGCATATTTCTTCTTTATGTTCATTGGCCTTAAGATTTTGGCCAGCAGTTTACGCTCAATTTATATACGTTGTTCTAAAACATTAAAATTAATAACAAGACATTCGAGTTCTGTCTTATCAAGCCGTCTCAATAATTCTGAATGTTCAACACATGTGTTTAAGGTACATTCTGTTGTTCTGGGCATTTCTGTGAGTGTAATATTTTGCGTTCGGGAGTGTTGTTAGAGTTCACATTAAGTTGTGTAGATGGTAGTGCTCCACGATTCATATTTGATATCCTGACTCTTATTACCAGGAGGAACATATGGCGATGGACGATGTCACCGTGGTTTTGAGAATGTGGATTTTCGTGTACAAGCATAGTACTTTAACTGTATTACTCTGTATCACTTTTCTAGCAAAAAATACGACATCCTTCAGGGATTTTGTTCACGTTACTTGCTAATAAGGCTTTCTTACAAAAAATATATATAAAATGAACCCTTATGAAGCAATTACTTACTAATTCATGATGGGTGAGAAATCTTGAACAGACGTCTATGAATCCTGGCTTGTATATCTTTATTAACTCTGTACTTCGCCGGTTTCATTAATTCCTTCTCCAACGCTTATAAAACTACGCTTTACAACATGGAACAAAATACTTGTGGTTCAACCTTGTTTAAAACTCCGTTTTAAAAGTGGCATGGATAGATTTTAGTTTTGTTAGTAAGGTACAACAAAAAATGCTTGTTCAAGTATATGTTCTAAAAGTCGGTTAGGCATAGTATAGTTTAAGACTTCTTTACCCTGATATAAAGCACTCATCCTTGGAGTCCTGTCTATGGTGTGAAGGAAAACTGAATAATAATAAACAAACTTCAAGATGTATGCACTATACGATATTTCCACTGTTCTGAGGCAGTGCAGAAAGTCAGAGCAAGATTAGTTTCACTACACTGTGGTGGGTTATGTCCAGTCAAAGTGGATATTTCATTAGTGCACACCCACTAATAATCAAAACTGCACAATTTTAAAGAAAGACAGACGTATGGAAACATTATCTTCCTAGCATTAATTTTTATTCTTATAAATATTGTTTAAGTGAAGTCTTGAAGCGAAATGTAATAATTCAATTCTAAAAGTGAAGGCCCGGCATGGTCAAGCGCGTTAAGGCGTGCGACTCGTAATCCGAGGGTCGCGGGTTCGCGCCCGCGTCGCGTCAAACATACTCGCCCTGGGGGCGTTATAATGTTACGATCAATCCCACTAAAGAGTAGCCCAAGAGTCGGCGGTGGGAGGTGATGACTAGCCCCCAAACCACCATTTCAAAATATTGAATACATCCTACTGAAGAGGTTATTATCTCAACATCTATTATCCGAAAACCTTCAATGCGTCATAGTTTCTTCTGAGTAAGGAATTTCCTTTTTAAGAAAAAGGTTACTATAAAACAGCCTGATAACACGTGGCGTCGAAAATCAGGGGAGGGGATAAAATATATCATCAAAATATATAAGCCCTTAGTTTTTGTTATTGAAACCTAGTCTTACGAGCTATCAGCACGAAATCTTCCATGTCTCTCTAAAATGATATTTTTTAGTTTCAAACGATTGTTTGTTTGTTGTTTTTTTAATGTTACGCAAAGCTGCACGTGAGCTATATGCGCAACCCATCTAATTTAGCAGTGAGAGACCTTAGACGAACAACGTGAAATCCAGTAACAAAAAAGTTCAGAAATAACTACCTCGACGTTTTTTAATAAAATGGATTCATATACTTCCCAGCTTGTAAGCAGCAACGAACAAAAGTATCACGACTGTCAAGATAATCGGTAACAGTAATTGCACTAATTTGACGTCTTTATGACATACATAAAATCAGTTTTCACATGAAACGCTTCATCAAACCTGCCAAGTGTTTTTATAGATACATTTTTAAATATCACGGAGACAATGACATCCCGTAGAAGTTAAAAGTTTTAACAAGAAAAACTGCGACATTTTTGCATCACTCAATGCCTCCTCTTTTTTTAACCGTAAACTTTGTTACCTCACGTAAGAATATACATTCGATTCACATTCATAAATTATTTGATTTAAACTGAAATACTATTGAAGAATCAGTATTTAACTTGCCAAAGGCAAACAAATTTCGGATTCTTGTGGTTTGGACTGAACAGAAATATTTGACTTGCGGTTGGTGGTTCGAGAGTACTTAACTGGCACCCGGATATAACCTACCCACAAGTCTTGAAACGATGTTACCATGAAAACTATCTCATTTACCACTCTGATTCGATACGGCCCTGTGAACAGTAATAACCTCTGCCATGGATCTATTTAATGAATACAGGGTACACTTTACGCGGTTTTCTTATAAATCATTTCAAGAACACAGAATTTTATCAGGTAAAGGCCACTTCTAGCAGTTATATAGGGAGAAACCACACAATCATTTTCTTATCAACCAGAGGTTGGTTGGTTTTGTGTTTTATGGTACAAAGCAGCTAGGCTATGTTTGCGCCTTAACCAAAGGTCTTAGAAAAAACTTGATTCAGTAATGCAAACATCTGCATATTTCTAATAGAGTATCTGATAAACAAACACAATTTTCTTAAGCTATTTTTACCCTATTAAAGAGTATTACTGACTACCTGTGGACTACGATTGTTTCAAAACTGTTTATGCAAACGTTTAGCTTCTAGGAATATAAAAGTTTAATTTTTGTATTACAAATTTTTACTAATTACGATTAAATGACGTCAGTGCCTTTAAGTACCTGACGAAAGCAACTTGCAGACAAGTAGACTTACAGTGTGCGTGTGTGTTTCCTTATAGCAAAATCACCTCGGACTACATGCTGAGTCCACCAAGGGGAATCGAACCCCCGATTTTAGCGGTGTAAATCTGTGGACTTATAGCAAGCAATAAAGGCACATGAACTTACATATTACAACTACAAGACACTTCATGATCTTAGTAAATTGGACATAAAAACAAAGTGAAGCTAAATGCGTATATTCGTTTATAGATGGCTCTTGAAGTCATGTCGGTTTAATGATATAATGTATATTCACCGAAGATTAAAACTGTGGGTCACGTAGACTTACAGAAGACAGCAGGAGCTAAAACAAAAGGACTCAGGGAAGACCAACTTAGAAATGAGGACTAACAAATGAACTGTTATAGACATGTGACCTTAAAAAAAACAAGATGAGCAAAACGCCGACTCGTCCAACAAACTGTTAAAAATGAATGATCGTCATTTTCTTATTGCAAACTACACACACAGTGAACTTGATGCACTCTGTCTACCACGAGGAATCAAACTCCGAATATATGCGTTATAAGTTCCAAAACTTGACCCATTGTGGAACACTATTTAAGACAAAAATACAAAAACAACACTATCTAAGAAATGTGATAGTGACATCAACAGACGAGAAATATACTTTAAAATCGGTTTCCCTTAAGATGATTCTAAAAAGGAATACTAAATATTTTTTACCAACTGCTACTACATCGACCATTAAAAGATTCGTCAGAATTGTATCATTCTGATGATGTAAAGGTTATGCTTTTAAGGCTCTCACCTTCGACAACTTGAAATATTAAAATAACAAGAAATCCACTGTCATTAATTGCGTATGTGGAGAGCAGCACAGAACTGTTGGAATACCTATTAAGATGCACGTGGACATAAACATCTGCATGTTTACAAACAGAATCTGAGGATTTTATTTCGTATCAGAATAAGCAACTTTTTAAATATTACACTTGTGTAAAAATATGATAGAAATAATACTTTAGTATATTCATCTGAACTTCGTTAAAATAGGTCAATGTTTCATAGTCGTATAGCTACTGAAAGGCTTCTATTGTGCCAAATTTTTAAACTCTAAACCAATGAGATTCCAGCGTTCCACAATAAGATCAAATTTATTAGTGGTTTTAAGGACAGTAATGACGAACTACACATAATCAGAGGACACAACACTTGAATAATAAGTCACACATGGCCAAGTGAATCTTGATTTAAAACTCTTTGGTGGAACGAAATGTTTTTCATGTTTGTTGAATGAAACTAGTATGATGTTCGTCAAGAAAAAAATTATACGGACACTGTATTTATTGTGCATAACAGACCGACTTCTATGAATTCTATCGTCCTACACATTAGAACAATATAGTAATCTGCAGGCGCAAAATTGTTTTTGTATGTGCAACTATATTTGCGTGCATCTTATTCGATGGAATAGGAAGCCATACCTCCTCACAGATGGTGAACGATAAAACTTATTTTCATAATATTACTTGTTTTGGAAGCAAAAGTATTGAAAAATTGTACATTTCGTATTGCAAGACGCTCGCAAACCTTGTCTCACTTCATCCAATTCAACGAGATATCTCGTGGCGTAAGGCACACAACAGTTGGGAATTTTGTATTTTTTTTTAATCTGTAAAATTTCTCTACTTCTATATTCGAAACAAAAATAGCAGAGAGGGGTCAAGCCTTCTTAACGTATTTAACGTGGATTTTATGGCTGAATTTAGGTTTAAAAAAACGAATGAAAATAATTTTTAAAATGTTTGTAACAAGAGGGCCACGTAAGTCTCACAAGATCGCAATGATCAAGGACTTGTACACATTTCATAATTATGTAATTGTTCAGTGTTTTTAAGAATATAAACTAAAAATGTGCTTCATTAAAGGTTGTATGGTAACTTGCTTAAAATCCATGACGATATATCTTGATTTGGAGGTTTTTCCGGAGTTTTCCAGTTCTAATAACAAATAAGCCTTGTCTAGCAAGGGGAGGGTTGGTGGTTCCAATGTGTTTTTAACTGCGAAATACCGATGGCTCGAACTCATTTTATAAATACATCGAGATGCCTCAAGTAAACACTTACTTAACTAATCTGTACTTAGAGGGTTAGGTTTAAAATATCGCCGGCCTACCCAGAAGCATCTAGTCACACCTATAGGCCAAGAGTTACTATCGAGAGAAAAACAGACCCTGACACAGCGATCTCGTTTAACTATATGTTTGACCAGTAGACAGTACAACTTAATCGGACTTTGATGTGTTTAGTCTCTCCTTAAATATGCCCACGGAAGTTGGGGTTCGCGTACAATGGAAGGTCGGTAGAATATTCATCAAAATATGTAGTCAAGGTTAGTATGGCCCCTGGCATGGTCAGGTGGTTAAGGCACTCGACTCGTAATTCGAGGGTCGCGGGTTCGAATCCCTGTCGCACCAAACATGCTCGCCCTTTCAGCCGTGGGGGCGTTATAAAGTGTCGGTTAATCCCACTATTTGTTGGTAAAAGAGTAGTCCAAGAGTTGGCGGTAGGTGGTGATAACTAGCTGCCTTCCCTCTAATCTCTCACTGCTAAATTAGGAACGGCTACCGCAGATAGCCCTCGAGTAGCTTTGCGCAAAATTCAAGACAAACAAACGAAGGTTAGTTCCACTGTTCTTCACATAACCTTGTTAAGATGGAAATAGCGTTGTAGGGCAATATCGTACAGTCATGCTTATCCTGGACATGATGGACAGTGGAGGTAAGTAATTCCGAGGACAGCACTGAACCTGAAACACCGTTCTTACAAGTTGCGAGTAAGAATTAGGTTGTCTTTACCCTACATCAGTCTACCAGAAAACGATTTGATTAGTATCATTTTTATAATAATAAAATGGTTTTGCGTAAAGATATTTTTCATGCGATACACAGATACGTAGTTGAGTGTCAAGTTCAGCAAAACACAAATTATCTTTACGCAAAACCACTTAAGCTGGGTTTAAGTAAATTATGCCTTTGTTACATCTTTGGCTAAAAACACAATTTCTTGTGTAGATAAAGTGAGTTACATCAAAATTGAAGAAATTTCGTTGTACCGCATACGCGATTGCTGTGTCTGTGACACTTATAAGCGCAAGTACACAGATGTAGGAAAGGCTTCAAAAGAGGGGGAGGGACCCATCACGCCAAGTCAAAGGTCAAGGTTTACATGTAGACAGTACAAGACAATAAGGAAGTAAAATATCAAGTTAGATCAAAGGTCAGAAATTTCTGCGTGGAAACGTTGTCAGAAGAAGAGATTTCGATGGTCATCCTTCTCCGCAGATTAACTGTATAAACCTCATGCCGAGAAAGACTGAGCAGTCAGTGGGGTATTTCGACAATATTTATTTCACAGAAATACATGCGTGATACTGATTTCAGGAAGAGACAAGTTGCACTTTCCATAGGATTTACGCATCAAAAATAAAACCTCATCGTATTTATAATTTTAAGTTGAGATTAATTATTCTGTCGTTTGAGCACACTGTATGTCCGAACACTTATCAGTGAACCGACCGGAAGATGTCACAAGAGCATACCTTGAGACGACAGACACACGTTAGAAGTGCACTGACGACGTAATTGACCTACTAAAGTACATCACAATTAACGAAACTGTTGAGGAGGGAATAAAGCTTACGTAGTATTTGTTTGACCGCACATGATCGTAACAATTTTTACATTTCTAGACGGGAGTGGTAGAAGTCGTGAAAATCGCAGACAAGTCTTGCACGCACTTGGCTCATTAGGTTCGTTTCCACAGCACTTAAAACTATTGAAATGGGTGAAACGACTATCAGCATGTATCTTCAGTAAGTGCGCTTCGTGCCTAAACAGGCAACGTTAAGTAATAGATTCACTTCAGTTGAATGAACTGTGCTATGCAACCATTACAATGTAATCAGTATGATAATTGAAGGTGATTGTTCCAAACTCCGAAAATTTACGCACTCGCTTCAGATTGGCGACATACTATCAAACAACAATAAATATATTTTCCCACGAATTTCCATATTTTATTTTTTTGATTTCCAAACCTGCTAACGACACACAATGATATTCTAACTTTATCTCATAAGAGTACCTAGTTAAAACAGTTTGTAGTACGTTTACAAAAATATAATTGCGTTTATCGAAGTTTATTTATCAATTCGTAAAACGATACAAAACGAGTTTATTATTTACAAAAGTTGACAAATAATAATGCATGGTTAATGTCAAGGTGGTATCTTTCAAACTTATCAAACCTTCGCATCTTTGATAGCTGGTTTATTATTATGTGTTCTTGATAATTAACACATTTTCACACTCCACACTGTATTGATAAAACGGAAGAACAATCACAAAAACTGTCGTTTTTTTAAAGGACGAATTTGTGAATGTTGAATGTGATGTTTTGTTAAACTATCATGTTACCTCTGTATGAAAGGAAGATAAGACCAACGTTTAAACTTCACACAGGAATACACGGATTGAAATATTACATTCCCGAGCACTTCAACTTTGCTTCATGAATTTCAACTTTTTAGTTGGCTTTCCCGATCGGTAATGTATGGTCCATCAGTATTCCTCCAGTTATGACCTATGAAACTGAACATATTGCGGTGGGTGCAATTTTGTTCAATTATTTCTGTCTCTGGAATACCCTTATATCATATCGACGGTCACTGACTTTTACAGATCTCACCTTGACACAGTTTTTAACCAAAGTTTGATCGACAGCTCTGATTTTTCCCGAACTAGACCCAAGAGTCTTAACGTTAAAATATGCAATAGCTTAAAGAGGAATAATTCATTTTCTTATCCTGCCCTATGAAGGAACACTGACGTCCTATTGTTAATGGAATACTGTATTTTGAACATTTTTCAAAAACAACTACCAATATAAACATATATCGTAACTAATCGGTTAGTAAGTGGATTAAATGTTAATATTTACGATTATGTTCACGTACGATCTGGTAAAGTTTTTACAATTGGTACATAAAACTGCAGTGGTTTAATAAACATTCAAAAACAAATCAGTGAACGACAAGAAGCACGTACTACAACTATTACTGACGAGAAGGTTGTGGTGACAACGTAAGTTTATGATTTAGTTACCCATGTCTAATTGCTAGCTCCTGCTTACATAAAGCACTTTATAGAGCTTTCTTGAAGACCGTATGTTACAAAACTAAGTAGTAATTAATTACTGGTATGTACGATTATACGGTTTCAGCAATCCCTTTAGCAAGTTTTGCAATGTTGACCTAGGGATATCTTCAGTACTTAACAGAATTTTTCGGGAAGTCTCATCTTGGCATCCCACGGCGTCGACAGTAACCCTAACAGGATACCCCCAAGTTACATCAATAATCCACTTTAATCGCATTTTTCAGTGAGTATCGCGCTGTTTTCAAAAATGTTTAACACACGCACTCAGAATGCACTGTGATAATGGGTTATAAAGCAAGGTTATCACTTATGCTTGCAATACAAAATATGTATTCAGTTCCCAAGTCTGAAAGAGGCGTAGTCGGGGTGGGAAGCAGATTTTGAAATATCTAAGCATGCTGATCACATATTTTCAGCTTTTACAGATAATAAACTCGTTTTGTGTTATTTAACAACAAACAACTTTTGTAAACATTACTACATTTGATTTGTTTTAACGACAAAAAAATCAGACTAATTTCAGCTTCTTAATTTATCGCCCCTTAAAATATTCTGCCCCCACCCCCAGTAAAAAAAACACCTGAGCCACCTTTTCCTTTATAACTTCATGGTGATGTGACTATAAAGGTATTTGTTTGTTGGTTTTGTGGAATTCGTGGCGTATCTGCGTTTGCCACTCCTAATTTTGAAACGATAGGGTTACAAACATGGTCAACACAGTCAGCTGTTGGGTAACTCTTTACCAACGATGGTACATTATACTACAAAGCTCCTCCATAGTTGAAAGAGAAATCAAAACGTTTACACGGCATGAATACAAAATTGCTTTGTTATTTTTATAAGGAAAAGAAGGTGTTGCTATGGGAACTGTATGATTCAATCAGACAGCGTTACTTAAAAGCATCAACGACTGTACTTTCAATAACGATATTTCGTCTCACGATAGCCTATGTCGGGGAAACGTTTACATTAGAAGCACCCCACTTCCCTACACATGCACAAACATTTTATACACGTGAAATGCGCGCTTTGAAATCGCGTACGACTGACCTAACGCAAAAGCAACTCACCACGTCACTGTCTATACGCACACTTACCTGGTGTGGAAGCCTTATACTCTCGGTGATTCCGTTGTTTGTCGTCTCTGCCATTGTAAGAACTGCACTTCAACAAGCGTATCAAACACACTCAAAAACTGTTGAAAGATTCTCTCTTCTTACTACAGATCACAAGTTTGCATTGGTGCAGGGTTAGGGTCAAACGCACCTGTACGCAGCAAGATAGACCGATTAAACTAAAGCCAGCTTTTCAGAGACATCAAAGACGATGTTGGTTGGCTGAAAGGCATTGCTTCGGCATGGTAGCTGTATGGCTGCTTACACCTGTAGGCTTAACTATGTATATGGGCCATTCACATAGCATAGGCGCTGGTTACCCACACGCATGAAAGTGTATGGAAAAGAACGTGCATCATACGACTGGGGGTGGAAACTCTTAAAAGGGCTTCTCGTGGTGCAAAAATGTAGCGGAAAGCAGAAATCCAAAGCGATTGAGTGCTTTTCATAGTTAAAAATAAAACAGCCAATACAGTGATAGATGTGAAATAAAATAGCCAATAAACTAACGAACTATGTATAAAACAGTCTAGAGATTTAAAAACGTCTATATTTAAAAGCCAGACTTAGGGCTATGTTTCATATAGATGGTGTTGAGCGATCAATCGAACGATGGATTAGTCTCAGATTATTCAAATAAAGATTAATATCTGACTTACACGTTGATTTAATTTCTACACAAAACTTGAGAATAATTGTATTTTCTTTCACGAACAAAATAGCTCACTGCTTTCGTCATTATCTTAGCCCGCAGTTTTAAGGTTTACAAGCAAATTAAGCAATTTTTTTCCCACTCAATGTTGCATTCCGCATTAAAACGTACAAGTAATTAAATAAATACCTTGAGTTGGTAAATTTTTACGGTACTTCCATTTTTTCCCGGTTATCCTTATTCCCGCCTATTTACCATGATTTATTTTCCTTTTTTTCTTCTAAAAATTATCTAATTCGAATAATCAGAATTATTTACAAATCGACAAAGATTGAACTTCTCACCAATAGAAATGGAGAGCTATCGTGCTGTAACTTACAACTTCGTCTTCTGACCTCCTAGGCTTTTGAGTTTGGACCTGTCAAGTATGATTCAAGCAACTAAAAATGATTCGGGATATGCCCCAATAACAAATTATATTTCTTTTATAATGCACATATTTCATAATTGCAGTGTTGGTTAAATATAGACGAGTCAGTAAGAGTGGCCACCAGGGTGTACCCTGGTATTTCTCCAGTTTTTTCATTAATTACGTGGGACATACATACAGTATATGTACTTTCAATCATTATTGGCTTATTTTGGATAATTTTTTATTGTTTTATCATATTAGCCCAAAGCTAGAGGGTAACCATCTGCACTAGCTATCACTGATTTAACAGTGAAAGACTAAAGGGAAAGCAGTTAATCATCTCCACCTACCACCAAATCTTGAATTACGATTTCACCAATGAATAGTGGGATTGGCCGTCACACTGTAACGTCGCCACGGATGAAAGGGCGAATATGTATGGTGGGAAGAGGATTCGAACCCTTGATCCTCAAATTTCAAGTTGAGCGCCTTAACCACTTGGCCATAGCCAATCGGTTAAAGCAGAAAACAAGCAAGATAACTGAGGCAAATTTAAATATTATACAATCGTTCTAAAAGGTTTAATGTATTTCAACTATTGTTGTTACAAGCAGCTCATATGTATGACCGTCTTGTAAAGTTTTAAACGTAATGCAGCTGTTTTGTTCAGATATCACTGTTTGTCACATTCCTGACCAACTACTACTTACTAAAACAATTGCGGTGAAGTAAATAAGCTGACCTCCTTGGAAACATATTGTTTACAAGTTTTTAGAATTTATCATCACATGACATTAAATGTTTTACTATACTGTTTTTTTGGAATTCTTTGAAATATTAAATTCGATGAGGAACAGTTGCTTGAAACATATATCTAAAAACAAGCCGTTTTTACATATATATTTCTCTACAAGTGGGTATTCTCGACATCATTGAGTTGCTTGAAACGTAGGTAAATGCGTATCTTTCAACGTTTTTTTTCAGCGATTTTACTTTATTATATTGATCTTTCTTTGCAAATACCTAAGAATATTTTAAACGTTTGATAGTTTGTTGAGAAGAACATTTTCAATAATTCTTGCAGTGTTTCAAACAGAGTTTGTGAATTTGAAATAAAAGATGTAAAATTACATGTTCCTCCAACGTCTAGAAGAGCGCGCCATCTATTAGAATGAATACAAAGCTCGTTCTTTAGTAATGTAACAAAATCATACTCACTCTTTCCGAAAGTGGAGTTATCTCTCTTCCTCGTCTTAATGCAGGTGCTCGGACCACTCTAGGACCAGCAGAAAGTTTGTCCATCTGTGAGATAGATGTAAACTAATATAGCTCTAAATATTTAATAGTATAGCTCTGACGAAACAAAACTACCTAACTCTAAATATCTAATATTGGAGCTCTAACGAAACAAAACTATAAGTACTTAATAAATATAGATATGACAAAATAAAGCAGTCCACACATACCTCTAAATTTGTAATAGTATAACTTTGACTAAAAAATTGTTTATCCATCTGTGAGATGACAGAGTTGAGCATAAGATTACTATAATTGTTAAACCTACAAATTCGGCCAGAAAACTTATGATTGGTTAAACCAAAACTGTTCAGGATATTTATACCATTAAAGTATGAAATGCTTTGAATAGTTAAGCGCATAGGTACACAACACAAAGCCGTCTGTGCTATTCATTCAATGTTTTAGTGTTATAAGTCTTAACACATACGTTGAGCTACCGAAGGGGGAAGGGAGCTTATGACAAAGAAAAAATAATCTTTTGAAATATTGCAAGCAGACTTAACTATCACGATAGCTACTGATCAAACATGGAATCTGAAATGCAAATAATTAGTTAAGTAGTCTACCTTATATTTATGTATACATATAACAGTCTCACAATATCAACTGTCACTTTGAAGTGAATCAGAGTTCAGAGTTCTTGTTGCAGAAGGGAACAAAACAAGTCACGCGTGCAATGGTGCCAACACGTCCAATGGAACAACCGTGAAAAGCAAAACAATATTTTTACAGATGACTTGCACTTCGCTCTGCAACCAGATAACATGTTCATGTTTATATGGAGAAACCGGGAACTTGATCCACAGTATTTTCATTTAGTAACGTGACTTATAAGGCAGTGGTGAAAGTATGGTGTGGCTCCTAGATCTTGCTGAATGGTACCAATTGCCACATACAATAGGGTCCACGAAGTAAAACCCTTTACGTTATCAATATTCCTGCATTTGGTTCTCACTTCAGCCTAATTTGATATCCTCATCTAGATAAATCGTTTTATAAGAAAAGACAGGCCGAATTAATGCTTCACACTCACCTGATTTTAAACAATTTTGAGACAATCATGTCATATTTATTCACTTAGCCCCAAACACCAAAACAAAATACCTAAAAAAACTCTCTCAGTAGAATTATTGAAAATAACATGACCTTATCAACACTAATCCGAAGCCAGTACCGTATGTACCAAGCTGTTTGCGGTGAACATATTCCATACTCAAGAAATAAGTTGTGAACTGTAACGGCGTAAAGTCAGATCTAGCTGATATTCATTTAGGAACATGTTTGTTTGTGGCAAAGCTACTAATCCTAACTGTCACATACGTTTGAACTGCCCACCTCAAAAGGGAAAAAAGGGCGTACGAATCGTTCACCATTAACTCTTGGGCCATCTTTTACGAATGAATAATTGGACTGACCATAGAATTATGAACACTCGACGACTGAAAGGGCCAGCATGTTCGTCTCCGGGTTTCGATCCCAACACCGGCAGACTATAGCGTGTCTTAACCACTAAGCCCTTTACAAGAGTAAACTACATCATGCACATTTTAGATTGACTGTTTTGTGAATACTAAATTAAACAGCTCTCATTCTCTTCGGTAAAAACAACAAATATAAAAAATGAAACAGGTAATTAAACATTCTCTCACATTTCTTAAAAATGTAATTACGTGTTAGACGACGTAAAATACTTAATAGTTTCGTATACATATCATTTGAAAAAACACAATATTTCAAAATTATCATCATTACCCAATACAAGGTAGTTTCCTGTTTGAAGATTCCCGTTTCTCCCGATTTCTACCCACCGTTTAACACGCATTGTCTAAATGAGTGCTGTTCAAAAAGTGCATTAGAACAAAGGCAGGAAGTTTGAAATTAGTTTCATAAATCCAATTCTAAATGAATAAATTGTTATGCTCCTATAATATTCTTGAAATCTTTATTAAGTTTTTACCGTTATGAAAGAACGAACAAAAAAAACAACCCTTATTGGCAAAATGTTATTTGGCGCCATCTATTGACCACAATAGGCAAATACTAAGGGCAAAGATGTGATCAAATGAACATATTTATTAAGAGGAATAAACTAATCTCGTCGAATAATCATAACGTTTATTTTAAGAACTACAAAAATCTAAGTTTTATTTTACAGATGGAATAAAATTCTAAACAATACATTGTTATGTGTTCTTTTTTACCATTTTGCTTTTATTAGACAATGATTTTGTTTTGGAATTTCGCACAAAGCTACTCGAGGGCTATCTGTGCTAGCCGTCCCTAATTTAACAGTGTAAGACCAGAGGGAAGGCAGCTAGTCATCACCACCCACCGCCAACTCTTGGGCTACTCTTTTACCAACGAATAGTGGGATTGACCGTCACATTATACACCCCCACGGGTGGGAGGGCGAGCATGTTTAGCGCGACGCGGGCGCGAACCCGCGACCCTCGGATTACGAGTGCACGCCTTAACGCGCTCGGCCATGCCAGGCCATTAGACAATGAAACAGCATCTTTATAGTGTAAAACGATCAAACAAAAAGTAAACATGTTTATCCGACTTTTGATAGTCAACAAAATTTCAATTTGATGGTAATGACTTTGCAACGAAGGGAAACTATTGTTTTGACAAAATAATAGCGTGGTCTGTATTCTCAAGACAACTGGCATGGGTATTAAAACTTTAATTGAAACAAAGTACAGAACAACGTTTAGACCTTCTTAGGTCATCTTCAGGATAACAAAATAACAAAGAGTTTGCAACTGGTCTCTTTCAGCACAAATTGTGCAACGACAGCCAGAATCATAGACGTCCGAGGGGTAGGGGTCAGTTACTTTCCTGAATTTTTTTTTTCTTTATTCATTCAGCCATCGTCTATGAATGTACAAGTTTTTTATTCACTTCATAATTTCATATTACTTTCCTCACCTACCCCAAAATATTTCTGCGGGCGCTAATGGCTGGAATTTCTAGATATTTTCACAAACCTTGAATCACCGCTCGTTCTTCAATAGTGACGATTGTACGCGTATAAAAACTAAATTCTTGAAGAAAACGATGGTTTATGGTTAGTGACCCGTTGCCGCAAAAACCCGTTCCGCTGTTTAGGGCTGTGCGTATACTAGTAATGACAATAGAATCTCATTATCCGGTCAGACAAGAGAATCACAAACGTTACTGACAGTTGTCATTAAGTAGCTCTCTTCTTTCCAATCGGTTCAAAATTAGGCACAGCTATACACAGTGTTTGTATAATTGTGAGCGCAAATTCTCAAACAGCACTATAGTAGAAGTTAGGTTACCCATAACGAAATGTGGGAAATAAATGAAACAGTTAATAAAATAATTATAATTTTTTTATCAGGTTGAAAGAAACTAAAATTCAAAATTATTTTAGTTGTTTACCCGAAAGGAGACCGAATGCCGCCTGTAGGGGTCACCAGCTTTAACCAGTCGCACAATTATGCAACAGCTTGCTGTCTGTCAGTCAACAGACAATAAAATACCATAACATAATCGCATGAAGTTGCAATTTGTACCGTCGTGACGTCAGTAAAACGTGCGCATGCCATGAATCACTAGAAGAATTATGCACACTGCAACACAGCATGATATACGAACTTCAAAAGCGAGGAATAAAAAAAATTGTTTATGTTGATTTAGGTTTCATTCACTCTTAAAACACTTCCGAGGATGTCGCGGAAGTAACCTAGGTTCAGTCGTGAATGAGGAAATGAAACAGCTAACGCTTTCGTGATCTACCCACTTCTGTTTTGTTTTTCATCAAAATATCACGTATTTTCTATTGTTTTTGAATAGCTGTTAAAATAAACACTTTTCACTAACATTGTTAAAACTACTGTGTACACGCTGTGATATTTCAGCAATAATATACAAGGTATTCGAGATTTTTTTTTTTTAAATTGAAAAACCACACTAAAGGAAAGAAAAATATTTGACGTTTTTCTTTTTCTCGAGAACGTGAACATGTGAGAGGCAATTTAAACATGAACACCTGGTTAGCAACCAATCGATTCGTTTTTTGTTTTTTTTTTGTAGAGGCCATCATTACGGGAAATATGTACCTTGATATTATTCAGAATTTTAGTTTGAAACAAATGGTAACACTACAACCTAAGGTGTTCTTCTAATAGGCGCCCTTCCACACCGTTACCAGTAAGGTTGAATTGTGACAACTTATCCACGAAGTCTTCACAAAGGTTGCTCGTCCAATTATACAAAACATTTGGTGGAGAATGAACATTCTGGGCATATGTTAAACCATAGCGGTTATAAACTGTAAAAATCTTTATTTTTCTTGCACATATAATATACCGTGTGATCCCATGTTAAACGACTTTTCAGTTTGATTTTTCAAAGTGTTTTCAAAATTCTTAGACGCTCTGTATACAAGACATAATATTCCACTTCAAGCAATGCTACTTGAATACAACAAACGATGCATATAAAAACACAATACGACAACAGTGCGTTTACAATAGAACAAGGCACACAGGAGTGACTAAAATACAATAAGCAGCTCATTACTAGTTGACGTACCCCGTTCCAATGCACGGTGGAACACAATGTAGGGGTAAGTACCTACCTACGTCATTCTCCAGGCTGCTTTCGAAGTATGGAAGAGATCAGTCACATATTACAGGGAGTACACAAACCCCCACACTTGTGGAAACACTGGGGCTAAATAAGAACGCCTAACAACTGAGAAAACCCTCATAGGGTCCTGTGAATGCATGTCAAATTTGGCTGGAATACGTAAAAAACTAATGGCGGCCGTATTTTCCCCCTGCTGTAACGGGACCTTTGAAATTCAGTGAAGATTAATTAACGTAGTTTGGTTTAACAAATACATACCCTGGAGGTGATAATCCCCTATGCTAACCCCAGAATCTTAAGTGTTGAGATCATTCAAATCCAAAGGCGTCAGAGGCATATGGACAACAGCAAAACCTTACACCATCCATAGAGAGTCCTAAGAGTGTATGTAAACAATGCTATTTGAGTATAGTCGTTCCTAATTTGGAAGTGACAGACTAAGGGGAAGGAAGTTAGTCAACAGCACTCACTCGTGCGCTACTCGTCTGACCGAAGGAATGCGATATCACCCTCAAAAGGTTAGAGCACACAGAAGTTGGAAGAATGGTTTGTTTTGAAATACGCACAAAACTACACGAGGGCTATCTGCGCTAGCCATCTCTAACTTGGCAATGTAAGACTAGAGGGAAGGCAGCTAGTCATCACCACCCACAGCCAACTTTTGGGTTACTCTTTTACCAACGAATAGTGGGATTAACCGTCCTATTATGACGCTCTCACGGCTGAAAGGACAAGTATGTTTAGTGTGAAGAGGATTCGAACCCGCGACCCTAAGATTACGAGTCAAGCGCCTTAACCACCTGGCCATGCCGGACCAGGCTGAAAGAACGGAGAGCATTTCTTACAGAATTAACACTTAGATTCAAGTCGAAGTGCACCATCAAAACCACTATCTTCAAGATATACAAGAGGAATAATGTTAAAAGTAAGAGCCATGCACCATCCGAAACTTCTCAGTAACGTATTAAGTTTCTTTCTTATTAAAAATTACACACGTACACATGTTTACAATACTGTGTATTTCAGTTTTACCTTATCACACCACCGCTGGATATCAATCTTAAATGTAGGAGGAGAAGGTTCAAAAGTCAAAGTCTAAGATTACAACATGGTGTCAGTGTGAAACAACACCTGGTTAAGTATACGCCCACCCGAGTATTAAACCTTCCGCAATTTTCTTTGTAGCTTTAAATTTCACAAAAATGGATCATAAAAGACGTTATCATTCGACTTGTATCTTAACCACATAGCATTCATATTTACACGTTGAACAATGAAAAAAAAACACAATAATAAAACGAAAGAGAAATTAGCGAAACTCAACTTTTTTCTCTTTGGCTGTGGTTAAAATATAACTACATGATACTGATGCGTTATGCTCTTCATTTACCTACTGACAGATGAACTATAATCAAAATACAAGAGCCTTTTAGCACTTATATTTTAAATACAGAGCATAGAATTACCAGTGGAAACCGTATTTTTATATACAGTTTTGTTCTAAAGGTATTTTATACACCAAATTACCCGTGAGTTATAGGATCTCTAATAAAACTTGAGACACAACCATGGACAAAAACACCGTCAACAATGCCACGAACACCATCAAATATCTGCAAGGGGTTCCCTACATGAATGACTTCACGAAACATTTTCTTTGATCAGTTCTTCATACCGAGCAATTTGAGAGTCAAAAACACGACTTTACTCAATAACAAAATATATGGACCCTACAGGTAGTGAATGTTTGGTTAAAAGAGTCGGTAATTTGAAGGTTAAAGCATTGTTATTACGAGAGTTAACAATAATGTGCTCATTTACATTAGATTATGACGACCCTCAATACTAGTACCTATTTCACCTAAACTACACTAGTGACAAAAACAACACATTTCTGTTATTTCTCTGTCGAACGCTGTAATGCATAGATATTTAGCGCAATTTTTTTGTGACACTCAGGCATGTGTCGATATTATTTAAGGATAATTTAGTTTTGGAATGTGAAAGTTAGGTGACACATTAATCAAAGCACAATTGGTTAAAATATGTTATGAAACCCGTGTCGTGAATTGTTTCTAATTACTGGGGAAAGCTTCCCATTAAAATCTGATTTCTTCAGTTCGGATTGAAGAGACTATTCGTTCCAACTACAGATACATTTTATTTCAAAGTAAAACATACATAAAAATGTTTTACTTATTACACTGTTTATGTAGATAACTTAAGTGTCATAATACATAAAACTTTGAGAAAATCAGTCTCAGCTTAGGAAGACAAATTAGCATTTTAAGGCAACAAAAGTAAACACACTTAGAACGAAAAGAAGAGCAAGCAACCAACAAGCAACACAGCTTCTGTAAACAGGTCAGCGAGATTGACTGTCAGAACTATAACGCACGAATAGTTTAAAACAGTGTTCAGCAGTATATCGCAGATATTTTGTGTTTTGTTTGATTGAAATCCCAGATTTTAGCGTTCTGAAGCCCATAGACGCACCACTGATCCATTGTGGAACAGCTTGCCTCGAAATGTAAGCTCTTTGACCGGTAACCCACTGTGCTAGTTGTTAAACCACCCCCGATCTTGCGTAAAACAAATCAGATGACAAACTAAATATGTAGTTTTGTTACAATAATAAAGCCTCTAGCCTGTTTTGACTTAAATTATTGTTTCCTAAACTAATTTTGAATTGTTATGCAATAAAAAGAAGCAGAATGTAACTAAACGCAGCCTTATAACCCCTTAATCTTAAGACTCAACCACCAGGGGGCTCTCACCGAAAAACATTTAAAATCTTCTCAGGATAACCTCTGTACCATCGACTTGGTTGAGCCAATGAGAATTCAGCTACCTTCCCCATCTGGTGATATTGGGGAATTTTTAAACAATGAAGAATAAATACATTTTAAACTCAAATCATTTCTCAAATACAACAACAAAAAATAAAATAAATAAAAGGTGATAAATGTAGCTGAGTTAAATAACCTTTCAGTTTGAAAAAGTACACATCGCTGTGTGAACAAAAATATCAAAGTAACTGATCACGTAAGACCTCTAATAGTTCTGAAAATTCTGATTAACTTTCTTCAAAATAAAAAGGATAAAGAAACAAATAGAGAGTATTGGAAATTGCCAATTATAACATAAAACACAAACAGTCGTGGCAAAAAGTGACGTCACAATTATTTATTCACCAACAAAATCCGTCCCATGGGTCATGTGTACAGAAGAAATCATTAATTAAACCTTTTTTCATATACAAGTTTTAGTACCAAAACATACAGTATTGTGTCTGGTTTTCATTTTTTCTTCTATTAGCAGAAAGTGCACTGAAACAGATTAAATACCCTTTGTACTTATGAAACTTTTATTCTCGCTATACTTTAATTGGTTTAAAATGTACGTATTAACCCTAAAGTTTCAGAGCTATTTATACGACAAACTGCTTGCATGTCAATAACTTTGGTTATTACAAGAACAGACACACAAAAAAGCATTAAGTAACAAATGTCACCAACACTACAGAGATGCCTCTAACAGCTGTTGTCGTTCCTATGTATCTTACAATGATTTTACTCAATTTTCGGCCACTTGTTTACATTGAATGTTGTAACAAACATAACAGAACGTCAACAATATAAAGAATATATTGTGAAATCAACCAATAGAAAAAAAGACAGTAATTTGAAGGCTAAAGAACCACTACATTATTATACACTCCCACCTCTAACGTTTTTTACAAATGTTAAACAGCATAACTAAAATATTGTTGCTTTTATGTATTTTAATTGTATTTTATCACCAGTAAAAAACATGATTGTTCACACTGAAATATCGAACGTATTGCATTATGAGCTTTTATTATAAAGAAAATGTTAACAAAATTTTGTGTTTCAATTATGGGCGTATCATTTTTTTTATTAAAACAGTTTAAGAATATCTTGAATGAAGTTATTTACTATTTCGAAATAAATTCGTACATGGCTTGTTGCTAGCCTTTCGGTTACTCAAATAACAATAATTCACAATTTATATGTTACTTTTGTACGTTCTTTTGAAACCATATATAACAAGCATTACGTGGCAAAATGTCCACACGACAGCGATTTGCGAGGGCATTACCCGATTTTAGAGTAGTGTCTTCTAGGAAGGCAGTAAGACCTTGAAAATGTTTACAAGAAAAATAAAGTAATATGGTACTGTGGTACTGTGTTGTCATAACATTATTCTAACTAAAACTGAATGTTTAAACTTTAGTATACTTCAATTAGTTTATTTAGGTACACTTTTCGAAAATATCAGCTTCACAACACGTGGAAGCGATTCTCAAAACCATGTGACGTCAATAAAATAGTTTTCTCGGATCTTCTGATACTGTATTTTGCCTCTCTTCCTTTGTGTATCAGTGTTGCAATCGGACCCCTGAGAGTGTCTGTCTGTCTGTCCATTTCCGCGCGCGTATCTAGAAAACAAACCGACTGATGCACACAAAATTTTTTAAAGATCAAAATTATTATAGGACAGTCCTCTCCAGATTTGGTCCGGATTCTGGTTATCTTTGGTGTTTTTTTGTTTTTTTTCCCATTTTCGCGGTTCTGGGTTAATAACTCTTTAAAGTGTGGTTAGATATATATTTAACCCATTTCATGGACACATTCAGATCGTTGATCACTCGATCTGGAAATGATCTGCAGAGTTTATGAAGGTGAAATTAAAAAATATACAAGAAATTCAGTTTCGTACATCATGATTTGCAAGTTTGCACACATGCACTGTGGTTATTACTAATTTACGCAGCTTTTCGTTTCTTGTTTAATATTCTTTTGTAAGTTACGAATCCATCCAGGTCATAACTGGTACTATCACTTTTATCAGTTTGTTTTGAATTTCGCGCAAAGCTACACGAAGATTATCTGCCCCAGCAGTTCCTAATTTAGCAATGTAAGACTAGAAGGAAGACAGTCATCACCACCCACCGCTAACTCTTGGGCTACTCTCTTACTAACAAATAGTGGCATTCATCGTAACATTATAATGCCTCCATAGCTTAAAGGGAGAGTATGTTTGGTGTGACGGAGATTAACCTTTAACCCTTAGATTACGAGTGGAACGCCTTAACCACCTGGCCATGCCACTCTTAACAGAACTGTATGTCTAATCAATAAATGATTATGGCATATTATTCGATATCAGAAAAATGAACCTTATTTGGCAAGGTACATAAGCCTCTTCATTTATTACGAAAAAATACATTTCCATCAAGCTCAACAAAATAACTCTTTCCACTATCAGAATGAATGAAAATATAAACTGACTGAATGAACTAAACATTTGAATACGCGTGGCTACATTCATTTCAACACAGTAATAACACCATTGTTATTGCACAATTGGCGACTACAATTATGATAGGCCTAACACATGTATAATCGATAAGTGAAGATGATCATCACTGACCCCAGGATGTATCAATTCAGCTGGACGTCCCCGTGACAAGTGGCCACGTGTAATGCCAACGAAACACCAAGTTAAGCATTGTAAACATGCAATGACATTTTTTGCTGAATAGGCAGTTTACGTGCTGGTTGTATGATAACGTAACCATAAAACTGTTACAAAAAATTGTTCTTCAGGGCAACGAAACGAGAAATTTATAAAAAAAAATGGATTTTTGTGACAATAAATAACCTCATATATTACTAAATACATGTACTAATATAATGTAATGCTTAAGCTATCGAAAGAAGCATTAGAAGAAACAAAAAGCACGTGATAAGAAAAGGAAGGAAGCGTGTTGAAGAAACTACAAATAAGGGTGAAAAATGAAGGTCATAAAACATGCAACGTAATACAAATTCACGTTCTAACAAAACGTCCCAAGAAATATAAATGAGACAGTCGGACGGACAACGTAATGCAAAAGAAACGCTTCAAGGAAATCAGACAAGACACTCAGACATGCAACGTAAAGTAGACGTACTCACAAATGTGAAACGCTTCAGTGAAAACAGATGAGAGTCATCGAACAGACAACGCGTGGCATGTTATGCCAAAGCTAACGCAAATAACGCACGCTTTCAATTTAAAAATCCACCGAAAATTTTCAAACTTAAACTTAAACTGGGTCCAGTTTTTACACCAACAGTCTGTCACGTGATAATGTTCAGTTTAATAAAACGGGGTATTAAAAGCTGTCACATAACAAATTCATGGATGAATTAGAAGATCCCTTATGTGGATTTGCAAGACGTGTTAAATATAACGTATTACAAAGAGGTTACACGCTTGCACAGGTTTGTGATAGTCGTTTGAAGCTTACAAATATACCCTAAGAACTGCAGGGCTTGCAACCACTAGAACTTCGCCTTATCAGTCACAGAATACCGTTTCTGAAAATGGTAAAATTGCCATAAGGGACAGCGAAGGCCTTCAAACGAAGTTAGATAACGTGTTTATTTCTACCACAACTGTCTGGTTAATGCTTACACACTATCAGTGAAGTTGAAAAGAAAGTTGATTTATAAAAAGCGCTATTTAAATGACACTGCTCGCCCATAAAAAGTCTTTAGATCTTTTCTATGTTTGAAACAAAATCGTTTTATTTGTTTTCTTGTTGCACAAAGCTGAACGAGAGCTATCTGTGGTAGCCGCCTCTAATTTGGCACTGACATATTACAGAAAGGCAGCTAGTTATCAGCACCCACCGCCAACTCTTAGACTATTCTTTTACCATTAAATGGTGGAACATTATAATGAACTCATGGCTGAAAGAGTAAGTATGTTAAGTAGGGGGAAATTCGAATCTGTGACCCTCAGATTGCCAGTCCAGTACCTTAACCACCTGGTCATGTCAGACCAAGATAACATGAATTATAAAGAAATCAACATGTTAGGATTGGAAAAATGTGACATCTAAATAGTTAAAAGATAGAACCCATAAAAATACCTCTGCAGCTATTTTAAGTCATAATATTAACACTGGAGTGACTACAGAATAGATAACATAACCAATTTGACACAACAGTTTGGTTTTGGTTTTGTTATTTATGATGTGTGCCAGCAGACAAAAATTGCTTTTTTGCAATCCGTAGATGGTTGAATGCTGCTGGAATTTAGCCCTAAAATCTTAAAAAGCAATTGACTGATTTTCTTTTTGTTGGTTCCAGTAATTCTAGCTATTACATGACCTTTATATATGACCTGACTACTACTTTCACATCAAGTGTACATGGTCATAATACAGCAACACCAAAAGATAATGACTGCTGTATTGCTTGTATTAACAAATCCCAAAATCAAATAGAAAAAAATGTAGCAAATATATATTAACAGCCTTCAATAACATGCATGGACTAAACATGTTAATATTCAAAGCTCAAAGTTGAGATACAAGTTGATGCAACAACTTAAGCCAGTTGAATTAATGACACTAAAAACCACAAACAAACCTCCACATTGTGATTGGTCTGATCCAGCAACAAAATTATTGTTTTGGATAAAAAAGGCCTAAATCATCTTATTATTTCATTATATAGTATTGACAATTCAACTACTCAATTTAATTTTGCACTGGAAGAAATGGAAAATCAAATAACATTTGATCAAGATGTTCATAACCAGGACTAACAGATGAAACTTGTATGCAGCGTGAAACTATGTAGGCAATGTTGACATTCATTACTTAGCCCATGGAGATAAACAACAACCCATTGCTTTAACTGACCCAACGTCTGAATCGTTATAAAACCCTGACCAATCCTCAACTGAGAATAAAAGCAAAACGTTTTCAGCTCCTTGGAAAAACAACACTTGACGTGGATGAACACTTTGCAACAAACATTGGATAATTGCTAGACATGCAATATGTTGTAGAAGCAAAATAAATGCAAGATGTTTCACAAATAGCAATGCAACAAACATGAGGAATGACTTCTCATGGTCAAAAGATAACTGCTGCTGTATTTAATAAAAATAAACAAACAGCCATTAGGTATTGTACTGCATCACCTAAATTCCTCAAAATAATTTGAGAATCTCCTGCATACTGGTAACATGATGCTCTATCCATGGTTAGACAGTTGGGGCTCCAACTTAGTTCTCGACAGTGTTGACCACCAACATGTAGCAGCCAGAAATAAGAGAAAGCATAGGTCAATCATATGGCCAAAACTACAGCAATGCTGACATTGCATCAATACCATGGACAGAGAAAACAATATGGCTTTGTTCCGATCCAGTGACTGTGATTTGCTAATTTGGAGATAAGTGGACATATTCTTTTGACTTCTTGTTTGGTAAAGTGAGCCCTATCAGGGTAATCAGAACTATTATCTATATCAAATTTCAGGTCAGAGGTTCCTTATATGCTTATACAATTATGGGGGCGAATATTACTACAAGAGTTGATAAATCTGATGATGAAATCAGTCGTTTTTTGATATTTACCAAGCATGTGAATGTCTACTCTAGAACATGCAGGCAAAATGAACGTTGTAGATTCCAATACCCTCATGCTCTTTCTTTGCAGACATTTACTGTATATCCTCTAAATGACACTGATATGAATCATGATGTCAACATAAATTTTAAATTAAATCAAATTACATTGAAATAAATATAATTGAATCTGATACACCAGATGACAGCATCATCAAAGAACTACTGAACAAACCAGGTGTTGACATGGCTCAATATACACAAGCTCTCAGCTCAAGAGAGAACCACATTCACAACAGATAAGTTTGCTTGTTTGTTTGTTTTTGGATTTGCGCAAAGCTACATGAGGGCTATCTGTCCCTAATTTAGTAGTGAAAGACTAGAGAAAAAGAAAACTTGTCACCAACCACCTACTGAAAACTTTTGAGCTACTCATTTACCAACAAATAGTAGAATTGACCATCACACGACAATGCCCCCACAGCTAAAAGGATGAGCATGCTTGGTGTGATGTGGATTTAAACCCACAACTCTGAGATTACAAGTCAAGCACCTTAACCAGCAGGCCATGCTGGGCCTCACAACATATAAACAAATATAAAAAAATATCTTACGAGGATGACAGCCAAACAAAGACTTGCAATATACTGTTGATCCCTATGTGTATATAACTAGCTAGCTATATGATAGGCAAACAAGCAAGGAGTGACTTTTTGTGAAAATTATCCACAGAAACTCCATCAAATGATGACAAAACTCAGCTCAGAAAACTTGATTCAACATTTCTGAATCACAGAGAAGCAAGCATGTGATGGGCTACATATTGCTTCTTTTCTCTTCCAGTAAAGTAATCAATTAAGCAAGTGGTATTCATCAACATTAGCCCAAAAGAATGACATCTGTATTATAAAGCCAACGTAACTCATCCAAACATGGACGAAAACTGTGACCATGTTTTTCTGAGTTGTCCTACTGTAAACTACATTTCATGGCCAGATAGTATGTAAAACATGTTCAACATTCACTGCAAACTATTGTTCAGATACTTGAGAAGGTGTATACATATATGCATACAAAACATGGATTAAGATGATAATTCAGAGAAATGTTAAAGAATCAACCTAAAATATGGCAAAGGACAAATATATAAACAATGTAGATAATTTGTTAATCAGTTTTATAAAGAGTAAAGAAAGAGCAAATCCAAATACAGAAATATATTAGCATTGTATTGGACATGCTAGGATGGAGACAGTGACCTGAAAGATAACTGCAAGACTCTTTAATTCTACTATGATGAACATACAAATATATTTAATAAGAAGGAATACTATACACGTGGTGCCAACATATCTCATGAAGTGCTTGTTGACATCGAAAAGTTGGGTTCATCTTAATACAGATGGGATCTCTTAGCACCTGGTGCAGGACAACAACAAGGAAATCAGGAAGATTATTTTCAAGTGAGACAATCTGAGCCAGTAGATGCTCATGGAAACAATCAACAGAGTGTTAATAAACATGCTGAACTTCATGTTTGCTATACTGCAGAAACAAGTAAAATATTAGTGACTCCAGAACAGTACAGGAATATGATAAGGTAGCTCAAGTAATTTCAAATCACCTTAAGTGATGCAAACAGTGAAGGCATTAACATCTGTCCAACTGACCCCAATGCACAAATTATTCATCAGTGGCCTTGGTGGAACTGGAAAGAGTCATATAACTAAACTGATCCATTGCAATACCAACTTGCAACTTACACTCTGGTTATTTTCAACCCACTGATGTGTTGACTCTATTAGCAACTTTTACTAAAGAAGTCACATTTAATGCAAGTGGAATGACTCTAAATTCTGCATTTCTTCTTGGTGCCAGTAACAAATGGAATAATTACCAGCCTTTGCACTCTTTGAGCTCAATGCTCTTCACCCAAGGCTGAAGAAATCGAAATTACTTACAATTCGCGAAGTAGCTAAGATTGATACACAGTTGTATCAACTACACTACCATCTTGAAGAAATATATTTTGGTCAAGCCAGCATTTTAGTTGTTGGTGACTTTTATCAATTAAAACCCACTGAAATAATTTCATGTTTAGCCCTCTAACTGAAAACTACACATAGCTTTAGGGGGCTTTTTGGCAGAAAAATTATGAAATAAATGAACTTTCCAAGGGCATGTGACAGCAAGGAAATAGACAATTTTTGATTTACTTAATTGGTGTGAGAACTGCCTCTTGCTCTACGAAAGACATTGTAATACTTAAATCTCATCCTGTCAATCCAACAGACCCTGCATAATCAACATGAAGCATTCATTGCATGTTTTCAGGAACAATGCCACAGCGGATAAACATAATATAAAACGTTTCAACTGAGCATCAATATTGCAATAATAGAAGAAATTGATTACACTAAAGACAAACTATTCAATTAATTTTGACAGATCCTACAAAGCCATGAGAATATGCTGCTTTGTGAAATATTATAAGCATAGCAATCAGGACTACAGTGATCTTTATTGTTAGTACAGACATAGCAGATAGCTTACTAAATGATATTTGTGGACAGGTAGCTGACATCAAAGCAACCAATGAAAAAGTCAATATCCTTATCCAGTTTGACGGTAGTCACGTGGGCCAAAAAAACTGCAGCTTAGAGTCAATATCATCAACAGTATCCTTGAGCAGTACCAACTGTCAAACCTGAAGCAACATTTACTGTACATAGGGACATGAGCAACTTCACATGACACCAAGACAATTTCCATCGGCACTTTGCTGGGCCTGCATTATTTATAAAGTATAAAGCAAGGACATTGATGCTGTTATAATGTCAACGAAAAGAAGAGTGCAAAAGAAACCATATTTGGCAGGTTAAGCTAACATCACATTCAGTAGAACAAAATCTCTGATATATCTGAAATCCATGCAAATCTAAATGTCATTGTTGAAGTGCAAAACATTCAGACTTAAAACTTCCAGGCTCAACAGATGTCCACTTATAGAGTCAACATCAAAATTCTAAGTCATGTATTTCTTAATATTAAATCATACCTTGTCCACCAACTTGATTTAAATGCAAATAAACTGTTACAGTGCATTAACTTGTATTGTTTTGTTGAAATATTTATAATACCCAGTCATGTTATTGCAGATGATGAAATGTCTCACCAAAATATGACTGAATTTAGGTAGGATGGAGATCCTTCAACAGACAAGCAAAAAAGGTGACACCTTATGTCCAGATACCAACCACCAGCAATCCTTTATAAAAGGAATACTTTCTACTTGTTATAATGAATCAGTCTCACAAAATGAATATTCTTTGTGTTCAGAAAAGATCATCAACAAGTAATACTACCTTCATCGATACATTCTTGATTCTACTAAAGTCTTAAAAACCAAGTATAATATGTGGTGATTTCAACGTCAATGATATTCTGTCAAATCATAAGCATACAGTCATTAAAATCATGGAATATTTTAGGTATTGCTAATGAGGGACTAGGGCAATTACCGATTAAAGTTGTTGGATCACGTTTACCCCAACTATCATGATTAGAATATTGATGCAAAGGTTAACAAATGCTATTTTTCTTATCTGATTTTGTGCCTCTGCCAGACAAGTATGAGGCAGTTAAAACATGCATATTAGGTATAAAATGATATTTCCCTATGTTGTTATCCAATGTAAACACCTGTAAACTCGAAACGGAGCAGCAGGATAAGAGCATGCAATCTTCTCTCTGATTGCTCTTGCTGTATTTATGGCAAAGCTATTAATATCACCTGCTACTGTCTTGAATCCAGTGATGTATTTAAGGTTGTGTGAATCCAAGGTCTAATAAATCTTGTGGTCCCTAAATTCCATGTAATTTAACACAGGATACAATTAACAATAGGCCTCCTTATTAAAACCATGGGCCCTGGGGTTGAGCACCCTCTAACTCCTACTTAAATGTGCCACTGCTCAAATTGTGAAATGTTGACCAATAGGAAGCCAGCCATCCAGTTGGCAGCATTCTACTACACACAGTAAGAGATTACCTAATGGTAGTGAAAGACTGTGATTCCTCAGAGATTCAAACTCAGCTTAACAGATTTCGATTAAATATTACTGGTTACTTCAATGTATGGTAACTACTGCTGTGTTCACCATGTTTACAAAAACCTGGTTTTTAATATTCTAGGATTTCACTCTTATCGCTGAACCAGTGGGGATTGGGGGAATTATTTATATTTCCATGTGTTTTTTGGAATAAGTCGAGTGTAATTTAGATTTCACCATGTAACCAAAAGTTTGTTTATATACAACAAGGGATATATATGTTCCTTGTTTTATTTTTCTCCATAATATATATCTATATCTGTACACACACACACCTATTTACCCTTTTCTACATTATGAATCTTGTAATAAAAGTTATAAAGTAACGATTTCGTACCTGAATGTAGATTCATCCCAAAAGTTTGAACCTTAATTTATATTTCAACAATATTAGGTTACTGTTCCTATTTGTTGTAACACGTGCATATAACTAAAATGATAAAACTTATTATGCCTTTCTTTGTCGTTTCAAGTAATTTGCATATTTAACTCCAAATATCATCGTTTTTGTTGTTGTTTTCTTAACATACAACCTGTTCAATATTAACAGTAATTAACCACACCTCGATCAATTTCTAGAATTTTGAAAAAACTATATGAACGATGTCCAAAAGCCAACATGCAAGCTTTAAATAGAATATAAAATATATTTCTCTTCCTAGGCACACCTTTTGGTGGTGACAAGTAGCTATGATGTTAACTCAAACCAATCAAAAAGGGAGGTAATTTCTAGAATGTACAAACATTGTGACTTGATTTACAAAAAAACAAAACAACAATGCGTTCATTACTGTGAACGAATAAAACTGGAAAAACTACTTTTTTGTGTAATATCAGAATTACCGAAGTCATCAAGAGGAATCAACACTTTTGTAAATTTGTAGTTTGTAAACTCATAAGAAAGTACGTGGTTCAAACGTACATACGAGTCACACAAATTGCTGATCCTAGCTGAAACCCATGACAAACCATGAATCGTGTTCCATTTGTAGTTAAGTACAAAGTTACACAAAGGGTTGTTTATGCTCTGCCCACCATGGGTGTTGGAACGACTTCTAGGGTTGTAAGCCTGCAAGACATACCGCTAGGGAACGTTTCTCAAGAAATCAAAAGTTCATTCAAGATTAATTACACATTGAAATAAGTAACATACTGCATTGACACACACATTTCATCTGTCTTATTCAATACATTACATAGCATTAGTGTTCATGCAAATACTAGGTTTAAATGTCAAAAGCCAGCGAAGTATCGAAAAACCCACCGGCCTAAACATCGTTACAAATTAACTTGTGATGTTTTTCTTTTTCTTCCACATTCCTTTTAATCCAACTACTGAGGCAGAAATCAGAAGAATAACTGGGTCACACACACACGACAATGCGACAGTTTTAACGATTCAGTGAAAATACTGTAAATTTACAGTATTATTGCTTTAACTGAAATATAAACTTTCAAAACTTCAATAAAAAATCAAATAGTTTGCTACATTGGTGAAAATTAATGTTTAATGTCGGTATTTCTACAGGTAAGTGGTGACTTTTAGCAGTTTATTTTAAAGGTAAAGGTGTACTTCTGATGGCATCACATGTAGAAGATTTATGTCGTAAGATAATTGTACTTCTGCTTACAGGCCAAATAGAACACCAGTTACATGATGTTCATCGCTGAGCTGAATACTGACAAGTCACTTTACATGAGGTTCATCGCTGAGCTGAATACTGACAAGTCACTTTACATGAGGTTCATCGCTGAGCCGAATACTGACAAGTCACTTTACATGAATCTTGTAATAAAAGTTATAAAGTAACGATTCTCGCCCTCCCAGCCGTGGGGGTGTATAATGTGACGTGACCGTCCACTATTCGTTGGTAACAACACTAGTGATAGAGAGGCTATCAACCTACATGAAAGATTCTTGGTTTTACCACTAATGTACCAAACAAACAAACATGCTTAGAAAACAAACATTTAAAAACACATAGCAATCGATCTTTTTCAAACCACAAACAAGTTGAAAAGAGCATTTGATCGATCGTCATCAAGTGTATAAATTACTACCATTGTTTCTAAGGGTATTTTTCTAAAAGTCTAATTTCTTTATCACCTTCGCATTTTGTCAATTTATCTATTTGTATATATATATATATATTCATTTGTTATAGCTGTGCATATATGTAACCATTTTGAATACGCACACGTAAAAAATAACTCCCTATTTCCTCCAGTTTAAGAAAAGTAATAAAAAACAAGTTCGCACCGCGTCATAGGTCAATGTCACAATAAGTATCGCATATAAAGTATCATTTTGTCCAGAAACAATTACATGACAGAAAAAAATTGCTCTGCGAGAGGTAAATATCCTGACCTCATTAAAGTATTCAAAAGGATTAGGTTGTTAAGTCTAAAGCCCCATAAGAAGCTGTGTGTGCTATAATCAGTGATCACTTCGTGAAAGGCCTGGCATGGCCGAGCGCGTTAAGGCGTGCGCTCGTAATCCGAGGGTCGCGGGTTCGCGCCCGCTTCGCGCTAAACATTCTCGCCCTCCCAGCCGTGGGGGTGTATAATGTGACGTGACCGTCCACTATTCGTTGGTAAAAGAGTAGCCCAAGAGTTGGCGGTGGGTGGTGATGACTAGCTGCCTTCCCTCTAGTCTTACACTGCTAAATTAGGGACGGCTAGGACAGATATCCCTCGAGTAGCTTTGTGCGAAATTCCAAAACAAACAAACACTTCGTAAAAAATTTTGTCAACCCAAACAAGCCGTTTTTATATACATATTTGTCTGTGCTATACTTGTCGCAGGCATCGAAACCCGAATTTTAAAGTAGGGCCTAAGACTTACTGATTGGAGGGGGAGAAGGCATGTTCAAAAAGAAAAAGTTAAATTCTATTTTTTTTTTAATGTTGCTATTTCTTTCGTATGAAATATCTTTTAATTTTAATAGCTATGCATTTGTATGGTTATTTTAAAAGCTGTATAAGTAATGCTTTAAGCATCAGACATAGTTTATCCTTAAAGACAGAAGAAATTGTCTTGGGTAAAATCAAAGTCATATTGTGAAAGTATACTGATCGTACTTTCACGACGTGGATAAAAAGGCAAACTGAACGTTTATAAAGAATCAAAATGACACAGTATTCCCATGCTTTGTAAGTAAACGCACCCTTCCCAGCATCCCGTGTCTCAAAACTAACACACTTGAGTTTGTCCGTCCGAAATGTTTCTAGCAAATTTCTTAATCAAACGCTACAAATTTCATATTGTTGGAAAAGCCTTTTTTCCGAGAAGTTCGGATTGCATTAGATTTTCCATTTAGAATCACCTTTTTTGCTCAGTCAAACTTCTTAAAGTAACAAGTATGTCACAATGTCGTTGTCAACACGACGATTGACTTCTTCAGCTTTACTTGTGTTTTTTTTTTCAAAATGTTTCACACAAACACTTAAACCGCGTGTAATCGCCTAAAAATGTGTATTACACTTACATCAACTGCTACTAGCTTTCTCGATTTGAGGTTAAAGACATTTATTTTTTAACTGCAGCATGTAACAACCTAGAATATTAATATAACAACGTTTATCGATAAATGTTACAAATAAATGGCAGAATAAGTAAAACATAGTACAAGAAAATTACAAGGCAAGGCGAGATGGTCTAATTTTGGTCAAAATTTACTAACTGATTTTGGGTATAAACTGCAACTTGACTTCAACTACACAAGTATCATTTTTATCCTCTTTTTTATTATACTTGTTTTTTTCTTTTAGAGCAAAGTCACACTGAGTTGTCTTCAGTGTTTACCATGATAAATCGAACACCGAAATTAGATGTGAGCTCGTAAACTATTGAGGGGAGGGGGTTTATAATAACGTCTACACGAAGTAAACGAACATGAAAATGAAATAATAAATACCAACATAATAAGCACGTCGAAAATTAATAAGTCTTCACCAACATCCTCATTCACGTTATTCAATAACATTCTCAGAATGCAGTAGATGTCAAGAAAGATGGTATTGAAAACAGGATGATTGGTTTGAAGTTCGAGCAAAACTACACGAGATTTATCTGTTCCTAATTTAGCAGTGAAAGATTGGAGAAAAGGAAGCTTGCCATCACTACCCACCACCAACGTTTGGACTACTCTTTTACCAACGAATAGTGAGACTGACCGTCACACAACGCCCTTATGACTGAAAGGGCGAGCATGTTTGGTGTGACAGGGATTAGAATCCGCGACCCTCGGATAACGAGTCGAATGCCTTAACCACCTGGCCATGCAGGTATTTGACTTGGATATGTATAACTTTGCATGGGTGTTATCTTCGTAGTGGAGGATTCCTAGAAGACTGAAAATGTTGGGGCAAAAACCTTCATCCGTGGAACCGAAGAATATTAATTCTTGAAACGAATAAGTTTCTGGTTAAACATATAATTTCACAACGGGCTATCTGAGGTGTTATAATCGTGAGCATAGAAACCAGATTTTAAGCATTTTAAACTCTCAGACTTACCACTTAGCCATGTGATAAAGGTGGGGAAGGCAAAATTTGTTGGGGAATGCCAGTTTTAGTTCATACAACTATAGCGTTCTCTCATTCTTAGCGGAAGAAGATGATCAAAATAGATTCTGAAGTATAGTGTCTCATTTTAACAGTTGGAAGCACTATAAACACGTGACAAACTTTCATTTTAACAGTTGAAAGCACTACAAACACGTGACAAACTTTACGTTGTAACATATGACAAGTGGAGATAGAATCATTAGAGTGCAGCTACAACTATATACGACACTTTAAACCAGTATAATGTTCCATCTAACCACAGAGGATCTCAAGGTTAAAATTGAACTTGGTTTTATCAGTGCGCCAAATCTCACTCTCAGTATCACGTTTCATTCTATAATTCAGGATTTATTCTCTTTGGAATTTACGATTACTATTCGAATGCTCTTTGCTGTTATGATGTTATAAATATACAAAATCGTATCGCGTGAAGGTTCCTACTTTACCTTAAACATTTACGAAAATAACGTTTAAGTAAAGACACGTGAAAAGTACGTTAGCAGTTACTTAGAAGACAACAGAAACATTATAATGAATAAACAACATTGCTGGTGGTAACATGCGTGTGTGGCAAGTCAAAATCCAAGCTCGTGAGCCAGAAACTCGCCTACAGATAAACATGCGCAGTACACTTGGAAACCGAAAACCTTTCACTGTGGCAACTGAGCTTCTAAATACACAAGCACGTAGACACGTCTTTGTTTGCTTAGCGTTAAACACACGTTTAAGCGTGTTGCTATTCCATATGCTTATAATGTTGGACACTCCTGTAACACAATATCCAACGGTAACTTCTCAGTACGGTTTCGGTTTCGTAGCAGTGCAAAGTAACGAAAATACAACACACACACACACATATATATACTCTAATGTTATGAGACAAATATTCAATTGTTTCTACGCCTATGTTACTCACCATAAAAGCGGTTCGTTTAAAAAAACTTCAAAAGACCGATACAATGCATATTCAGACTTCAACTAACCGTCACTTGCTCGAGTACAACAATGATAACCGCCAGAAAACCTGCATTACATCAGGGAACTGTCACTTACAAAGCACGCTCAACAGCACACCACACAGACACACATAGTGCGTAACAAATACCTTCTGTGGCATTGTTTAGAAAACAGCTCTTCTCCAATAAAGTAAGAGTCTAGCCTTCTGCGACAAGATTCCCTACTGGATTCTGTCTATTCATTACAACAGGGATTATGGTCTGTAGGTGTAACAGTTACACTCGAGTAAAGACAGGTTATGAGCTTATTCCCCTGGCGGCACTTAGAATAAATACCACATTGTTTAGAATTTGTATACATGTTAATTCCACCTCATTATTAAATCCTAACGTATAGAGTACTACTAAAGATAAAAAAACAAACATAATTAACTCATGTCACTAATCTTCGAATTATTTTCGCGGGCAACTAACCAAAAAAGCTAACTTGAAATAAGCCCAGTTTATCCACTGTTACTCAAAGTAATGAACATTCAATGTGTCAGACTGCAAGCACTTTCTTTTAAATCCTTCAGGGTTTTAAACATATTTTCACTGTTTTATTACCAAACAATGTTCTAATAAATACAAACGATTCGTTGTAATCTATATATATACAAATATCTGGTTTGTGACAAGTTCGAAATTTTGCCCACACTTTTCTAATCGCGACAATATGCCATTAATAATAAAGCACAGTTCACATGTGTCAATAAACATTATCAACTAAACAAACATTTATTTGGCATGTAAATACAGGGTGGGAGGTGCATCGCATTTGAAGATCATGTTACAGAAAACACAACTTTTAACAATGAGCGCCATTTTCAGTTCGTTCTTTTGTCAATACTACTCTTCACCAGGAAAAAGAATGTATTTGTACAGCATGTAACACCTGATCACAACACCCATTAGCAATCCATCTGATGAACTATGGCTGAGCTTTGCACAGTACATAGCGATAAATATAACTTGAGCTTTTATTTCTTCTGTTAAATAAGCTGATTACTGCAACATACAAATGCACACCAAATTCACCCGATTATCAAAGTAAATACGAGTACAAAATAAACCAAACTGTCTCGAATATTTCCCTTATCGGCTGTTACTAATATTTATCAACATGATCTGATAACTTCCATTTTTATCTTGTTTCATACTCTCAGTTTTACAAACTTTCTACTGAATACATAAAACCATAACTCGACGCTAACATTACACAAAAATTACTTCACGTGAATACAATCAAACCTGTTACTCTCACATTCAACTCGTGATGATAAACTGCAAGTTGTATATTTGATAACTACTAAACTAGTATCTAAGGTACCTAATAATCATCCTAAACATATGCAGCAAATAGCAATAAAATAGTAAGACCTTATTATGAGTGCTACGTTAATATAACGGTCTTCTGCAAAGACTTGCAAGTCAGGCTTCTAGATGGGTTTGGCACGAGCAACTGTTTTCTTTTAGGCCTAGTAAAATATGATTCATGTTTTCAAGCTCATTTAGATTTGGATAAGACGAATATCAGAAGGCTCTTGTTATTTTCTGATAAAGGTAGTAACAATGACTTAAGTGTAAGAGCTAATCATAAAACACACTTAACAACATAAGCTCAGGATTGTTTTTAGAATTTTTAAATACTTAAATTTTGTTTGTTTGAGTTTGGAAGTAATTATGTAATGGATATAATCCTCCAAACACTTTGCTTGTTCTTAAGATGAAGGTAGCACCAACCCTTAAAACCAGGCAAACTTAAATGCTGAGGAAACAAAAAATAAAAACACGATGTTGCAATCTTTGAAAGTAGACTTTCAGTGGTACATGTTATAGCATAATGTGGCAGGATAAAGAAACGCATAACACGAACAGTTTTAACACAAGAACTATTATTAATGATAAAAACTGACACACACGTTCTTTGTGAACATCCTTATAGTTTGATTTAAAACTTTGCAAACCTTCTGCAACAGTAACAAGCTACAGTCAATTAATTTTAATTAATGTTTTTGTTAAAAGTAATTATATTCATAACAAGACAATAGGTTAGTATTTTTCATTTATAAAAAAACTTAAGCTATGGAACAGTGTAATACCGGAAAGTGTGATAAATTTCATACTGATATTGAACTTAATGGTGAAGTGTAAACAGAATGAAAACAAACCAACTTTATTTTTAATTATTTACTATAGTTAATTATTAAAGATTTTAAAACAAAAATGAATTATTTACATAAGGAAGAGCTTAAACTATTGATTTAGACTGAATTTTAAAAATGTGAGTTTTGAAATGTTGGGTTAGTTGGTGTTTAGTGTTGTACATCTAGAGACATACTGGTGTGTCACTGAATGGAGGGGCTTAAGGATCAATTCTACCTTAAATATAAAGTTAATTTAAAAGCTTACTTTTTGGAGAAAAAAAATTAAGTTAAAGATTTTTTTTTATGAACATGAAATAATTTGATGTTAACATGTATCTAAATAGCATAGCCAATAGTTGCAAGACTACCATTGCCAGAAGAAAACGTGCGCCTTCAGATTGAAAATTTCGTGATTTTTCCATTATTACAAAGTCTGTATTTGTAGATTTTTTAGCTCAGAAGTAACCTGTATGACTTACAATGCTAAATTTCACAGTTTGCTACATGCAGTGGGCACAATGCAGATGGCCTATTCTGTGACTGGGCATTTAAACGAATACAAAATGTTATTTATGTTCATGGATTTAGATAAACAGGT